>JBAIZL010000009.1:29327394-29512740 GCA_036971475.1 Prosapia bicincta | reverse complement strand
TAGTCTTTTTTCAAATAATTCATCCTTTACCTTTTTCCTCCATTGTCGCTCTTGATTACATGCACTTTTCACAGTTTTTTTTTCTTATAAAGAATATAAAAGTTTCATAGAATATTGGTATTCTATATTTTATTCGCACAGACAGTCAAATAATTGATATTGCAATTACATCTTTCTGACAAATATTGCGATTTTTTGTCAACTTTTTCAAGCAATTGTAAGTTTTATTTTGAGCGGTATGTAGACACCATTAAAGTTAAACGTTTAGTTAAGGTTAATTCATTTAATACAACCGATATCCGTTTCTTCCCAAAATACCTTTACAGATCTTGCCTCTTGAAAACTAAATGTTCCTTTCCATAAATACTGTATAATTTTCACCTGTCACTTGAAAATTTAATGATTGAGTAATCTGCAAATTTAAATCTAATTTTCAAGTGATATATTTCTTTTTTTAAAATTTATTTATATTTTTCCCATTTCTTACACATATTCTAAATGTTTAGTTGGGCCATCATTTCTGTACATAATTTAATAACACTTTGTAGCAAAATATTGCAATTGGAGGGTGAGCTGGGATACAAGAAATTGGCCGGAGAATGTCTTTGTGCATTTATCAATTTTATCTTCGCTCTTTACAAATATAAACTCGGATGACAGTTTTTAACTATATACATTGTGCATCGTTTTATGAAACTAGCTTAGAGTGACACTTAAATGGCTACCGTTAAGGGCAAACGCTTGCTTTTATAGTATTTCCTGTAAAAGAAAGTTTATCGTGCTTTCTTTTATGGTATTTTGTTTTACCTCCTGTCTTATAAATGTTTTTTTATTCCAATGAATTTTCAAAATGACAATAAAATTCGTAAAATTCAATAAATTTGGAAAAAATGACAGTCAATTCGTAAAGTGACATTAAACACGAAGTATGTGATACTGCAATAAATTTATCCGTAAATCCTAAATCCGTAAATTCACATTATACACGAAATTCCCTGTAAAAGAATGTTTATTGTATTATATTTTATGATATTGCCTTTTATCTCCAGTCTTATAAATGTTTTTGTACCTCTTTTGAATTTGTAAAATGACAGTAAAATTGTAATATTCAATAAATTTGAAATAAGGAATACAAATTGAAATTTGTTAAAGTCAATTCCTACTTGAGTTACCAAAACAAAAATTATTTTAGTTACGTTGTGTTTAATAATTACAATTAATAGAAATAAAGTAACATAACGTAGGCGTTAAAACAGCTAGCTGTTCTTACCACATAAATTATAATGTAAAATCTGCTGTTTTATGAAATCATATGTTACCACTTAAGTTAAGCCAAATGGAACAAAAAAGCTATATCGCATACTTTGTATATATATATATATATACATATATATGTGTGTGTGTGTGTGTGTGTGTGTGTGTGTGTGTGTGTGTACGTGTGTGTTTGCGTGTGTGTGTTTGTGTGTGTGTGTGTGTGTGTGTGTGTGTGTGTGTGTGTGTGTGTGTGTGTGTGTGTGTGTGTGTGTGTGTGTGAGTGTGTGTGTATGTGTGTGTGTGTGTGTGTGTGTGTGTGTGTGTGTGTGTGTTTGTGTGTGTGTGTGTGTGTGTGTGTGTGTGTGTGTGTGTGTGTGTGTGTGTGTGTGTGTGTGTGTGTGTGTGTGTGTGTGTGTGTGTGTGTGTGTGTGTGTGTGTGTGTGTGTGTGAGTGTGTGTGTGTGTGTGTGTGTGTGTGTGTGTGTGTGTGTGTGTGTGTGTGTGTGTGTGTGTGTGTGTGTGTGTGTGAGTGTGTGTGTGTGTGTGTGTGTGTGTGTGTGTGTGTGTGTGTGTGTGTGTGTGTGTGTGTGTGTGTGTGTGTATGTGTGTACACAGGCTCAAAATAAGCTTGAAAACGAGAGCATGTAATTAATAGTTTTCGAAAGTCGACTCACAAATATAGCAAGTGAGATTCTTATGTAAGTGATAAGGACATCAAGGTGTAAGTGATAAGTGAATACAAGAAAACAGATTTGCAAAGGTAAATATATATATATATATATATATATATATATATATATATATATATCCACATGTTATATATATATACACATGTTATATATATATATATCCACACGTAAATCTTTATCATTCTGTAGTGACTCGTCTTTACATATTTAGGCTTAGGAACCTGAACTCTGACGAACTTGGTTTGAGTAGGTTACTTTTATTTTTACTTGCTATGGTTTCTTTTTTTTGAATTACCCCAAACATATGATAAAGTAAACGAGGCAAAATAGTTATTAGTTTCAATGGTCACCGCCAGAGGGCAGCACACCAGTGCCCGTTAAACAGCTCATTGCTACAAACCTGAGTTTTAATGACATTTTAAAAATAAATATCAAGTAAAGTTGAGTCGATTAGCGAGAGTCGAAACTGAAAGGTGTCGTAAAGGTAGCACACAAGGGAAGCCTGTTCACTGGTTACTACGGGCGTTTGTTCCGATCTATCTGACGGCGCTCCAAGGAATCCAGGTAGCATCGAAGTAACCTTAGTCTTTATAGACTACAGCACCAAGTAAATATTTTAAATCTTTAATACTTGTATATATATTGTAAGTATGACCACCGTCACGGCCTGAGGAGGGTCAATTTTTTTTTAAAGGCCCACCTTTCTAAATTCTAATCTGGGGAACAATCCACCTACGGCTTTATCCACCTACTGAGGCGTGTAAAACTATATTTGATCTCCCTCCTCTTATATGTTTTCCATACTATTATACTGTTATTTGTGTTAAAATATATTGACTATAGATAAAAGATATTAAACAGTTTTCTTTAATATGATTTTGTAAATTATATCTTTCACACTCAATCCGTGTAGATAAAAAACAAAAATAATTTTGGAAATAACATAGGTTTGTAATAAACCGTCAATTTTGTGTTTATATGAGTTGAAAGGAAACCATTGGGTTTATATTTCATTACGTTTTTATTTAAAAATACCCCAACCTACCTGTTAATATAATAATAGTTCCATCGATAACAAACGTGGTCGATAAAAAGGGAAGAACGTAACGTTGCAAAATATAGTTTTAATACTGGGCTAATGCAATGCCCATTGAAACACATTAAATGTTTTTATTACTGTTTAGCCAAGTATAACCTATTATTTGAGGTTCGTGTGTGTGTGTTTGCGTGTGCGACCTAATTGAATCGTTCTAATTATACATAAGCTCTCGTTGCGTGCTTGGTTCTCGTCACCGAGGACATACCGACTCGTTATCACCAGTTTCTTAACAAGAAATTACCGGCGGCTTAACGTTTCAAAGCGCCATTATTTCTCTTGTTTAAACAGTTGTGCCAACCTTTGGAAACGTGTTTGTTCATAAATCATAAATTGAATAATTATACGTCTCTTCTATTTTGACGAAAGCTTGTTTTAGTGATTGTAATTTATTTACACTTCGTGTGCCTTATCATATTTGAATTTCTGGATAGAATGAATTTGGGAAGTTTTGGTTTGCGGTATTACAAAACAATGAGAATTTTAAAGTATATATATATATATATATATATATATATATATATATATATATATATATATATATATTTAATAGTTGGGTGAAATTTTTTCTTTGTTAAATATATATTGCTGAGTAATATTTTTTAAATACCAAGTAAGATTCTTGTTTAAGTACATATAGTGAAAGTGACAAGTGAATACAAGATAACAGTGTTGCAAAGCAATATATATATATATATATATATATATATATATATATATATATATACAACTAAGGACACTCAAATACAAGAATAAATTATATATTTAAAAAAACTTTGAATACTTGTATTTGAATATCTTTTGTAGTTTTGATTGCAATATAAGAAAACATATTATATACATATATATCACTTACACTTTAATGTACTTAAACAAAAATCTTACTTAGTTTATATGCCAATCGATTTTCGAGAACTGTTAATTATGTGTTTTCATTTTCGATCTTATTCTAACACTACCAGGCTCTTGTAGTTCCCAGGTGTGTGGGATTTCCATTGTCACGTTGCATACCGATACTGTTCTATTTTTTGGTTTCACTGTGGGAAAGTTTTGGTTTGTCTTGAGGTTAATTTTGTCTAATAAGTTAAATAATGTATATTTTTAAAATTTTATTTGTTTTCTATGTTTATTAAAATATTTTAGGGTATATAAATTTGTAACTGTTCCCAGATTATCATTTTTAGGCATTCTTATACTTTATTATTAGATGTTTGTTTTCTAATGTGGGGGATGTATGGTTATTTCTGATGGCGTCTGTGGCTACGTTTGATTTGAAAATGTTTGGTTTCATGTATGCTTAAAGTACGGTTTATATCTGTCTTTTAGCTTCTTTTTTTGCCAATGTATAATTTGTTACAGTTTGGGCATTCGGTTGTATACATTTTGTTATTAAGAGTGGGACATATTTTTTTCCGGTTGGTTTGTCTGTGACAAGTGAACCAAAGTACACAAGAAAATAGCGTTCCAAAGCTATATACTCATATATATATATATATATATATATATATATATATATATATATATATATATATATATATATATATATCACTTATACTATAATGTAGGCTACTAAAACAAGAATCTTACCTGGTATATATGCGATTTAGGTTTCGAAGATTAATTACGGTATCTTCATTGTTGAGCGCGGGCGCGCGCGCACACACACACACACACACACACACACACACAAACACACACACACACACACACACACACACACACACACACACACACACACACACACACACACACACACACACACACACACACACACACACACACACACACACACACACACACACACACACACACACACACACACACACACACACACACACACACACACACACACACACACACACACACACACATATATATATATATATATATATCACTTTCACTATATGTACTTAAACAAGAATCTTACTTGGTATTTATGCGAGTTAACTTTCAAAGACTGGCCTTGTCTACATCATCGGGCATACACCGGGTAACTCGCATAAATACCAAGTAAGATTCTTGTTTAAGTACATATAGTGAAAGCGATAAGTGAATACAAGAAAACAGTGTTGCAAAGCTACAAATATATATAATATTATATATATATATATATATATATATATATATATATATAGTTATTTATTTATAAGAAAATGTTTTTATCTAAAAGGCATACATATATCCTTGCGAATGAACATTGTTTTTAAATCCAAACTCTAAAAAGAGTTATAACCGTTTCCTACTGAAGATGTTTTACAAACAGCCACTCCTGGAAAACAACAAATTGGAACAAAATACCCAGCTATTGTGTAAGCCCCACGCGTGTTCCGTAATAGGACGCTGCGTTCATAGTGCACGCCAGAATTACCGGTCCCTATTTGTTTCCAAATTAGAAGCTACACATCTTGTTTAACGAATGAACACTGTACCAGGGCCATAAAGTGAGACGATGTATGCGTGTTGTACCGCAGACGATATATTCCGTCCGCACTATATATATACGGCAACACGAAAACACAGGTCCATTAAGTGTCTCCAACATGGCGGCTCGCTTTATTGAGAATGCTTGATTGACGAATTTGTCAACGACTTGTGAAACTGTTGCTAGCCAGCTCCAATAAAATACTGGCCGAAACGTTACAGGACAGGCTTTACAGACAGTTTTACACCTCGTCGCTCTTACACTTTCTTCCATTTTATTTTTATGTCGTATTTTTTTACAGCTCACACTTTGTCGACACTTTGGTGTGAAGACATTGTTTTCTTACAAATTTCAAGTGTTTACATTTTCTGTGATGAAAGATGTTTTTCATTCATTATTTTTATTAGAAAATTATTTAGTCGATTAACCTTACTTAATATTTGTTTGTAAAGTCAACGTTTATAAATGTGCTATAACTTTCAATGTCAGTTATTTGTAAGCAAAAAAGAAACGTGTCTTTTATTAAATACTTTTATCCATAAAAATTTATAACGTATCTCATATTAGTTTCAACTTGTAAAGTAAATGAAATAACATGATATCAAATACAATTTTATATAAACAATTTTATTATCATAAAATATTACATGTATGTTATTGTGTGATATCCGAAAATGTATCACTGTTAATATAAACTTTTACAATACAATTATATATATTTATATATATATATATATATATATATATATATATATATATATACACACACACTGTAATTACTAGTTCTTGAAAGTCGACTAGCAAATACACCGAGTAAGATTCTTGTTTAAGTAGATTAAAGTGTATGTGATATATATATATATATATATATATATATATATATATATATATATATATATTTTAAGATTAAATAATATACACTAATACAGGAATATTTAATTTATTGAATAATAAACTAAAGATTTTCGTTTGTTTACATTACCAACATCCTCAGGAGTTACAATACTAAGAATAATGAAAGAACTGTCTAACAAACATGAAGCTAATGGTAGTAGCTTCATGTTTGTTAGACAGTTCTTTCATTATTCTTAGTATTGTAACTCCTGAGGATGTTGGTAATGTAAACCAACGAAAAGCTTTAAGTTTATTATTCAATAAATTAAATATTCCTGTATTAGTGGATATTATTTAATCTTAAAAATATTCTAACAGGAAAACACAAATGATATTCTCTATATATATATATATATATATATATATATATATATATATATATATATATATATATATATATATATATATATACATATATATATATTATAAATGTATTATAATGCAGAGATATCCATCTTAGTCAGATACTTTCTATTTCTGTACATGTATAGTGCCTACCAAATAACCTTGAGTGATCGCCTGAGATTTCTCGTGTACCACCATTTCCTAAAACATGTCACACATTCAGAATGTTATATACATCAACAGCTTCTGGATCATATACGTCTACACATATTTCAAGATTTCGGTTATTTCATAACGAAGCTAATTCGTGATCGAATCTAAAATGCCCACGGTTATCTCCACCTATGGTTTTTCAACATAACACTCGAACTCTGGGTTCACTGTCTTCCGGTTGTCTACATTCCGATGCTCAAAGCTGACTGAACATAACATCGGTCATATCTCTGCAATATAACACTCGGATTCTAGGTACCCTGTCTTCCGGTTGTCTACATTCCGATGCTCAAAGCTGACTAGACATAACATCGGCCATATCTCTGCAATATAACACTCGAATTCTGGGTACCTTTACTTCCGGTTATCTACAAACCGTTGAACAAAGCTAAAAGGACTTAGCGTAGCTGAGATCTCTGCAAAATAACACTCGGATTCTAGGTACCCTTCCTTCCGGTTGTCTACATTCCGATGCTCAAAGCTGACTAGACATAACATCGGCCATATCTCTGCAATATAACACTCGAATTCTGGGTACCTTTACTTCCGGTTATCTACAAACCGTTGAACAAAGCTAAAAGGACTTATCGTAGCTGAGATCTCTGCAAAATAACACTCGGATTCTAGGTACCCTTCCTTCCGGTTTTCTACATTCCGATGCTCAAAGCTGACTAGACATAACATCGGCCATATCTCTGCAATATAACACTCGAATTCTGGGTACCTTTACTTCCGGTTATCTACAAACCGTTGAACAAAGCTAAAAGGACTTAGCGTAGCTGAGATCTTTGCAAAATAACACTCGGATTCTAGGTACCCTGTCTTCCGGTTGTCTACATTCCGATGCTCAAAGCTGACTAGACATAACATCGGCCATATCTCTGCAATATAACACTCGGATTCTAGGTACCCTTCCTTCCGGTTGTCTACATTCCAATGCTCAATCTGACTGGACATAACATCGAACATATCTCTGCAACATAACACTGGAATTCTGGGTTCATTTCCTTCCGGTTGTCTACAAACCGTTGCACAAAGCTGACTAGACATACCATCGGTCAGATCTCTGCAACATAACACTCGAATTCTGGGTTTCCTTCCTTCCGGTTGTCTACAAACCGTTGCACAAAGCTGACTGATCATACCATCGCTCAGATCTGTGCAACATAACACTCGGATTCTAGGTTCCCTTCCTTCCGTTTGTCTACATTCCGATGCTCAAAGCTGATTAGACATAACATCGCTGAGATCTCTGCAACATAACACTCGGCTTCTGGGTTCCCTTCCTTCAGGTTGTCTATATTCTGTTGCACAAAGCTGACTGATCATACCATCGCTCAGATCTCTGCAACATAACACTCGGATTCTAGGTTCCCTTCCTTCCGTTTGTCTACATTCCGATGCTCAAAGCTGATTAGACATAACATCGCTGAGATCTCTGCAACATAATACTCGGCTTCTGGGTTCCCTTCCTTCCGGTTGTATATAAACCGTTGCACAAAGCTGACAAGACATACCATCGCTCAGATCTCTGCAACACAACACTCTCATTCAAAGATATAATAGGTCATGTGATTATTCTTCTCGACATATAAGATATAGCTTATCTACATATTGATCAAATTGTATTTTACATATAATTTATACAAATCACATTATGTATTATAAATTAACCACCATATAAAACTAGATAGTCATATGATCTTTAATGCGTATAGGGTTTTGTTATGATTATTGTAAATATATAATACATAGTTTAGTAATATTTAAAAATATAGTAATAATTTTATCACTTTATAACCAAAAAGTTAAAATATACAGTAAAGAATGACTCAAAATAATTTATTTTCAGTTAACTCAAATTTTATTTGAAACCTAATTTTATCATTATGTACTTTAAAAAGGACAAAAACAACAAAATGTCGAACTTATAGTTCTTCCGCTTACCTAGGGCAGATAATTTAGTGTTAGATCTGCAACGAATGGCTCAAATGAACTGAATGCTGTAGTTCGCATGGAAACGATCCAGACATAGAATTGCTGACACAGTAACCACCCCTCTCTTGCGTGTCCCAGTCAGGTAAAAATATAACCTACAAGGTCGACCATTGGGAGAGGGAGATTCCTTTGTAAAGTTTAAATGTTTTGAATAGTCTTAGGCTGGGAACAGTTTTTGTAAATGTTCAACTAGAACTAAATTAAAAAACCACAAATTAACTTTATTTTTTCCTAGTGTATGAAATTATAAGTTGGGTTTACAAAGCAGGGATATTTTTGTCGTTTAATGATTTCTCTAGACAATCTAGACTTGATCTATTTCCTTTGTAATAAATCGAGGTAATGCTGAGATTATTTTGTGTCATTGTATTGCCTGCGCATGCTCGATATTCCTAGAAATTCGTTTTGAAAGTACTTAAATTCAATTTGAAGAAACTAAAGACATTTAAAGTGCTTTAATTTTGAACCATCTTCAAATGTTTTGACTTGTGTAACAACTTGAGGCATTAGTAGCGTATTTTTTTTTAAATAAATAAATATCTTAACCAGAAATAAACTTTTCATTTCAACCTTTATGTACATTTCAAATGAAAAGCAATCACCTTCAGGAGAAATTATTACAAACAAAATTATATAACAATATATTATAAACAAATCTGATTTGAGATTGAGAATTTGTTTATAAAAATATCAGTTTATATGAATAAACACGTGTAAGAAAAAGTGACTCAAAAACAGTTGTCGAAACCTGCTTTTGTGCCGCCCAAGAAGAGAATTATTACCGTTCCGTGTGTTACAGTAAAACAACATTATACACAATTGAAATATTACAAACATTCACAAAAACTCATCAGATAGTTGTGCCTTTATTCCTAAGTGCCGTACCCTTGGGTGGTCATATTTAATGCAGATTTAAAGAGAGTTAAGTTGATTTGACCCCGGTATATTGGCATAGGATTTCAGCCACGATATATATATATATATATATATATATATATATATATATCAGAGCAGGTCTTTGGTTTTATACCCTTAAAGAATAGTTGAACCCGATCATACTTTTATATTCTCGAGGTATGGCGAAAGGAGAAATAAAATTTTAACAAAACAGACAGAAAGCATAAAAAAATTTACCTCTTTTTTGAATAATAGCTGAAGTATAAGAAAGAAAAGTGTCCTTTTTTAAAAATCAGACGAAGAAGAAAAACGGTCACGTTTTAGAAATCAAAGCCGCTACGAAAACTAACCGTTCCTCCAAGGAATCGTATTTCCTAATCCTAATAGAAGCTATCAGCAAAGACAGAAAATGTAACCGTCATTGGAGTCAAGCATTTGCTCCCGGTATCATATATATTATTTACGTCATTGAGCCCATATAGCAGGTAGTAGTTTAGCAGAAACTTCAACCGGTTCTTTAGCTGTTGTTCTTATTCTTTTCTTACCCTTGTACTTGTCTAAAACCCTCAGTTATATCTTTGGGCACTAAAATATATTTTACAAATCAAATAAAATTGATATAGACTGGAAATTTTAAAGCATAAACATTTGACGGTTATGCACATTTATTAACCCATGAGCTTAATTGCGATGAGGCTCAACACACATCAAAATTTAAATGCTATATGATTTTTCAATCTAGTTCCACATGACTTTTTAACCATGAGGAGGTACTATAGAATTTATTGCATAAACACCAGTTTCTGGTTTGCGTTCAACATTAACCATTTCTTGTTCAAGGAAATAGCAATCGCATTAACCAACTGCAACAGAATAGGGAAACATAATGTCATAGCAAAGTTATATTATGTTATAGAAAAAAATGTTACATTATAGCTTAACTGTAATTATTAAGCTACAGGAACGGATTGACAAAACATAAAGGCAAGTCAAACCCATAATTTGTTAGAGCAAGGATAATATTAAACTATAATTTAACAATTGCAACATTTTAGGAAAACATAATGCCAACATAAACCTATATTATGTAAGAGGAAAGAAAATATTAAACTATAACTTAAAAATGCAAAAGGCTAGGAAAACATAATGCCAACACAAACCAATATTATGTTTGAGAAAGGAAAAAGGTAAACTATAACTTAACGATTGCAACATACTAGGAAAGCATAATGCCCACACAAACCTATATTATGTTAGAGGAAGGAAAATGTTAAACTATAACATACCGATTGCAACCGAATAGGAGAGCATAATGCCAACACAAACCTATATTATATTAGAGAAAGGAAAATGTTAATCTATAACTTACCGATTGCATCAGATTAGGAGAGCATAATGCCCACACAAACCTATATTATGTTAGAGAAAGGAAAATGTTAAATTATAACATAAAAATGCAAAATTCTAGGAAAACATAATCCCAACACAAACCTATATTATGTTAGAGGAAGGAAAATATTAAACTATAACTTAACTATTGCAACAGATTAGGAGAGCATAATGCCCACACAGACCTATATTATGTTAGAGGAAGGAAAATGTTAAACTATAACATAAAAATGCAAAACTCTAGGAAAATATAATACCAACACAAATCTATATTATGTTAGAGGAAGGAAAATATTAAACTATAACTTAACTATTGCAACAGATTAGGAGAGCATAATGCCAACACAACTCTATATTACGTTAGAGAAAGGAAAATATTAATATAACTTAACAATTGCAACATATTAGGGAAATATAATTCCAACACAAACCTATCTTATGTTAGAGAAAGTAAGAATATTAAACTATAACTTTACAATTGCAACAGATTAGGAAAACATAATGCCAACACAAATCTATATTATGGTAGAGAAAGTAAAAATATTAAACTATAACTTACCAATTGCAACAGATCAGGAAAACATAATGCCAACAAAAACCTATGTTACGTTAGAGGAAGTAAAAATATTTAACTATAACTTAACTATTGCAACAGATCAGGAAAACATAATGCCAACAAAACCTATATATTTTATTAAAATAGAAATAATAAATTATGGCCTAACAATTGCAAAAAATATAAATACATAATGGTAACATAACCTATACTTGTGAGAAGAATAAAAATATTAAATTATATCTTTAGAAGTATAGCAGATTAACAGCCCCCATCTTCAGACCTCTCCATAATAGCGATATTGGATCCTTTTACCCCATAACTTCTCCTACTACTGGAATCGCCCTGCTCATTGTTGCTTCTCACACTTTTTCTGTTAAAAAATTAGTCCAAATCCTCTTGTTATTCTCTCAAGGGGTATTTTGTAATTAGTTTTAATGGTATCGGATTTACCTGCTTTTTAAAATTTAATTTACGCCATTACCTTTCAAGTCAATTAGTTCCTTGTACAATTTTTTTTAAAAAACGTCAGCCAGTTCACTCTGCGTTTATATAAAGCCAACCCCCTAATATGACACCATTTGCTATCCATCCCAAGCAAATAAACGTCCTCGCAAATGAAAACGCCCCTTATTATTACCACTTAGATACAACTCTAGAATCCTCTTGCAGAAGAAAGCTGTAGCTGCAAAAACCACTTGGAAAACCTACCTCCTACTTTCTCTGGCTGACTGACAGATTAGGTAAACCTAAAGCTAACTAAAACATAAACATATTAAAAAACAAACCTCGGTAAGGTTATGAAAATTTTACGTTTTAAATAAATGTATAGCGTATTTCTTCAATCGGCAACATAACTTTTTATTGTAACTTAAACACCTTATAAATTAACCAAGGGAACACTATGAATACATTCCTACACAAGGATTTGTTTTGTTTGTTTATGTATAGTCTACGATGTCAAGCAAAAGTAATTCTTACAAGAAAATTAACACACAAAAAACACTTTGAAACCCGCCTTAAAGTAAAATTATTAGATAGGTTCTGTTCAAAGAGTGTGGTTAATTTTAAAGATATGTCATCATATTTTTGTAAATATAGAATATAGCTTCAACAACTCGAAAACTTACGCTGAAAGTTATACTGCTAATTTATATTATTTTTAAGTAAAAAGCATAAGAAACTTGTGATTAAACATTTAACCTAAAAGTCTATGCAAACATTATTTTTCACTTGTTTGTATCATCTTGGCAAAAAACCATTACTTACTGATTTATTCAGCATTTACACTCACAGACTGACATAGACACCAATCTGAAAATTCTACATTACATCAATAAAAGCAAAAAGTAGAAAAGTATGAGATATATAAACACCATAAATACTATCCACAACACATTCTAAATGACAGATACACTCCCATTCAAACACTATATTTGAGCACATAATTAACAACTCTTATGAACAAGAACACACCACAAAACAAAAGTACACCACAGACCCACACCAACACAACACACCTGAGCAACAGTCTTGTCAGTAATTCACAGCATTGAAAAAGCGATGACTTGTGCGAAACGCGTCTGCTGAATAAATGAGTAAGTAGTGGTTTATTTTGCCAAGATAATACAAAAAAGTGTAATTTCTATAAAAACCTCAAGATGTACTACACAAAAACTGCAAGTTTCATTATTTTTCATTGAAAATATACACATTCTCGTTAGTAGCCTATAAGAAATTGTTGCCTTTAAAATATAGCCTGCACAAACACTTGCCAATTTGCATGTTCCGATAATGCATAGGGCAAAATCTATTTTGAATTTTTTTCAGACCTTTTTGTTACGAAAAAGCTTTTGTATCAATCTAACATTTTAATCTGTTGAAACATTTTAGAATATTGTCAAGATTTTAAAATTTAGATTTGTGTAGACAAATATTAAAAACTTCAAGCCTGCTTTAGGCTATGTTAAAAAATGTTTTGTTGCATTATAAAAAAAATCATCATTCGTTTTTAATAACGACCATTAACAATAAAGTATTTCGAAACTTAAAAGTAGCTTCAAATATTGACAAAATTATAAATTATTGGTAGGTACAGTATTTTGTATGACAAAAACACTATGAGTAAGTTTGCACTAAACCAGTAATTTTAAACAGCTTAATTTAGTTTATTGTAATAGTGTAAAAAGATTTTTTTCTTGTAAAATATTAGGCCTAGATTATAACAACCTTAGCTTCTTTTGTGAAATATAGGCTAAGCAAAAGTAAATACAGTAACCTATCTCACAGCTGTGAAAAATACAATGGTAATTCGGTATTAGGATGGTTTTATTGATACAACATGGCAAAGGACAAACAACAATTGTATATAATTTGGTCGAGATAATCCCATGCCGAATTCATTGAATTTGTCTAATTTCCCCTAGCTGACAAAACGAACTTAAACCCTACACCTGGCTATCATACGTCTACTGCGCATGTGTCGTATAAGTTCGCCCCCTGTCCGCCTGGAGAGTGGCAGCACCACCGTCGACACTATTCGAGCGTTGCGCTAAGCTAGATGCGAACTCAGTCACACACTGAACTCGTAAATGTTCGGTTGGATCTGTTACGAAATTGACTTATAGAATATCAATAAGTGCAGTGCGTAAATTATAATTAATTAAAACTTTTTACATTTTTTCATTTTTAGTAAATAGTGTATGTGCGGTTTATTGGTGAAGTGCAACTGAAGTGATTAGTTTTTTTCTACCAAAATGGCCAGATGTGATAAGTTAAGATGAAATTTTCAAAAATAGTGTTAACGCTAAGTGAACCCAGTGGTATTGCATTGTTTTTGTGGATTCGGTAGCCCCTGGACTTATTCTCCATCAGCCTTAAATAAACTGTTTTCACGCTCGCAGAATGCAATTCTTTGGAAAACACATTAAAGGTAATAAATAAATTAATATTTTCAAAACCATCGTTGAGTCTACCATAACTACTTTATACAAATTAAGGTTTAAATATGCCTTACTATAACTTTCATCAATTTTTAGAATAATGTAAACGTTTTAAATTCAATTTAAAAATAAAAGTTTTTGTAAGTGGCTATTTATTTAACATTACTGAACTGCCAAACAAACTAATAAAGTTTTAAAGACATGATAGGCCTAATTCGTTTTCAGGCTAAGTAAGCCCAATTTAAAAAAACAAAACATTTTCGAATTTGTAGTTTTAGAAGTAAAAATTTTTTTTAAAATAGTTTTTAGCAATAAATTCAATTCGTATCTTGCCATTAATAGCCTATTGGAGAAAGAAGTTATGTCGCAGATTGTTTAAATTGTTTCATTTTTGAATTCCCCCAGTTCGAAAATCATTTGCCTCATCGGAATAATACAGTTTTTAAAAAACATCAACGTTTTAAATGCCATATTCTTGTGTGACTTGTGATTAAGGGGTAATTGTATTATGTTGCTACAAATGAAACTAGCAATATGAAAATATTTACAATAGCGGTCAAATATAGTTCTTGTTCTTTAGGATCGTAATAAACTACTTTCCGCTTGGTTCTTAGGTTAGAATAACAATATATACTTGGTAACAGTTGTTTGGTTCTTCGTACATCAGTTTGGATAACAATCCTTCATTTTAAGTTTGGGTATTATTTGAAAATATTCTGTTGCTAAAAAATATTAGTTAGATGATTGAAATATAGAAGTTGAAAGTTTTATTTGAGGCTATGCATATTGTTTTAGTAAAAATAGTTCCCAAGTATGTCCCAAGCTTAAGTAAGAACAAATTGTTCAGGCCTACACAAACATCAATTTATCTTTTACAATATTTTTTTAAGTTGAGTAAAACAGGAGTAGTATATACACAATGCACACATTTGGTAGGAATTGTTCGAAATTAAAATTATTTATTGGATTGAAATAGAAGGAAACGTTCAATTTAAGGAAAACATAGCCTATATTTATGTACCTTTCATCGCAAATATTATCACCTTTATTTTAAAATGAATTGGATACAAAAATATCTCACAACTGCATACATTAATAATTTATCTGTACGAACATTTATTTTTTTATAGTAAATTCATACCTGGCGTTTTGACAACAGATTATGCATTTATCTTAGGCGTTTGATTTTACAAACTTCATCTTATAGGCTTGCCTATATTTTTATTAAAAGAAAAATATATATTGTAGGAGGCAATTTATTATTTTTCTAGAGTTTTCTAATTATTTGTATAAGGTTTTGAAAGGACTTAACTGAAAAAAAAACATTTTAATAGGCACTTCAATATTGTCAGACACTCATTGTTAAGATCATGGATTTTAAAGGAGCGACAACATTAAAGACATCATTATGAAATAAGTAAAGTGTTACATAATTAGTTTACTTATTGCTACAATATGAAGGGACAAAAACAATAATTATTATTGTGTATAAAAACGCATATGCTGTGACAATTTAATCACACAATTTATACTTGAGTTATATTGTGACCAGTTAGGTTAACAGCCAATAGTTACAGATAAATAAATTTTAGGTTAGATTTTCTAATAGCATTTTATAGGCCTACATTAATTTTGTAAAACCAACTTTTCATAGAGTTTTTCTATCACCACTTGTCAAGTTTCTCTGCAATAGGCATCTTTTATAATATCGATTTGATCTAACGGAAAATATTCGTTAAATATTTTCTCTGCGTTTTACTAAGTCATAAAAGGTAGCCTAAATGTATCTACAAACGGATACTTTGAAGTATTAGCCTTTTTATGATAAAAAGTATTTCACTTTGCCATTACTTGTGTAAGTTCTTTTTAGGTTGTGTAAGTTTAGGCAACCTTTGAATTTTTCAATTCATCGCGTTTTGACGACGTAGTGCTATCAAAGTATGTTAGTAAACTTAATTTTCTTTCTCCCCAAAAATAGTGTACAAACTGGATACTTTGTAGAATAGTAGGCCCTACTTAAAAGTAGTAATAAGTAGGCCCTAATTTAATTTGTAATAAGTAGGCCCTAATTAAAAGTAATAAAATGCTTTGGTTTATAAGCAAGCGTTAAGCTTGAAAATGTATAGAAATAGGATATCTTTCTATTTCCTGATATTTTAACCATTTCTGACTAGTGACATTTATTAAATTTTTCTTGTTTAGATTGTATTTTTAAATAGCAAAGTAATTCTGAAAATAATGTAGCTGACGCTATACATTGTTTACAATTACCAATTGCAAAGAGTATAAAACAGTAAATTTATAAAGCATTTTAAAAGTGTGACTGCAGGGATTTTTTATGTTAATATTGTGAAGGACCAATGCAAATTTAGATTATACTTGGAAGTAATAACGTTTATAAACGAAATACTGTTTACCTTCGGCCCGTAACCAACTAATACAGCCATGTTGGCCGATATTCCACAGCCTGTAATGAGTTTCGTATAATAAACACGTTGTGTTTGTAATTGCCAGTTCAACGTTTGTCAAAGTGCAACCGACGCTCGCCAGATTGTGAAACATCCAGCGAATGCTCTAATTTATAGGCCCGGGATTCGATAATTATGTTAAGAGATTAATTCCTAGCTCAGCCACGGGCGGTGGGATTATACTGTTGACAGATTAAAAAGATTTTGTACACATAATAACAGCTGCTCGTGAAAGAGGTTAGGTAGTTTTTTATGGTTAATTCAGTACAAAGAAAAACTAGAAACGTTATTTGATATAATGGTGTTTTAAAAATATAAACTAGCATATACAGTGCATAATTGAGAATTGCATCACAAAATTTCATGTTTTAAAAATGTTTGAGGGTAGATGCCGCTTATGGGTGTAAAGAAATGTGTATGCAACTTTGTTGGTATTTATTAGGAATATACTGGGGTTGAATTTAATAATAAATACATAAAAACCTCTTAAACACAAACCTTCTTTATTTTACCCTTATGTAGGCCTACATTTCAGTTACCAAGTAGGCCTAACCATCTTCAGAGGGATAACATACAAAGACTCTAAGACAGTCTTTGTATGTTATCCCTCTGAGGATGGTTACTTGGTAACTGAAATGTACATAAGGGTAAAGAAAGTTTATGGTTAAGAGGTTTTTGTGTATTTATTAAACTTTGTTTGATTATTTAGGGCATATGTCTTTCAAAACATATATCTTCCGATAAATTCATTTAGTGCAAATTAGGTTACAATTTTGTTTTTTATAAGCAATATTTATCATACCATATTTCTACATTTATTATTCTACCACGTCTTTCAACTCACAATCGCCATCTGTTTCTATCTCTCAATACGTCTTCACCTAGTCTCATTCTCCCCGACCATTGCCTTATATGTTTCTGTGGTTTGGTAGCACAGAATTCTATGTGTCTCTTTGGAGTCTGGCATATAACACACCAAATAACTTTGAATATAGTTTAAATAGTTTCATTGAATTCTTTCCTTGAATTTCCGGCAGATCTTCTTGAAATTTATTTCCTAGGTTGATGGCTGTATTTTAAATAACCTGAGATTTTTTGTAAACAATAATTTAGCATTATTGTTTTCTTCCTTAACTATTGTTTTTAATGTAAGAAAATTGTATTTGTTTTATCTTCGTATTTTATGATTTATTATTCTATTTTTAAATGTGTGTGTTACTTATATGCCTACCTCATCATATGAGCTATATAGCTATTAGCAGATTAATTGGACGTTTTATCGGGCTAAATGGATATATATTATTTAAGTAGATTTTGTTTAAAACAAGGCCACTGGAATGGGACACTCACTCGTATTGTTTAGGATTATTTATTCTAAGAAAATGATGAACAAAAGAGATATGCTAGAATTTTTAGCTTATCAAAAACTATAATGATCTTTATATAAAATTGTGGTAATTATTCCGACGTGCGACTATCGCTATTTTCGTGAAATTTTTTTACTTTTCTTATGTATTTTTACGTCCTAGACACGAATCAAACATTAATTAATGTCGCTGACGCCGTTTTTTTAAAATATACTTCAAAAACATAACCTTTATTGATG
Source organism: Prosapia bicincta (assembly GCA_036971475.1). Classification (NCBI taxonomy): domain Eukaryota; kingdom Metazoa; phylum Arthropoda; class Insecta; order Hemiptera; family Cercopidae; genus Prosapia; species Prosapia bicincta. Next base: position 29,493,972 of record JBAIZL010000009.1, on the reverse strand, counting down.
TACGTTCCGACGTGCTACTACCGCTGTTCCGACGTGCGACTACCGCTATTTTCGTGAATTTTTTTTTACTTTTCTTATGTATTTTTACGTCCTAGACACGAATCAAACATTAATTAATGTCGCTGACGCCGTTTTTTTAAAAATATACTTAAAAAAACATAACCTAAACTAACCTTTATTGACGTACGTTCACACGAATCCAACATTATTTTTTGTCGTCTACGTCGTATATACCTGACCTATCCAGTCAGGATAGATTTGGTTATAATTATATTCAATTTTACTATATACCTATATTGAAATATACATACAAAGTAATCAGTCAGAATAGATTTGGTTATAGTTTTATACAACATTACTATATACCTACATTAAAATATACCTATGAAGTATCCAGTCAGGATAGATTTGGTTATAATTACATTCAATTTTACTATATACCCATATTGAAATATACATACAAAGTAATCAGTCAGGATAGATTTGGTTATAGTTTTATACATCATTACTATATACCTACATTAAAATATACCTATGAAGTATTAAGTCAGGATAGATTTGGTTATAATTTAATAAAAATAGATAGTAATTCTGAATAAAATTATTACCAAATCTATCCTGACTGGATACTTTGTAGGTATATTTAATGTAGGTATATAGTAATGTATAAAATTACAGATCTAGACGTAGTGCAGTACGCTATAGGCCTACATGTCATTACAATCTAACATTTAAAATGTGAAATAAAGTAACTTTCACAAAAATACATAAAAATATAGGGAACGTACATGTGTAAAAACGTGAAAATACATAAGAAAAGTAAAAACAAATTCACGAAAATAGCGTTAGTCGTACGTCAATAAAGGTTAGTTTAGGTTATGTTTTTTTAAGTATATTTTAAAAAACGGCGTCAGCGACAATAAATAATGTTGGATTCGTGTCTAGGACATAAAAATATAAAGAAAAGTAAAAAAATTTAAACGAAAATAGCGGTAGTCGCACGTCGGAATAATTACCATTGTTTTTAATGTAAGAAAATTGTATTTGTTTTATCTTCGTATTTTATGATTTATTATTCTCTTTTTAAATGTGTGTGTTACTTATAGGCCTACCTCATCATATGAGCTATATAGCTATTAGCAGATTAATTGGACGTTTTATCGGCCTAAATGGATACATATTATTTAAGTAGATTTTGTTTAAAACAAGGCCACTGGAATGGGACACTCACTCGTATTGTTTAGAATTATTTATTCTAAAAAAATGATGAACAAAAAAGATATGCTAGAATTTTTAGCCTATCAAAAATTATAATGATCTTTATATAAAATTGTATAAAGTATTGAAGATTATAATAGTGTAGGAGATGTCGTTTGAATAATTAAGTGTGTGTTTTAAGATCGTGCGTATGTAGGCTATACAAAAGAAGTTACTTATAGAAGTATTTTAATAAAAAAATAATACTTTTTACTTTCATTAAAATATAGGCCTATATCAATTATTAAAGTTAAGATAATATTTTTTTTTATTTTAGAAACATAAAAAGTATTGGAACTGAATTTAAAAAACTGGTGTTTTTCCTTAAGGTTATTAAAAAAAAATAAAAGTTATACCGTAGCAAACCTCTAAACCCACAACTTCTATTACATTTCAATATAAATAATACTTAATGTTTCAAGTTTCTTTATTTTGAAAAATGCTTCCTAAAATATATTGTAAAGAAGATAAAAAGTGGTTTTATCGCTTACCACTAACAGTGGTCAGTTTAAGAAAAAAATCAAACAAAACTTAAATATAAAAACACAAGAAACTTTAAAATTAGTCTCTTTATAAAAGAAATCATTTTATACAACATTAATTTACTATATAGACCTACTGCTATTTTGTAATATAACAACAAAACAGGAGGTTGGGATTTAGGTTTAGGATGTAGGTTTAGTTATAAAAAAAATATTTTCACAATGCTAATTTTTAATCCAATAATCGGTTAACTCGGAAAATTGTTTCTTTTTTTACTCAAACTTAACCTACCCGGATATTATGTTGCTATTTGCAATTGCCAAATAAAAATAAATAAGGCCTATCTTGACTGTGTATTTCATTGCTGTATAGCTGTTTAGTTTAACATACTCCGGTAATTCCTGCAGAATTACTTCATAAAGGAAGGAGTTGAGGTTATGTTTGTAAGACAATTATTATTGTTACATTTTTATTCATTGATAGCGGGGTTGAAGATTTCAAATCATATTTAGAATGCAGTTCTCACATAGAAATGTTGCTAAAATGTATTTTTAAATAACATTCAATAACAAAAAAAGACGCAATACTTTGTCAAGTATTATAAAAATATTTTCTATCTTAGGGATTTAATTAACTGACTTCATGAAAATCATTCATGTAACTTTTCACTATTTTACTCTAACTTCAGTAGACAAAAAATAATCACAAAATTTGTAGGTTATTTGTTAATTCTTAGAATGTTTCTAGTTGTATTTTTCACAGAATTACGAACATGTAATTTGGAACATCTATTTGCTGCTTGTTTCGTCGCTTTGCACACTTAGACATGACTTTAAACAGGCAAATAGCATTAATTTATTTGACGACCAGTTTGTGCAATAAATTATGTAATTTGTGAAATGCCTAGACTCTTAAACGGTGTGGAATTAGTTGTAATATCTTAGTAGATTTTAGTTAAGTAGCAGAGCTTACAGTTTGTAACTATTCTGTAGAGCGAGTTGTGAAAATAACTTTACAGCGTAACGATCAAGTTAACGGTAACACGTTATGGAACGTTAAAAGGTATGCTATTTTGTAAAAGTTATTTTACAATACCTTGAACATAACAAAACCGTCGGTAATATTGTATACAGAGTTAAACTATTCTAAGACAATATACAAGAAATACGTTTACCTTTTAAACCAATAAAACGTTCTGATATCGACAACTTTCAAATTTTTACCACATCTTTACAAAATACTATGGAATGAGATTCTTAAATACAAAGTTACTAGAAAAATTGTCGTTCGAATTGAAATAACTTGATTTTTAAAATAATTTTAATCCGTGTATAGGCATGTAATAGCTTGGCCTAACCTAAAACTTTACTAATAACGGACACAAACAATAATATATTTTGTCATACCTGTTTCAATGACTAAGTCGCATCGTCGTCGTCATCAAGTATAATTTATAAAGTTAAAACTCTATGTAAAGATTTTTTACCTCAGAGATTAATCACAGCTCTAACGACAAATTAATGTTACTCTTTGACGATCATCACAAAAGAATTATTTATTTATTGAGGGTTAATGTTTATTTTTCTTAAAGTATTTATAGCCCCAGTTTACAAGCTGTGCTAGAATTATCGTACTAACTTAGCCTGCCCGTTGTCTCGTGAAAAGCGTTTAGGGGCCTAACTGTTAAAATTAAAATAAAACTAAAATATTTCTGCAAACATAAATTCAACCTAACCTAACTTGTAAATATTTGCAAAAACTGTTGATATAATTAGAAAATGGCTAGAACAATTAAATTTATATATTAATGAAATTGAAGAATATATATTACTTATTAATTTTTGTATGGCGCAAAACGGGTTCCAATTCAACGGCAAATACTATGCACAAAATGATGGTACCGCTATGGGAAATCCATTATCAAGTTTCTTAGCTAATTTTTTTATGGGATATTTTGAAACGAAAGTTAAAGAGAAGATGGCCTATTTCCCTAGAGTATGGGTACGTTATGTTGATGATATTTTTGCAGTCTTTAATAAAAAACATAGCATAAAAGATTTTTTGCAACGAACTTAATAGTTTTCATAAAAACATCATTTTCACCATAGAAATTAAAAATGATGGAAGTTTACCGTTTTTAGATGTCCTGGTCTCTAGAAATAATAACAATTTAAAATTTAACATATATAGAAAACCTACACATACAAATAGATACATAACTAAAGATTCCTTTCATTCTGAAATACATAAGAGAGCAGCTTTTAACTCTATGATACATAGATTAATTACTCTATCTCTTTCGAAAGAAGATTATATAAACGAATTAAATTATATTTACTGTGTAGCAAAATTTAACGGGTATAATGAATCATTTATAGATAACATCCATAACAAAATGAAACGGACGAAAATTAATAATTCAAGATGCACGTTACTAAAAAATAGAGAGGAAAGAAAATGGATTAGATTAGCTTACCATCCACCTTTATCTAATTTGGCTAAAAAAGCTTTGGAGAAGAACAGTAATGTAAAAGTAACGTTAGTTACAAGAAATAACCTAAAAAATCTATTAGGGAACCAAAAAGATATAATAAGAAATGAAAATAAATCAGGAATTTATAGTTTGCAGTGTGATATGTGCCAGATGAAATATATTGGACAAACAAAAAGAAACATACTTGTTAGAGCAAAAGAACATTTTTCCCATGTTAAATTTAATAGACCTGAAAAATCAGCTATGGCAAAACATTGTTTGGACGAAAAACACGAATTTAGAAGTAAAAATGTTGTCCTTTTAAAACATGTGATAAATTTTAATGAATTAGATGCATGGGAAACTTTATAAATAGAAATAAAAATAAAATTGTTAATAATGAATTAGGACCAATTCAAAATTCAATATTATTTTAAATTTATTAATTGTTAAATACTATCTTTTTTAAATTATTTAAATAATTTTGTTATTATTATGTTTTACCAGTTATATAGGCTCATCAAAATTAAATATTTATAATTAACATATGTTATTTTAATGTAATTATATTAGTAGCTGTGGCTATAAATTTGACAATGCCCAGATCTGATTTTCACTTTTGTTTTTACTTTTGCTAAAACTTTATAGGTTATGTTTAATATATATATATATATATATATATATATATATATATATATATATATATATATATATATATATTTTTAGTTAATTTCATTTGTGTATTTTCACTGAGGATGACGACAAATTAGTCGTTGAAACGCGTTTGAAATAAAAAATTGTATATTTGTGAGTTGTACCATATTTTTATTCTTTAATTCTAACCTAACTTATTCGTTCTGTAATCATATATTGAGAACATGCTACAAATATTTTAAAATATTACTGCTGCCAGTTAGTATGGAAACATTCTAATTTTTTAAACTTATTCTTGATCTTTGAGGATATTTTTTCAAAGTCCAAAACGAGTGACAATTATTAGCATTAATCTATCAAAAAAGATGCAGTAGTTTATAACTTACAAAATTAAAGAAAAAAACATAAACCTCTTACGGTTTTTAAGAAATACTAAAACCCTAATTATTAGAGTTACAAAGTTGCTCCTTATTTGTTAGATTGTTACAAATAGAGGATTTTTTTAAATATTAAACGTGTAACCAGATGAACATGTACAGATTTTTGGAATGTACCGGCTTACAACATCTGTAAGTAATATAGCTGGTATATACCAAGAACAGGTTAAATAAAAATGTAGTACGTTAGGGTGTCTATATAACAACAATAGTTTAACTTTTGTGAACAATAAATTTAACAAATAACCTTAAAATATGTTTTCAATTATATATGGTCTAGGAAGGGGCGTAGCCAGAGGGGGAGCGGGGGGTACGTGCCCCCTCTAAACCAAGTAATTTTAGGAGAAAAATATTACTTTTTAAAACAGCGCTAGGTTTTTAGCGAAACAGCTTCCCTACTACCCAATAATTGTGTAATTGTAAGTGCCAAAATAGCATAAAATAAGAATTCCAGAGATAAAAATGTTCAAAATTTCCCCGGGAAGATTCCATCCCCTGACCCTCCAGGTTGTGCCCCCACAAACATCGTCATGGCTACGCCACTGGCAAGGCCTATATTGTAGTACAAACTTTGAAATCAATTAGCTTTAATAGCACTGTAAAATACTCCACGGGCCCTAACAGAATAGTGTTTATTGTTGCACATATATACAAGCGCGTGCACAGAAAAAGAAAAAATATTTCAAAAATACTTTATTCAAAAACTGTTTTCATTATTGTAAAAATTTAATTATTAGGATAGATATTTTGATAAATAGTGCATTTTGAATACATCGATTCAAGCAATCGATTTAAATTTAAATCGAAGTTTTTAGGGCTAACCATTATTGTAGGCAATAACAAGGACCCTTATTTTAAACTTAACCGCCCTGTAAGCATTCGAATATTAAATGAAAACAAAACTGCAATGAAATTGCCCTTATACAAATAAACGGCCGTTAAAAAGCCATCGAGGTAACAGATAACGTGGCTAACGAGACAATAAGAGCGCCCTCAATATTTACGCAAACCGCTCGAACAGTTTCGATAATTTGCACACAGATCTCTCTAGTCGCATGATCCTCTACGATCAGCCGGAATCGCTGTAATGCGAAACATAATTATCGAATGCCGGCCTAATAAATTAAACCGCTCGCTGCTTCACACACATTCTGCTGAGTGTCATTTGTGTTTCCACAGTAAACAGATCGTTGCTCGGGAACGAACAATTATAAACAAACAGTGTTTGTTTTACTGCCAAAAATGGTTGTGTAAAGGTCGTAACGGGTGGATGCTTGTCGACGTTTCAGGAATATTTTTCGTCAGCTGTTTACAAGGAATTCTAAATAAGCAACAAAATTAGAAATAAGTTATCTGTAAAATGTAAGTTAAAGCATCTGTGATAGTAGTTTGAAATAATTACAATTCCTTATAGATTTCTTTAAAAAAATGTCTGATCTCAAGTAATTTCTTTAGAGTTAGGGATCACCTTTATTAAACATGTAATTGTAACTCAGTAAATATATACACAGTATAAGTACATGAATTATTTTGTTAATAATAAACGAAATACAAAAAGATTAAAAAACATAAATCCCACAAACGAAATATAATACATGTTTTTAAAAGTAAACATTGTTAATAAAGTGACGGAATAGTTTTATAAGGGGCTTATAGATGCTTGTAAGGTATTATATCTACTTTGTAGATAACGTGGCATAAAATAGATGTAAAACATTTACATGTTTCTTTGATAATATGACATTATAAAAGGTTTTTATACTATCTGCTTTGTTGATAATGTCAGAGAAATAAGTTATGAAGGGTGTTTATCCTGTTTACTTTGTTGACATAAGATATTTATAATAGATTATTATACTGTTAGCTTCCTTGGTAATGTAAAATTATAGAAGGTGTTTATTCTATCTGATTCGCTGGTAATATGACACCAAATAGTTATAAACAGTGTTTATACTTACTTAGGCTACTTTGGTGATAACGTGACATAAAATAGTTTGAAAGATTATTATACTGTTTACTTCGTTTATAATATGACATTTCAAATGGTTTTTATACTCTCCACTTATTTTATAATGTTTTAATAAATTAGAAAAATAGTTATGAAAAATGTTTATAAGGTTTATTCGTTTGTGACATAAGAAGTTACATAAGGTGTTTTTACTGTTTACGTCGGTGATAATGTGACAGGAAATAGTTATTTAGGTGCTTATACTGTTTACGTCGAAGATAATGTGACAGGAAATATTTATTTAGGCGCTTATACTGTTTACGTCGGTGATAACGTGACAGGAAATAGTTATTGATGCGCTTATACTGTTTAGGTCGGTGATAACGTGACAGTAAATAGTTATTTAGGCGCTTATACTGTTTATGTCGAAGATAATGTGACAGGAAATAGTTATTTAGGCCTTATACTGTTTACGTCGGTGAAAATGTGATAGAAAATCGTTATAATGGTCATTATACACTTCACTTCAATTCAAGGATGGTCGATCTAGTGACTTTTAACGGATCGGTGATTTTAGTGACAGCGCCAGGTTTGGATCGGTGACTTTTAACGGTGACATAGGATACTGAGACTGTTCTGTATGTGCCAATAACATACAGGAATACCACACTGGTGAAATGATTCTACACTTCGCATTTTTCCTTGTTGGAAGGGCCATTTTATTTAAAAATAAACTTTACGAAATTAGGAACAAACTTCCGAGTGCGCAATAGCGTCTGCTGTACACAACACTGTCACTATCGTGAAACCTGATACAAATCGACCAGCCACACACGACGTAAATGAGTAGAACCAGTTACAGCGGCAAATCAACCAATGGCAGCAATTTCATCCAATAACTGCGACTTTCTACCCAATCACTACAGGGGCAACTTCCGATCGAACCATTATCACTGGAACTGGCATATTTTATACTTTGTCACTGGTACCACCAGCGACAAACGAATATCAGTGACAAGTCACCGTGAAAGAAAATATCGATCATCCCTACTTGGATTATGACTTAACTGTTAAGGATGGGCGTTGGCTAGTAAATGAGTAAGATTACTTCGTTGATAATGTGACAGGAAACAGTTATTTAAGGCCTTTATACTGTTAACTTCGTTACAAGTAGCTACGTAAGCATTTCTACAGTTTACGACTTGATGGAGTGATAGAAAATACTTAATTTAAGACATTTCTATTGTTTACTTCGTTTGACTACTCGTTAGAAAATTTAAGTTGCCTTATAAAGGTACTTTAAATATTCGTAGGCCTGCGTAATGATTGGAAGAAAACAGTGTCGGTACATTTACAATATATTTGCGTGTGAATGTGCGTACGTGCGATAGGTACAGTAAATATATAGACTATGGACTATATAAAAGGCACTGCATGGTATTATTAATAATGAGTACTTCTAGGTAACAATACTATGTAGGTGTGTTTTGTAATATCGACGAAGAAGCCTTGCTGAAGCAGTTAACTCTGGCGTATTTGGGCTGTCAACATAATCTTGAACTGTATTGACAATATAAAATCGATCTCTGTAGAAACTTGAAGTTTCTATGTTGTACATCTTGAGGTTTTTAACAATTGTTTTTACTAATATCATTTGCCAATAAAAACCACTAAACCTGATATTTTCCAATAAATGCGTTTCACACTGATTAGTGCATTGTTCAATGCTGTGAGTCACGGACAAGAATCTGAGTCACTAAATACAGCATTGAACAATGCACTGATCTAATGCGAAACTCATCTGGAGAAAAATATCAGTTAATAGGGGTTTTTGCCAAGTGATATCAATAAAACATCGGTACTATATGTTTAAAGATATCTAGGAGCGTTACTCTGGCCCAGTTTCGATAGTGATGTATTTACACATAATTAAACTCTCATTTCAAAGTAGTTTTCAGCATTATTAAATTTCACTGTTTAAATTTAAACGAAATAAATTTAAAGCTGTAATACGTTTTTGATTCAACCACACTTTACTTTGTTGTACTTTAATTAAGAAATTGTATTTATCTTGGTAAAGGATTCGTATCGATTGGCTAACGTGCATCGGCTGAGCGGTTATTTTTGTAGCATGAATAATTTACTCAGTTCTAAATAGATTATTAACGCTCTTGGTATGACCAGGCTAGGTCCATAGATTTTCCGACTCCTAAACGCTATTGATTATAATTTGTATGTAGTAGGTGTTACTACTTCAGAAGCTGCTTTTACATGGGTTTTGCAATAGAAGTTTTTTATTTGTCCTAATTAAGTGATTACATTCTTTATAAATCTTCATCTTATAATAGCAAATAAATATTTTAATGCCTGAAAATTGAGCTTCATGTAAGGAAGTGTGGTGGTGAATCTGGAGCAGAGAATAGTCTCTTTAACCTATTACCTGCCAAATTTTTAAAACGAGTTTTTTTTTGTTTAAACAGTTACTAATCCTACCCTTAAGAGTAACCAACAGAATATTTTTAAAATTGTTTTTTCAAATTTAGCAATCTTAGGCTTGTTTTAAAAATATGTCCCAAATGGGAATCATGGCATATACGGGTAAAAAAAAACTTAAAGAGGCAGTCTAGTCAAATATTTATCGTTTTACAAAGAAAACTATATTTAACACATAAAAGTGTATATTTTACAAAAAAAAGGTATACCAACATTACACTTGGAGCATTGATTTCTTACGATTGTCTTGCATACTTCTCCTTTTTTTTGTTTTCCGTTGATTGTCCTTTCCGTGTAATGGCCTGCACGATCGAATCTTATATTTTCCAACACTTTTTTGTCACAAGGTTTTGGTAAAATAGGTCTGTTAATGGTTTTGGGGTTGGATAAAGAGGTCAGTGCTAGATACGTTCTAGCAATTGTTCTGAAGTCTGCCATTGACATCTTTTGCCCTGATATGCAAGAAAGAATGTGAACATAGCCTCTAGTCATAAGAATAAGATCGTACCATCTCTTAGCTTTGATTTTTATCCTGTACCAGTTTATGAACCAGTCCATTTTATCAACTCCAGCCATGCACTTATTACAGGTAGCAAAGCAACGCACTTTGGCTGAGATACTTTTATCTTCTCCTTACCATGTATTTACCAGCAGATCACAGCTGACTGGCTCGATTGCTTCATGGTTCAATAAAACCTTTACTTTGTTGTTATCTTTCCAAGTAATGGCAAAAAGCTCGTTCTTTTCATCAAAACAGTAGTCAATTGCAACCCGTTCCTCTTTTCTCATTTCTAAATCTGGCTTGATAGGGCAACAGTTCATATTATTGTCTCGTGCCGTCCCGGCAGCACAAATACTACTTTCAGGCCGGATTTTTATCAAGTCCAAATTTGTAAAGAAGTTATCAATTAAAGTAATATGATTTTGGAAATTATTAGGAACATAAACTTTACACATAATAACGGATGAGGCTACAGAGGTTGCTATAGCATTAGAATGAGGATATCTGTACTTTTTCCCATCATAAAGTTGGGCATGAAAACAGTAGCCCGTTTCTCCACAACAATTAAAAATGTGTAAGTTTAGGTAGATTTGTAAACTTTGAGGAACTGTTCGTAAAATTTTGATGTCAGTACAGTGTGTACACACGGTTCTTACTTGCTTCTAACTTCACACACGAGAAATTCTCGTTTCACAAATTCTTACACCATGTGTGTAAACTTTATTAAACATAAATAACCAAATAGGAATATTTTTAAAACCATACAATTTAATTTTTTCTTTTACTAGTAAAATTTGTACCAATGAGCTTCCAGGTAGCCACGAAGAAATTTCATATCCTGTGTGGTTTTGTGATGTAATTTTCTGCTGTTGTAGTTTTTTGATGGTTTGATGGAAATAATTAATATTTGTATCCATTGTTAAAATAATGTAGGTTTTAGAGCGAGCCTGAAAGGAAATTTAATAGACTTGTTTAGGAGCTGTGTCCTTGAAACTCTTGAGATAAAATGAAAGCATTTAGCCAAATATTTATCGTAACGGAAACTGGAAAATACAAACGTAAATAAATAAATATTTTATATTGGCGTTTACAAATGAATTCGCTGTAATACGTTCACAAGGAAATTAAATTTGCGAGTGATTTTTTCTATGTTGTATTTGCGATAAAGTCAAACATTTGTAGGATGTATATATTCGTATTGTTTCATATTTATTTATTTTACAAAGAAGGCAAATTGAAGCTATAAATAATTTCATTTGTGTTAAAAATGTAAATTTAGGAATTATTTTTTGAGTTGGGCAGAGGGTTGGTTTCAGAGAGCCTTTACTTATAGGGGTTTAATGTTATTAATTAGAGGGTTTAATTAATAGGGTTAACATATAGAATATTCTCGATTTTAGATATTCACTCACAAGTTTTTACATTAAGAAAAAAGATAGATGGTATATGGGTCAATTAATTATTTTAGATCTTTATTTTTCTTAATACTATAAGATTTTGAATAACCAACATGTGTTATTACTAATTATCGAGTAGCACTAATATTTATACAGAATATGTGCATACCATATAGAGAATATAGATTATCCTACAGACTATGAGTAGTAGGTTTAAAATTAGAAATGTACTTGTCCAACTACAGTCGAAAACTGTATTTTTTTCACTGAGAATCGGGATTGACAGTGTATTTGGTCATAGTTTTGCTCTCGAATAGAGAGCATTTTTTACTGTAATATATAACAGTAAAGTAATAAGATTTTGTAACGATGCACTAAACTGCCCACTCTTCCCGTCGACATCGAAGTGCTTTACTAATATTATTGCAATTAAGTTATCTATTCACGAAATCGATAGATAGACAGAAAGATGGTTGGTGTTTTGTCTTTAACCAGATGACATCGTTGATTATTTTTTTAATTGTTAATTAGACCTTACCTAGGGAAACTAATGTAGAAAGGTAAACATTAAAAAGTAAACTATACTCTCCTCAGTATTGTGCGCCCCAAACTAAGCCTTCACATTACTGATGTTGTTGAAATCGTCACCGAAGCTAGTTTTATTTTGTTATTATTAATAATAATAATATGTTTGTGATACAGAATTTGGTCTCTCTCTCTCTCCCTCTCCCACTAACTCACCCTCGCCCCCCCCCCACTCACCTCGCTTAACACCATACGCATACTCTCTCTCTATATCCCTCACGCGTACGCACGCAGCTCCCTCTTTCTCTCTCTCTCGCACTTGGATGCGTACGCGCGCTTACATTGCGTTAACCCGGTTCTGCGGCTTGCCACTTATGATCCTTTTTTGTCTCTTATCAGGCATTGGTCTATAAAGCTAGGTAATTTTAAATATTTACAAATAGGAAATTTTTACTGATATTTTTAGATTATTGATATTACTCCTTAGAAATATAGGCCATTTCACTCGTAATGTACATGAAGAAGCAATTAATTACAGTTTACAAGTTATTATAAAAACAAATACTGGAAATAATATTTAAGAGTGACAAGTTCGGCGTGGCCCCTATTTGTAAGGAGTAACGTGTAGACACCTTACCTAAATGTAAACATTTAAAATTTGTCACCTTTGTAGACCAGATGTGATTCACGAAAACGGGAAGTATGTAGGGTATAGTTTGATTTAAAACAGAATACGATTCTGCGTAGGTGAAATGGACCAGAGTGAGTGGGGATTACAGCCGTCTGAGTGAATAGGAAATTCACATCTTGCTACGTGGGTGAGCTTTGTTGCCAATTCGACGTTGTACTTCCGTTCGTTACTCGGTGACATTGTAACTGTGGTGGAGAAATTTACTAATGGTGTAACTTACATCGTTCTGCAATTTCAGTCGCTGGCAGTGGCGGGTTGACTGTCAATGCGTTCGAACTGACAACATCGCATCTCTACCCTGCCACAGGACCCATTCCTTTTCTGCTTGAAATCAAAGCATAGTGCGTATGAGTGTGTGTGCGGGACGTGATCCGAGGGTGAGTTAACCCTCTGGGGCGCTTCCGAATCTGGAAAGGCTAAACATACCTTTGGAGATTATAAGCTTCATGTTCAATTGAAATTTAATTAGCAATATTTAATTGAACTTTAAGAAACAAAGTTGCATACACTAAACAACTGTGGTTAGTTTCATGTCAGTGAAAAATGAAGTAATTATTGCGATTAACTATGCAAATATACATAATAGACGTATTTGCCATGCAATGAAATACCAGCGTTCTTATCACGTTATTATAGGGTAAGAAAATGAAGGAGAATATTAAGAAAAAGAATGGCTTCTGATAGTGTATCACATTTACATTTAAAGCTTGAGTTATTACTTCATAAAGTGGTTAAATACCTCGCGTGGATAATTTTCTTTTAATTTCATATAAATTTTACTTCTAATGAAAGGTTAATTTTTAGTTTATTCCTAATAATTTCATCATGATTTTGTTAAGTTTCATCATGCAAATTGCTAGTTAAGTTGAGTTATTTTAAAATCATCTATCACAACTTTGTTATTCCTTTCTAGCTCTAAGTTTTATTACACATTTTTACACTATCTTATGTCCCATAAACACTTTACTACAAACATGAATTGACACACCAGAAACGAAAAATATCACCTAAAATAAAATAATATTGTAATAATAAATAGAATAAATGAAAAAAATAATTAAAAAAGTCAGTCAGCCAGTCCAAATGTTTAAAATAAACGTAGTCCCCCAGAATAAAATCCTTATTTTACAAGACGTCCTGCCTTATAGGTGCCCTTCATTAGCCCCTACCAAAAGCCCTGTTCCTATATTCCTACCCGTAGCCATTGTCGGTGACAGACGCTGGATAGCCTTGGGGGCCACCAAACCCCCTCCTTCTCTGACTGACTGACTTACTGAGGTTAGTCTTAATTTCATTTTTGAAATCTACTTGTTATCACGAATAATGTTTACTATTATCTATCGCTAAATTCTGGTACCTTTTATTTACTGAGTATTATTTGCATAGATATACCTTAGATATATAAAATAACTATTTCAGAATAGTGTAATGTAATTAAATTATAATAAATTATTGGCCAGATTATAAATCACACGAAAATATCTAAAAAATACATAAACAAATGAAAACATACATAAACAAATGAAAACATTTTCCTAAAAAAAGATATTATTATAAGAAGATTTCTAAACTCATCTATCAATTAAACTCTTTTTGAAAGATTTTTCCAATATTTTATTAAATATAAGGTCAACGATATAGTTATTGGATAGAATACAATAATCTTCATTTCTGTTTGAAATATTTCTATGTGTTTAAGTACATTTTTTCTACCTTTCCGAACATTACAATATTTTCCACTGTTGACGCGCTTCGTAATGACCGTTTTCAAAAATTAAATCGTCCTTCTGAGTACCAATTAAGTTTTGAAAATGCAGTCATTTCGAAAAGCGTCAACAGTGGAAAATATTGTAAGGTTTTTATATCCAAATCATTTTTCAAATGCTACAGTTGCATGAAATTTAAGTTTGTTTTTTATAACAGAAGAAGGCCAATATTTTTCCGAGTATTTTTTCTATGCTGCATTCCTCTTATATATAGATAATCTTCTTAAATTTGTAATTTAGATTTATAGAAACATACTAGTTTATTAGACGAAGATTTCATAGCGGAGTTACATCCCGGATACGGAGTAGTTCAATGTACTTGAATTAGTGGAGATAATAAAAAGAGAAATGGTTAAAATGTTAGTAAAATTTTACCCTACACCTTTCTTGTGTTGTCCCGCTGTCTCCGCACTATGACTCCTTAACTTCCTATTAATTGCCATTCAGGGCTCAGGCCAGATCTATCCAGCTGTATTTTTATAAAATGAAAAATTTCCTACCCTAGATCCAGTGGAGGCTCTTGTCGTAAGGGGACAATACCAGGGTAAAATTTACCTTAAGTAACCTATTCTTCATCGGTGTATGTAGAGATTACTATCTTGAAATAAAAATGATAAAGAAGGGTATGTGGAAATAGGTAGCACTAAGAAAAGGTCATATTGACCCTGGTCCTTGGAATATTAGAAAATAATGGCAGCCTGTGAACAGAGTGTGGCATCTAAAGTAGACCTGTACGTAACAGGAGTGAAGAGGGGTATCAACCCGTTTTGTAATGTGTGTTGTTAATGTGGGATGTTTATAATTTGCCATTAAAAATAAAGGTTTTAACAATCAAGAGTTCTAAATTTTGTACAAAAATATACTAAAAAGGACAAGAAAAACAAAAAATGTTAAAATTATTATTAAGCACAGTATTGACTTTAAGGGCTAAAAAATTAGTATTCAAGTATTGATAAGAACGTTTTCACTTTTTCTGCTCGTAAACATTTTTTTTCTTCTTGCTTTGTCTTTGGTTTGTGAAAGTTGTGCAACAGCGGTGGAGAAATATTTCAGTTTTAATCTGCCGCTTCTTCTTGTCTCCGGTTCGTGATTAAATTCAGGACTTCTAAATAACCAATATCTGTGGGGTCTTGATTAATTGCAAGGTCTACTTTTGCCCCCGCGGTTTACTTACAGCTCCGACTCAGTTTCTAATTAACAAGTTAAGTAGGAGAGGGAGAACTCGTAAATATACCAGATCTATTAATTATGTACCAACTGTTCGCAGATAAATTTACCACCATTTAGTTAAACTATTGATAAAGTAGCGAGCTTGGTTGGAACGGTAATTTAGGCGTTCATCCCCGGTTAAACGATATTTTAAATACGTACCACCTTTTTTGTATAAAGAACAAATTTTTTCGTATGATTTTAGCATTTTTTTCTGTGAAGGCCTGTATGGCCATAATAAGACTCCCCAAAACTTCAATACTTGTTTATAATCAGAATTTTGAAAAATAGAACACCTATATACTATTTATTATAACTATTTATTTAACTTCGGCATCTCAGAGGTACAGAACCAATCGCAGTATTCCCAACATCAAAACGGATCCAAAATGAACTGTATAAAGGATAACAGCTGATTAGAACCGAACGCATTGATATCCTCAAAACGTGTTTAATACTTATTGAAAGCGATTGCTCTTCACAAAACCACAAATCAGGCTATTTAAAATATTTAAAGTTAAATGTTAGATATTTTCGCAACTAAAGTGGAACGCATTTTTAGTTGGTTGTGAAATTTTATATAGTTAGTAGGAAGACAGACAAAGACTAGAATCTCGATCAAATCACGGAAAATTCAACATGGAAAATAAATTGCCCAACGTTTCGATATCAAAACAATATCTTCTTCAGAGGGAATATTAGAATATTATGTACAAAATCACTATCACAATGAAATTTTACATTGATAATATCATAAAGAGATTTCCGCTATAGCTAATATTCCAAACACCATCGCTTGTACATGAATGTCCAGGTAAGCTTTTAGTCCTTCTACTACCTAAACACATATTAAAATAGATTTAACACCTATATATTAGATATATTTGCAATATTAGCTACAACGTAAATCTCTTTTCAATATAGCAGATGTATAATTTTATTGTAATAGCGTTTTAGTAAAAAACATATTGTAATTTTTTTAATTAAATACCCCTAAAGAGGACAGTTTAGATGCCGAAACGTTGGGTCGTGAAATTTTAATGCTGAATGTTTCTGTGATTTGATTGATACTTACTAGTCTTTAACAGAAGTTAAAATATTTTACAAAAGTTTCAAACATTTCTTCAAAACCAGTATTGTTATAAATTATGTTGGAAATTAATAAAAGACGTTTTTTAAAGCGTTAGGATTAAAAGGCTTCTGAGTTTTGTAATTTGTAAAATAAAAGATTTCTTTGAGCTTAGCTCCTAAGGTAAATGTAATAATTATTTAAAAAAACCTTTAGGTTAGCTTACTTTAAGATTGGGTTAGGTTACTTTAGATTGGGTTAGGTTACTTTAGGTCAGGTTAGGTTACTTTAGGTCAGGTTAGGTTACTTTAGGTTAGGTTAGGTTACTTTAGGTTAGGTTAGGTTAGGTTACTTTAAGTTGGGTAAGTTTATATAGCGTTAGGTTACTTTAGGCTAATTTAGGTTAGGTTAGGCTCGATTATTTAATTTAATTTAAATAATAGCGAATACCAAATAACAATCGATATGCTCTTTTCTTCAAAGCTTTCCAATGACAGTGAGTGTAGCTACATATAATAAACTATAACTATGAGTTGATGTTAGTTTGACTATTACCTTTACTCATAAACTAAGCTCGAGTTTTGGTATAGGCAGGACTTTGTATGTAAGGTGGCAATTAGAGCCCATTGCAGTTGTAGTGTCTGTATAAACGGGAACACTCGTAAACAGGATACTGATTGTATACTTTCTTTAAGTCGTATTTACTATTAGAATTTGTCAAATATTATTATAAATAATTACAATTACATTCTAATATCGTCTCTAAATAATATAATCACGGTGTATCAGACAGTATTTTCATTATCCGACAGGGATAATTCTTCAAAGGTACGAGTGTAGTAAGATGAAGGTGAAGAAGTTTTATTTGTATTGTTTGGTCTTTGTTTATCACTGTTTTCAATGGCTACGCTATTAGGGTTTTTATAATTTAAGAAGGTTATTCCTCAGACATGTCATTTTGCAACCGGGGGTCTAAACTTACTTTGGTTGGAAAAGTGAATTTAATTTTAGCGCTCCATTCACAAGAACTCCCATTTATCAAGATTGTGCGCTAGAGTGAAATTGCACTACATATTAATTGTTGAAGAAAGACATGCTAAGCGATGCTGTGAACACGTCCTTCAGTATCAGGCATTAAAATACTATCTCTGCTAACACTGCCTCAAGTGGTGGCGAATAAACTGTTTTTGTCGCTTTAAATTGTAACAAAATAAAGTTGTTTTAAACTGTTACAAAAACGGTATTTAGTGTCTCTGATTTTCAAGTTGATCTATGCTATTAATTATTATTTATTTTTTCGTTGTTCTTAAAAATCCTCCCAAAATAATAATTGCATGAGAGTCGACAAACTCCTTCAACTGTATTTTACTATAAAAACAGGTAATATTTAGCTATGACACTAAAATGTTTACGTCCGTACTAAAGAAACTCTAGATTAAAAATTCTTTAAGTAGATTAATTTCAATTAAAAAGATGAATTGTATTTCCCCCCTTTTTTTAATCTTTGTAGGAACATATTCGTATGTTCTTATTTTTGATTATGTACCTTTTAACCTGTCCATTATCCGTACTGCAGATTATCCGTATTTTCGATTATCCGTACTTTCGATTATCCGGTATTTCCGATTATTCGTACTTTTAATTATCCGGTATTTTAAAGAATTGGATGTTTTAAAGGTGGTTATGGTTTGGCTACAAATAATTAGTATATATATATATATATATATATATATATATATATATATATATATATATATATATATATATATATATATATATATATATATACACACACACAACTAAACAACACTTTCATAAACAAGAATTTTAATTTTATGTTTCATATATTGAAGCTTTTCGCTGATTGGCAGTATCTGGACAGTCCAGATGTGGTCATACAACTATAAGGTACTTTACAAATTTTGATAATGCTGATACTGCCAATCAGCGAAAAGCTTCAATATATGAAGAAAAATCAAATTAAAAATCTTGTTTATGAAAGTGTTGTTTAATTGTGTATGTATAAAACAAGAAAATGAAATTCATCTAAGGATTACAATATATGTGTGTGTTTGTGTGTGTGTGTGTGTGTGTGTGTGTGTGTGTGTGTGTGTGTGTGTGTGTGTGTGTGTGTGTAAATTTTAATACATGGCTAAATATTTCTTCCAGGACCTGCACAGGCTAAGGTCCTAGGACCGGCATACTCGTTCCAGTTGCATAAATTCGTTCAACATTAACTTAGTTTTGCTTCTTAGTAATTTCTAAACCTTAAAATGTTCCTCACAAATACAGTGCAATATGACAATGGAGGTTATCCGAAACGCGTTATATCGGTATCGTATTGATAAGGTGTACGTATTTCTATGAAAACTATTTATTATTTGCGTTTTATTCTTGTTATTTTCATTTCTAATTATATTTTTAAGATTGGTAGATAAAACAAACCAATGTGCCAGTAGGACTACACACGTTGATCCAATAAAATTGCCATCGGAATTTAATTGTTAAAGAGTTAATATTTCATCTGACCAACTCTTGGAAAACATTTGACCGCAATGTAACGCGTGCAGAATTCAAAATATTTTCAATATGTAAATACTTAAATGGAAACCTAAAAAAGCTTCTGTATTATATCAAAATACTACAAATATTTTCAGAAAAACGCAGAGGTAACTTGGTTATCATACACAATTTTGTTTTATGGCGGTAGAAACGAGACGTAGTAAGGAAATGTTTTCAACAATATTCATTGTCAGGAAAATACTTGGAAATTCAATCCATGGGAGTAGTTGATTCTGTTTCCACAATCAGTACAGAGTTGTACTACGGTTTATTTAAAGAATTTATAAAATAATAATTGAATAGAAACAATTGACTTTTTTAATTTTTTTTTTCAATTAGTTTACACTCTCTTTATATATATATGTTTTTCAAATTTCTAGTCGTAAATAAAATACTTTTCATTCATCCACTCAAGTTCAAGTACATTTTTTCAAAATTTTAATGGATGACCTTGATGTTACTATAGTTTTTTTCAAATATTAATTCATTCCTTATATATAAAGAATTAATTAGAGTTTTATATGTTTGTAAAAGCTTTCACAAAAGGGGCAAGGTATGCAATAGTCATTTCCTCTCATTTAGCATAAAACAAGTGATAACATATGATTTCATAGAACAGATGATTTTATTTTATAGGCTGTGTGATAGAAAGCAGTTTTAACGCATAGGTTGTCATATTTACAAAATATCTCCATTTATGTTATATTAATGTGTAGCTACATTATACTCGTTCGAAATACGTTTGTTATAAATGGGATCAATTTATAATTTTGTACACTCTCGGACGTTTTTACTTCTTGTGTCTTTATAGAGCAGAGTTCGTTGATTTAATTTGTCAAAACGTATTATTTTATTAATTTTAATAAGTTTTGTGTAAATTATTATACAAAAGTAAAGAGGTAATAGTTCTTAACACTATAGGAATTTTATTTATAACAATGTGCAACTCGCTTTCGAAAAACTGTTCTGACATCGTCAGACCGCTGTTCGTTGGACTACTCCAAACCTTCGTTAGTCAACGTTTATTTTACGATTGTAAACAATGACTTGAGTTATTTCTTAGTAGAAATATAATTTTTTAGGGCTCCTGTACTATATCCTAAACTCTAGGGCGGTACGTTTTGCCTTTGATGTTTAAATTTATGATAGGGTTAGGCTTATGAGGGGTGTATTTTTAAAATAGTGACAAATTTCAAAAGCTTTTCCTTTTTTGTGTTTGTTTGGTTTTGTTCTTTTATTACCGATTGATTTAATTAAATAAACATAAATGAATTTATAAAACTGGAAACTTGAATTTTATTAAAAAGAGTAACATATATTATGTAAATTGTGTTGTGTTATAATATTTGTTTACAATTGGTTCAACAAAATGCTCCTAACGGTGAATGCATTTTCATAGTTTTAGTACTTGACCAAAAAACCTTCTTTTCATTTCGCTTAGTGGTTTCTCTCTTTGTCTACTTTTTGGCTTTTGTTTTTACCATCTGTAGATCTAATTTGTGATCACTTGTTTACTTTTTGTTTCCTGTCTAAGAAAGATGCAAAGATTCACTAAAATAACCGCTTAATTACAACATACCCGCCATCCTTCTCTACGATTCCTTTCTTGCATAGAGTCTCGTACAATGTTATGATTTTTTATTATTTTTATATTTGTTTTTACCAAAGGTCTTCGTATTCCGCCATTTACCCTTTTGATTTTCATTCTATAGTTTTATTTATTTTTTGCATCCAAACCTTAGTGAGAAGTAGTATTAAATTATGTTACAGAAGTAAACAGAATCAAAGTCTTAATAGAATAAATAAAAGTAATTTTAATGTAATTTTTTAAAAACTGTTTCGTGTTGTGTCGATCGTTGTTTCCTGCCCTTACGAAATTCAACGAGTCCTTGTTACATCTACTTCGTCTTTATCTTTACTTTATCCACTTCCGTTAGTTGCCATATTTTCTTTCCGTATAATGTAATGTTTTGATTGTTGTGCTATATTTATTTATTTTGATTTTCACCAAATACTTTCCTATTCAGTTAACCACTTTCCTTATATTGAACAGGAAAGTATTTCAATGAAAGGGTTCGATGCTCATATCTTTTCAATGCATCCAAACCGTAGAAAAAAATTCTTTAAGACAAATGTGCTAAACCAATAAGCAAGAACTAAGTTGTTGCTTTATTACGTAAATAACAGGTTACAGAAATCTTTCAAAGTTATACATTATAATGTAACTATAATACATTTTTATTGCAGCAATATCAGCTGTAAAAGAATAAAAACACTGGTCTCAAATTATAGTGCTGTGAAACCCGTCCTCGGCTTTGTACGTAATGAAACGAAAAACAACGGGATAAAAGTGTTTCGTAGTTGATAAAGTAATTACACCACATTCATCTGGGAAGTCGCTGGACGTCGGTAACTAGCAATCATGTTTCTTCATTAGGCAAGAAGTAATTCTAACGGTCCGGATGCATCAGAGCGTCTGCGGAGTAATTTATACTTACTCCAGTCTGTAATGACGTATGCATGTAAATTAAGGCCTTGTAATGTAATAAATCAAGAATATGTCTAAGAGCAGATTCCTCTGTGTCGCAGAAGTTAGCGGAAATGGATTACAATCTGTGAGGTTCGAAGGTTGAAATGTGTTCCGTTATGTTTAAGTAACGATAAAACTGGAACGTTCTGGTATAAAAATACTACTGTGTTTACAAAAGTTGGAAAAATATTAAATGAAAAAAAATATTCAAAGTCGACCTCTGATGTTGTTATTTAACCGGTTTGAACAGTTCTGATAAATTTCTGATCTCTTACTACTCATTTCCCTCTCATGCCTTACCGACAAGAGTGTAGACACCTCTCTTCTCGGTAAAAAGAGGTCTCTTGACCGCGGTTGAAGGAAGGTATATTCGGGTAAATTGCCCTCTGTAAGCGACGAAATAATTTTCCTCTATTCTTAGTTACAGGGGATCATTGTGTCCTACCCATAGCATTAATGAATTCTATACATCTTTGGTTGTCGTTCTCCTTGAAGAAGGCGAAACGGGTAGGCATCTCACGTCACCTTGGTTGAAGTCAATCCTTCTTTAGAATTATCCTGCTCATGAGAAGGAATACAGTTTTCCAGTACCCACTAACAGTGGATCATTATTTCTCTTTCTTACCCCTATACAGTTGCATTAACCGTTGCTTATCGTTCTCCTTAAGGGAAGTCTAGGTGTTAGGTTTCTCACTTCACCTCAAGTGAACGAGGAAGTTTTTTTAGGAAACTTCAACCCGATGGAAATTTTTTTAGGAAAACGATCCAGCCCACGAAAAGCCATAAGGCTTTCCAACACCCTCTAACAGTGGTTCATTAAGAACCTTTCTTACCTCTATAGAATTCCATCCACCCTTGCTTCTTGTTCTCCTTAAGGAAGCTGTACTGTTAGGTATCTCACTTCACTTCGAGTAAGGACAGGTGTTTTTTTTAAGAAAACGATATTCCCCACAAAAAGCACTAAAGTTCTGCCAAACCCTGTGACAGTGGACTATTATCTCCTATTTTTAGCCCTACAAAATTCCATCCACTCTTGCTTATCGTTCTTCTTAAGGGAGGTGTAACGCGTAGGCATCTCACTTCAACCCAGTTAAGAGCAAGTCTACGTCAGCTAAATCACCTCTAACTATGGTGTACCATATTCTTTATCCCGATTAATGAGGGCTCATTATATCCTGTCCTTCGTTCTACCTATTTTCATCCAACCTTCCTTTTTTTACATGGTGTAACGGGTAGATAGCTCTTTATACCCTCGTTAGAGAACGGTCTATTTCAGTTAGGCGACTCTGCATACGTGCCGAGATGATAGGCCTACCCCTATATCCTCTATCACGGGTTTTATGCGTTTAGGGTAATCCTACCTTTAGTCGAAATAGTTTCAGATCCTTCGTAAGACAGCCTAATAGTAACGGATCGCTTAAAAATACAAACATAAATATCTGGCCTTGCACAGTGGGCGCAATGGTTGTCACCAGGGTTATAATTTTTTTTTTTTAGTTACGTTAGAACAAAATTTAAAAGGTAAAATGTTTTTATTGTTTGCTTCCATCTCCGCTCCAGTTACTAGTTTCATACTTCAACACATATTAGTACGATAACTTCAACACATATTAGTACGATAACTTCAACACATATTAGTACGATAACTTCAACACATATTAGTACGATAACTTCAACACATATTAGTACGATAACTTCAACACATATTAGTACGATACCTTGAGTTATGGTCTGATTTGAGAATGGGACACATCTCCTGAGGCGTCCATCTTCATAATCATAGCTAAGTGCTAATGTAGGCAAAGTGTTGATGTCAATGTTAAAGAATTTTAGTAAAAATTTAAAAAACAAAAATAATTTTCAAGCCTTTATTCCTGAGCTCATTTCCAAAATAATCGTGAAAAAGATTTTGTTTAAATCGTCTACGTAACGTTTAGTTACGTTAGGTTTACGTTTAAAACGTAAAATGTTTAACTGCACTTCCAATCTATCAATAAAAGTATGTTCATCTTTGGCGCAATTTTTTTTTCAATTCTCATTCTATATGTTCACACTCTCTTAATACTGTATATATAATTCAATCGTTAATAGAATACGTTTTTATTCATCCAATCACATACAAATAATTTTTTTTCAACATGTAATGGATGACAATTGATGTTAACACAGTTTTTTTCAAGTATTTATTCAATAATTAAATTATAAAATTTGTGGCGTCTATCCCGGATTCGAACTGAGAATCTTAATGTTCAAAGTCCAGTGCTTTTGGGATGAGCCAACTTTTCTCTAGCTAGAAGTGTATTTCTCAAAGAAGTATATGAATTTTTTCTGCTTCCATCTGGTTGCCGTCGAAATATATATTATACAACGTTAAATTGTTGTCATGGTTACCACACAATATCATAAATAATGCTCAAGGATTAAAAATGATCGAATGAAAAGAATAAAATAAACAAACTAGATTGACGGAATCGAATCTTGCGTCACAAACGGGCAATACGAAAGTAAAGCGAAAAGAAACTACAAGACAATGCAAGCGACGAAAAATAGAAAGCGTATAAATACTAACAAACAAAAATAAAAGTCCAACACCATACATAGACAGGTAAATGGAAAATTGCAAAGAAATTCACTTTCTATTTTGCCACTTAATATTGTTATTCTGACTTATGTATATATATATATATATATATATATATATATATATATATATATATATATATATATATATATATAAAATATATTAAATGTGGTGATATGTTTTCTTGTATATATAGTTAATAAATTTAAAATATTTCAAACACAAGAATACTTTTAATGAATATATAATATACTTTTATATATTCATTAAAAGTATTCTTGTGTTTGAAATATTTTAAATTTATTAATATATATATATATATATATATATATATATATATATATATATATATATATATATATATATATATATATATTAATTGTAATTGTAAAAAAAAGAAACGAAGTAATTTTTTTTGCTGACTTAAGTAGGAATTGACTTTTACAAAAATTGTATTACTTGTTTTTACTTAACTAAATAATCGCCAAAAATATTTAAAAAACAAACAACAATCCACCTTCACTAGAGTTTAAACTGACAAAAAATAATGAACTGTTGTATTTAGGAAATATCACCTCATGTACTACGTGTGCGATTTGGTATAAAGACTGCGAACCTAATTTTCTTCTTGGAAAGGTAACATAGTCACATTTTCAGTGTTATAATACCGGACTATTTAATAAACAATTCCATTAATTTGCTTCTGAAACTCGCGTTCATGAAAACAGCTGAATGCTATTTCGCCTTTAGAAATGCAGTTCCAAATGTAATGACCTACTGGTGTCTGCGCATTACTTAGAGCCAGGCTAAGCCAGCTTGAATGGGAGAGTTAATCTTTTCATCCAGTCCGGCCTGAATAAACGCCTCACTTGAAATGTAGTCCCAGTCAAGCAGACACGGGCATATTAAAGTTACTGGCCACGTAATGAATAATGGTCCAATGGCTGCTGCCGTTTTCCCAGCTCTTTGAAAACTTTTACACCAGTTCATCTCATCTTCAAAGAGACTCGCTTATTTCTCGGAAATCAGGTAGCCCATCCTTTGGCTGTAAAGAGAAACTGATCCAACGCACAGATAAGACTAAAGGCGGAGTAGAGTCACTTGGATTTCAGTTCTCTCTTTCTGTTAGGAAATACTTTTCGGTATTTCTATATAATATACAGTTATCGATTAGGCATTTTATTTTCCTCCGTTTCTTTCTTACTGTAAATGTTTCTGAAAAAACTCCTATATCAAGAAGAAGAAAAATAGGTTAGGCCTAAATAAATAATTTCCTCGAGTATTTATGTCAAATCATTAAAATATTTTCTAAATTATTATTATTATTACGTATTTAATACTGTCTCTAAATTATTTTTCCTGGTAGGCCGGATCTAAAATTTTCGATTCCGATTCATATATCGGTAATTATTCCGACGTGCGACTACCGCTATTTTCGTTTAAATTTTTTTACTTTTCTTTATATTTTTACGTCCTAGACACGAATCCAACATTATTTATTGTCGCTGACGCCGTTTTTTAAAATATACTTAAAAAAACATAACCTAAACTAACCTTTATTGACGTACGACTAACGCTAATTTCGTGAATTTGTTTTTAATTTTCTTATGTATTTTCACGTTTTTACACATGTATGTTCCTTACATTTTTAATTATTTTTGTGAAAGTTACTTTATTTCACATTTTAAATGTTAAATTGTAATGACATGTAGGCCTATAGCGTGAACCGAGCGGGCAGTTGCTACAGCGCACTGCACTACGTCTAGATGTGTAATTTTATACATTACTATATACCTACAAAGTATCCAGTCAGGATAGATTTGGTAATAATTTTATTCAGAATTACTATCTATTTTTATTAAATTATAACCAAATCTATCCTGACTTGATACTTCATAGGTATATTTTAATGTAGGTATATAGTAATGTTATATAAAACTATAACCAAATCTATTCTGACTGATTACTTTGTATGTATATTTCAATATGGGTATATAGTCAAATTGAATATAATTATAACCAAATCTATCCTGACTGGATACTTCGTAGGTATATACGACGTAGACGACAAAAAATAATGTTGGATTCGTGTGAACGTACGTCAATAAAGGTTAGTATAGGTTATGTTTTTTTAAGTATATTTTAAAAAAAACGGCGTCAGCGACAATAATTAATGTTTGATTCGTGTCTAGGACGTAAAAATACATAAGAAAAGTAAAAAACAATTCACGAAAATAGCGGTAGTCGCACGTCGGAACGTACGTCAATAAAGGTTATGTTTTTAAGTATATTTTTAAAAAACTGCGTCAGCGACCAAAAATAAGGTTGGATTCGTGTCTAGGACGTAAAAATACATAAGAAAAGTAAAAAAATTTCACGAAAATAGCGGTAGTCGCACGTCGGAATAATTACCCATATATCGATTATAAAAATTGTCTTCCAATTCTCGATTCTTAAGTCGATTCTCGATTATTTTAAGATAGAACGGCCTACGTGATATTCTCTAATAAAGAATTTAGTTAACACCTTGGTCATATGGCGAAGGTAGCCCCCTAAAAGTTCCGTTTTAAGGCAATAGGCTACACAAAACGTTCAACCTTGGATTATGAATAGGAATTTCTAAAAGAAGGACAAACATATCGGACAAAAGTAATGATTTAAAATTACAAGTGTGAACTTCAATTTACAATTATAGTATAACTTTACTAATCGGGATTTCCGTGTGTTTATCTGGAGAAATTCGAATTACATTTTATTTGTGTTTTGTTTTGATATCTATGAAGCGGTGGTGTTGGCTGCTAGAGACGGGGAGAGAGCGAGATAGCAGAGGGGAAATGTCTCTGATCGTCTTCGTTGTTGCGTCATAAATAATAATAGTATATTATTGTTTTCTAAATCGGCATTTCTTTTAATCGCTTAATTCATTCATTGTAACTAATACATAAATAATACATAGTATATAACTCCTATAAATTACAGCGCACACGTAATTTAACAGTTAAAAAAACTAGAATCGGAATCGATTATGGAGGACCGAGTATCGACGATTAGTCGATACCATTAGAAACGACGATTCCTGGAATGGAGAGTCAGAGTCAGCCCATCTCTAAGTTTGACTAATACTGCTGTATGTATTCGGGGAGAAAATTATCAGTATTCGATTGCTTTCGAAAAAATTTTTTTGATCGTATTGCTGATTGGTAAGCATATGGTCGATCAAAGTGTCCAAATAGGTTCTACATAAGACAAATATGGTCAGATTGGGTCAAAAGCAATTTCATCAAACAAAAAGAGGGAACGTATAGGGCAAGATACAAGAATACTCTGGCTTTGTGGGAGGGGCTAGGTATGTGTGTAAGTGCACAATATATGTGTTATGTGTACTATAGTGTACCTACATATTGGTCGTGTATGTGTGAGTGTGAAGTGAGTTCGAGAAGAGTTTGATAGAAACATTAGGCATCGTCCTAGTAATCTTGGCCCACGTTAACCATATCCCTACAAGCACCACGTTACACCTCCCTAGGGACTATATTCTCAAATAGCTGCCAAACTATAATATTAAATAAGGTACTCGTTTTTAAGAAATATTATTTTATAAATGATATAACTTGTCTGAGTCTTGTTTATTAAATTTAAATTACGAAGAGTCCAGTTTAAATTGCGGACAATTTTTAAAGCTATTATTTAAATATAAAAGCCACACCATCGCAATTGTGGTAAGAATTGAATCATACAACGTTTTACACGTCTAAACTATATCACTCAGCTATGGCGAGGTTTGATTATTTTAATACATTTGTGAGTGAATTTTTACAGTACAAAAATCTATGTTATCCTGGCATTTGAAATTATGTTTGAATGTAGTAAAGTTTGTGTACGTTTTTTATTTATTATATTCAATATTTGACGTTTTTTGACAGCTCCTACCATTTCCATTCAGGAGAATCTTATTGGTCGGTCATAACTCCGCCCACTCGTGACCCGAAACGCTCCGCCCACTCGTGAACTGAAACGCTCCGCCCCTTCCATCATTTATTTGTAATTATCCCGTAGTGATTTTCCCCTCTTTTGTGACATATTTGTTTAATAGATAATTAATGTAAATCGTAGCTAATAAACTGTTGATAAAATTGTTCACATTTTATATTAAATACAATTTTAAAATGTGTACACATCTAATAAAGTAATAAGAAACTAAAAAAAAAATAGTTGTATTATACTGTCTATAAAGTATTAAAATGTTTACAGAAAGATTTAAGGTGTGCTATCCTATGTACACTGTATTATAGTTTTTAAAACTGAGTTCGATTCAAGTTTGTTATGCTCATATGTGTATAACGAACATTTAAATTTGAACAATCATTTTCCCAGTTATATAAGCCTAACGTATAAAAAAATTACATCTATTAAATTTGTGTAGAAACAAGTAATATGAACAAAACATTTTCAAAGTCAATTCCTACTTAGAAATTTTCATTTTAGTTACTTTCTAATAAATACTTACAATTCATATGAATAAAGTAACAGAAACTATGCGTTAAAACAAGTGTTCTAACACATAATGTATAACATGAAATCATGTTTTATCACTTATTTTAAGGAAAATGGGACGAAATAATTTTACATACCTTGCCCCTTTGGATAAGGTTTTCTCCCATACAAAACTAAAATTATTTTTAAACAAATTAATTTTGAATTATTACTTGAAAAATTGTAATAACTGTTGAAAATTTAAACAGATATGTAGAGGGAGAGATTGAAGTAATAAAATAAATAATATTGCTATAATGGGGATAGAACTAAAGAAATGTATTTATTATAAATGGAAGAAAACATCTACAGGAAGAGACAATATATCTTCATTTACTAAAATTTTTTGTCAAACAATCGCAAAGGAAAGATATTATCAAACATTTAATGTACGTATTTTCCTTTAAAAAGAATTTCTTGGTAACATTTACTTGTTTCATACAGAGTGAAGTGAAGTTTTTAAGGTGACTGCCTCGGCAAACCCAGCCTTTGTATCACTGACTCAACCCACTCGACCTATTTAACGACTTTACCGTGCTTTACGTACCTTAGTAATTCTATTTCTCCAAACTGTGTTAAAATTCAGAGATGTTTCAAAGTCGGTTTGGGTTAGCTTGGATCCATTTAATGTCCATCGCCAACGGCTATAAACTTCTTTTGATCGGGTAAATCAACGTCCTCGTGGAAACTAGTCACGAGTATGCTGAATGCCTTTGTAAATTATTTATTATACCGAAATCTTGTTGCTGTTCATGACGAGCTGGTTGTAAATTACACATTACACTTTTACTATTACTTGCGACCAGACATTTGTTAACTCAAATGTCAGGTAACAAATGTCTGGTCGCAAGTAATAGCAAAAGTGTAATTTGTAATTTATTATACTTTTAATACTTCGCGGTTCAGGAAAACGTTTCTTTCAATAAGACGGACTTGCATCGTCCTGAAAACCTTTCTCAAAACCATTTCTTTCTTTGTTTATATTAGCTTGGATAGCCATACCAAACAAAGTAGAGCGGTTATTTACAAATTCGTCTTGAAGTTGAAATCATTACATTACTGAGGACTTGTTATATATTTATAACTGTACTTTTCAAAATTAATTAATTACGTATCTGTAATAGGCTTATATTGATTAAATCCAGTACTTTGTCGCCTACATTTTGAAGCCTAGTCGTATCTAAGTCGTTTTAGAGAATCTCACTTTATATATGTACATATATAATATAATATATTCGTCAATTGTGTTGTCCTTCAACAGGTTAACTAGCTATTGATAATGCTAACAATATAAGTGGTGAAGAGCATTAAGCACTGTACCCACGCGCTTACGGACGCTCGTACGCTTGCACACGCACACACACAGTTATAATAAAATCCTTTTCAAAGTACAAAAATAGTAAATCCCAAGAACATCGTATAAAACAACCGAGATTCTACATGCTTTTCTACTAACAATTTTAATAAGCAAACCTACACAACAAAAATCAGTTTTATTTTATATAATAAATATATTGTGGTATTCTGTGCTTATTTGTGTCAATGTTTCGTTGGAGTTTCTATAAAATTGGTGGTTAATACCAAATATTCAGAATGAAATTGTAGAAATATTACAATAATTGTTGTTACTTCTTCAATAATAGGGAGAATAACCTAACAAATATGTATGTTTCTTGAATGGATCATCCTATATTTACATACAATCAATTAT
Source organism: Prosapia bicincta (assembly GCA_036971475.1). NCBI lineage: Eukaryota > Metazoa > Arthropoda > Insecta > Hemiptera > Cercopidae > Prosapia > Prosapia bicincta. The sequence continues at coordinate 29,463,151 of JBAIZL010000009.1, read as the reverse complement.
TGAACGTTTTTCTACCAAACTATAGGGCGGATCACGTAACCATACACTTGGCTTTGAGAGATCGCAGTAGGTGAGATGAGATATAGAGGTTCAGTATAGATACTTTCCTACAAATATGATAAGGACTGTCTAAACTCTGATGCTGTTAATGTATAGAGTATTCTGAATATATAAAATGTTTTAAGGAGTGATAGTACAGAAGAAATCTCATGCGATCTCTCAAGGCCAAGTGCACGGTTACTAGTCTGCACTATATCTTACGTTCTTCTTTTTAAAGATGCTACAAACTTCTCTGGTATGGCTATACAGTCAGTAGTCTGTATTATACTCTTATAGGTTTACCAAACTAATAATGCATCATTCTATTTTTATCACACTACATCTCGCTTGGGCAAAAATGTTTGTCGTCTGCTTACTAAAGACGTTTAGACAATGTATTTTGTACAATTTGAGGAGAAAAATTGTGAAATGAGTCCTGTAGGAAGGAACACCAGGATAGTACAAAATGTTGAGGATTATTTAGAATCTGCGAACACGAATCTAACTTGTTACTCGTGACTACATACCCAGATGGAGAACATCAGTCCCAACTCGTCTGTAATAGGCCGAAAGACTTTCTGTTAAGCCTCGTGTGGTCATCGCGAGACGATACTCCAACCAGACACTACGACTTTCTAGAACTACTCGGGACCAGTAGAACCTTCCGAATGCTCAGGTTATCTGCAATTCAGTATCCCTATTCATTCGGTATAGATAGAGCAAACGGACCTTTATTCAAGCTCGGCTTTAACTAAGTCCTCAAAATAAGAACTTAGTCTTAGTGACAGTCACCGCAGCCAGACCTGGCACTAGATAATATTTCCTGTACAAGACATTGCGCTGGAATAAAGATGGTGGAAGAAAGAAGTGTAATGACAAAGAGCATCTAGGAGACACTTTTTTATCCCTTTGTCCGAAACGTCACAAAGTATATGCAAATGTAGGAAACTATATTCCAGCATATGAAACCAAACTCCGTCACGATAAAGTGGTACTTTGGAAAATCCTCTGTAAATCCATCCAAACAAAGTTAATATTTTCATGAGCGTTACATAAATATATAGTAAAATTTTGGAGTTACTGTTTCCCCTCACCCTAGCGACAAGACTGGTGCAGAGAAAATCGCCCCGTCCTTTGCAGATCACAAGGTCGGAATTCCCGTAAATCTACTCAACTCCACACATTTCCAAGAGCGATCTGTAGATCATAGGGAGCAGATTTCTTTAGAATTCCAGAAGCAGAAGCTTTTCACTTTCCCTCACAGTCCAATACTCAGAACACTGTGTTAAAACTGACCTTAGCGTGACGTTATCTGTGTAAACCAAAGTTCTGACCACTGCTAGGAGTCCGACTTTAGTTGACTGGTTTGAGTCCCGTTTCAAATACAGGTGTCTCCATATCTACAAACGCTTTGATCTATGGCTGAAACTCTCTATAAACAGTGCATACGTTATGAATTGTAGGTCCCTATTGTTATATTTGGCTATTATTTTCTTTCTTCCTCTGAAGCTAGTTATTGATTTCTTAGATTCATGTACATGTTGAGGTGTTATCGTAGTGAATACGCGAAATAATTTACTTAGCTCTAACAATGTTACAAGAACACAGTAATTTATGCGCTTCCTTGATGAGAACGCTTCTCCAGTCTAGCTTGGGGCTGAATGTGTCAAGCAAATATATGGCACAATCGTGGTAGGTTAGCACAAGTAATGAGCATAACGTTCAAACCAGAATGTAAGTAGAAAAACACAAAGAGGGAATCTTAAAAAACAATGTAGAAACATAATCGCTTGGGGAAAATGAAAGAAGAGCGTCCGCCACATAATACTTAACAATCTAGAAAAGCAAATCAGAATGAACAAAAATGGAAAAAAATGAATAAAGAATACACTAAATTTGAAGTATTTAAACTTAACGCCCTTCCTATCTAAATCACCCTTATCTAAGGGAAGGTTATAATGATTATACTGATTATGGTAATTTTGTGTAATAGTATTGCTAGATTCTTATTTTTCGATGAGTTTCGGATAACTTACATCTATCTTATATAATAAATACAAACATAAGAGTAGGCTACTTGTAAAAATATAAGTCATATAAAAGGCTTGAAAACTAAGAATTTAATAAAGCTAGGTATGTCTAGAATAAAATACAACTATAATAAACCTAAAAGAAATAATATACCACAAAATATACCGTATTTGAAGTAAATTATAAATAACAACTTGATTAACTAGGTGAAAACTACTAACTTACTTGCTGACACGTTTCGAAATAATTATATATGATCAATTATTGACGAAGCTAACCGCTAATCGAGGATGAAATGACAGTTTCGAAATATTTTAACTTAGTTATTCAATTAAATATTTATTATTTTTCAGTTAATTCAAGATGATTACAACAAGCAACTTTAGAGTAAATTACTGAGCTTAAGTCGTATCTATCGAGAACATATCTCTATAACGGAGTAGACAATCATAACAAAAAAATAACTAATACATGGTTTATATTGAAATTATTTAAAATCGTTACTAAACCTTTATAAAATAACATATCGGGACGTTATTCGAAACGACGAAATTCATTACATTTCTGTTCATTAAAAAATATCAAACGTCAAAAATTCGTTGTGTGAACGCCAGCTATCAAGAACGAGCGGGTCCATTTAAAAATCCATTAACATGAAAATAAAGCGCCCTCTGTGGTTCTGACAGCTTGGTCAATGCAGAATAACTACGTCCATTAGCACATGCTCTTACAGATGACGCGAATTCCGAATGCCTTGCCGTGTGAAACATTGTTGTAAATACACAAAACAAAATTTGTATTGACATCTGGAGGACGAGGTTGTGCCGGAGGTGCTAAATTTATTCACAATTACAAATCGGATTGTAAACAAGAAATCGGAGATTTTCCGACGCAAAAAACAAAGACCATTACATATTCTCTTTATGGCACGTGATTTAGCATGTCTGGTTTGCTTTGCGGTTAATATTGGATGGTTTTTTTATTATTCCCGATCATGAAGCACAGTGAATTACAAATGAAAGAAACTTGAGAACGTTTGCCAGGCTTTTTCTGAATTATACATGCCTGCCGAAATTGCCCGTGTAAAAATCTGTTGCTTTCCCACAAAAAGAAGCAATCTTTTAAGTCAAATTACGGTTTCTTTCGTGAGTCGTTTACAGAAAATAAAGCGAATAATTTATCAAAGTGTTTCTAACCTAAATAGTTTCTCAGTAGGTACTTTTACACCAAACTTATACAGTCTCGTAATTTACTGTTTTGTTAATGACGCCTCTCAGAAGATATGGCTCTTTCAGAATTCTATAAAGTGCAAGAATAAATCTAGATTGAATGCGCTGAGTTCGTTCTTTACGCTATTTTTGTTCTGTTTATACAATTGTGCGCGAAAGAGGCTCCGATTGTGCAAGATAAAACACGATCAAAGGATTAGAAGAGTAAACAAATAACTGTAACACTAAACAGAAACGCGGAAAAATACTCAATTGTTATATTTTGGTTGATTCTTAAAATCCAGATGCTAATGGTTACGAAGTTCTTGCATTCCGGGTGGACACATCTCATCCCGGTAGAAACCCTATTTCCAGGCGGATAGGGTCAAGCTGTTTCTTATTTCCAGTATCAGATGAGCGTTTTTTCTAGTGCTAACTAATTCCTTGGTCCTTATTTATCCTTTTTCTTACAATGAAGAGTAGAGGGTAGATTCATCTTTATGACCTCAACAGAGAGAAGGTTTTTCCTCAGGCACATGACCTAGTACACGTGATACCGTAATACCTTCCCTAGCTATATCCAGCTGTCACGAGCGCACTAGAAGAGGCCTGGTCCAAGGCAGGTCAAAACGACAAGGCAAATCCCAAAAACATTTCTAACACAAAACGTCAGATTCACAGAAGATTACAATGCAGAAACTTATGTTATATATGTAATATATAATTTATTTTGTGCACCCTTTCTAAAAAAAATTATTACTTTTACCTATCAGTAAATACTTATATTACTTACTAAAATATAACTACTAATAAACTACCCTACTGTTAGGTTATGTTTGTAGGTCAGAAATACATCGACAGCGCATGCGCAGAACTGAATACCGACCGTGACTCGGTGGACCGTGGTCTTCTCCTGCGGCGGTGACAGTACCAGGTGGTTTTATCTCCCTATATTAATACCATCTATGTGCACAATCCTTTCCTAACCTTTGTAGCCAATAGATGATCACTTTGAAACTTTAAAAAAATAATAATAAATTGAACTATCAGATGAACGTTTTTTCTAGTTCTGCAAACTTAAAGTACCTTATTCTTATTTTACAATGGAGTATAAAGGGTAGATATCTCTTGATAACCCTGATATAGATAAGATCTCCTCAAGTAAGCGACTCTGTACACGTGTAGCCATAATATCTCCCACAGTACAAGCGGACATATGTGGCTAAATTAATACTGCCTATATTCACAAATCATTCTAGCCTTTGCAGACATATGCGTAGTTGCCAAATTGACTGATCGCCTTTGAAACTTCAAAGGAAAAATTCCGTTGAAGTTTAAGAAAACATTAACAAACTGAAAGGGTAACTTTAGTGGTAAAAAATTACCTAATCCTGTTTTTTAAAATTATATTAAACTCTCGTTATTACTCCCTAAGGAGCACGAATTCGATGAGTTTAGAAGTGAGTTATAAAACGTTAAATAGGATTGGGATGCTATTCAATTCCTTCTATTAGCTCACACTCTCCTGATAGCCTATATAACAATTTCTATCGTTAATAAAATACGTTTTTATTAAACCAAATATATTTTGTTTTTTTACCTTTAGTGGATGATAATTGATGTTTATACTGTTTTTTTCACATATTTATTCATAATTGAAATTCAAAAAAAAATAATGTTCCGGTCGGATTCGAACCGAGGAACTACAAGTTTGAAATCAAGCACTTTAGCACTGAGCCAACTTTCCCACAGAAATAAATAAATGACCTAATGATATGTATGAAATTTTAAGATAAAAGTTTGCAGTAGTGTAGCATTACAAGCGGTAGATAGAATGAGAGGGTTTGCAGAAGTGAAAATAGAAGCAGCGTAAATAAAAGTAAAACGTGCTTCGAAGTAGTTCATGCGTGTATTTCTTTTCTTTGAAAACAAAATCAGTGAAAAGAAAGAGAATTAGCGTTTACCTCCATTTTCCCTTCCTATATTTCTATCCGTCGATTTTTAATATTTTTCCACCGGTTGTAACAGAGTTACTACATTCCACGATAAGTTATATTCCTTGCTAATTATATTAACATTTGTTGCATGACTTAAAATGTAAACCGGATACAAGTTATTTTTGTCTTTTCAAATCACTTTTTTAAACAGTTTTATTCACAATTCTATGACTATTTTTTCACGTTTCTTATATTTTTTTGTATTCTCGTTTTTTTAACCAGTTGTTTGGGAACCACATTTTCACATATTTTTTTTATATGCACTCAAAATTTGGCGAAGTATTTTCTTTGCGTTTTCCTCCACGCGTTTACATGAACTCACTGTTACATTTTTTTTGCACCATCTATATATTTTCGCCTAGAAATACCGAACGTACGACATTTCGCATTATTCCAGGCGAAGTTGAGATTTTTATTTGAAGAGGGCAAGTGATACTGTTACCTGGTGATCTTGTTCCGTAACAATATATTCATTACGTAGTCGCAGAAACAGGTATTTTAACGAACCCATCTACTTTAAATTCAGTCATAAAAACAAAGTGTTTTTTTTCATTTTGTGACGTTCCTCAATCCAACAAGGCGCATTACAACTAGGCTTATTAGAACCAGCCGCATTTCATCGAGAGTGCTTAAGAACCAGACGTTTTAGAGCAAGGAGCAACTAGAGGCATTAGTGCAAGGTGCATAGCAACTAGGGGCATTAGAGCAAGGTGCATTAGAGCAAGGTACATTACAACTAGGAGCATTAGAGCAAGGTGCATTACAACTAGACGCATTACAACTAGGGTCATTAGAACCAGGCGCATTAGAGCAAGATACATTACAACTACGCGCATTAGAGCAAGGTGCATTACAACTAGGCTCATTAGAACCAGGCGCATTAGAGCAAGGTGCATTACAACTAGGTGCATTAGAACCAGGCGCATTAGAGCAAGGTACTTACAACTAGGGGCATTAGAACAAGGTGCATTACAACTAGGCGTACTAGTGCAAGGTGCATTACAACTAGGCTCATTAGAGCAAGGTGCATTTCAACTAGTTTTATTAGAAGCAGGCGCATTAGAGCAAGGTGCATTACAATCAGGCACATGAGAACCAAACGCATTACAACTAGGCTCATTAGAACCAGACGCATTATAGCAAGGTGCATTACAACTAGGCGTACTATTGCAAGGTGCATTACAACTAGGCGCATTAGAGCAAGGTGTATTATAACTAGACTCATTAGAACCAGGTGCATTAGAGCAAGGTAAATAACAATCAGGCACATTAGAACCAAACGCATTACAACTAGGTTCATTAGAACCAGACGCATTAGAACAATTACAACTAGGCACATTAAAGCAAGACGCATTACAACTAGGCGCATTAGAGCAAGGTGAATTACAACTAGGCGCATCAAAGCAAGGCACATTACAAACAGGCGCATTACAACTAGGGTCATTAGAACCAGGCGCATTAAGGCAATGTGTATTACAACTAGGTGCATTAGAGCAAGGTGCATTACAATCAGGCGCATGAGAACCAGACGCATTACAACAAAGCTCATTAGAACGAACCACATTAAAGCAAGGTGAATTACAACCATGTGGATTAAAGCAAGGGTGCATTTCAATCAGGCGCATTAAAACCCGTCGCATTAGAGCAAGGTGCATTACAACTAGACGCATTAGAGCAAGGTTCATTACAACCAGATGCATTACCACTGAGAGCATTAGAACCAGGCGCACTACAACTATGCTCATTAGATCCAAGCGCATTGCAACTAGGGTCATTAGAACCAGTCGCATTATAGCAAGGTGCAGTACAACCAGGAGCATTACAACTAGGCGCATTAGAACCAGACGCATTACAACTAGGGTCATTAGAACCAGTAGCATTAGAGCAAGGTACATTACAATCAGGTGCATTACAACTTGGTGCATTAGAGCAAGGTGCATTACAACCAGATGCATTACCACTAGGCGCATTAGAACCAGAAGCATTACAACTAGGCTCATTAGCCAAGCGCATTGCAACTAGGGTCATTAGGACCAGTCGCATTATAGCAAGGTGCAGTACAACCAGGGGCATTACCACTAAGCGCATTATAACCAGAAGCATTACAACTAGACTCATTAGAACCAAGCGCATTGCAACTAGGGTCATTAGAACCAGTCGTATTAGAGCAAGGTGCATTACAACCAGATGCATTACCACTAGGTGCATTAGAACCAGAAGCATTACAACTAGGCTCATTAGAACCAAGCGCATTAGTAGTAGTTGCTTTAGAACCAGGCCCTTTAGAGTAAAGCGCATTACAATGAGGCGTATTAATACCAGGCGCATTACAACTAGACGCATTAAAACCAGCCGAATTAAAACCAGACACATTATAAATAGTAAAAAATAGCCTAAAATCGTAGCGATTCAATAGAATCAATATAAAATCGTTTAACGTTATATAGTCTATAACAGTAACAAAATTATAAAAAAACTAAGTGTAGTTTTATTTTAAACAAACACCTAGAGTAGGAATATGGTCGGGAACTGGTTTACTGACTGTTAAAAAACAGAAACTATAGTAGTTCTGTAATATTTTAAAACCTAATAAATACTTATCTTTCTAAATAAAGTATGAATTGCTTAAATTAGACACAGCTAATCTAAAGCCGTGAAAAAGAGTATTTTCTCATCATTCATATAAAAAAAAAACGTTGCCCTTAGGAGATTTTAAGTCATACTAGTACAATGTAAGGAATCTTACTACTATTCCTCCTAAAGAAAGTAGCAGAAGCTGCTCACCCACTTTTATAAAAGGCTAATAGCGCAAACATGTTCCTCAGTTATGCTTTAAACCTACAACTCTAATTTTTAAGGCGGTGACTTAGGTTAAAAGTGAACTCTAGGGACAAATGTATGTGAAAAGTAAAACATCAAAATCTGCATTAATTATTATAAAATATAATGGTTTCTGATTTAGTTATATTTTTTGATACCAGATTGTGCTGAATTCGGTAAACACGTGACATTTCCAAGGTCCGTAAACAAATCAGACTTTCAGTTGTGAACGATGTTCATTGTAATGCTCGCTTCATTGTGGAAACCAGTCATGCAGAAATTGTTCACAGAAGGTTTTCTGACCAAATTAGACAGAAAATTCAGTTCTAAATGCATTAAAAAAAGCCATTTCGAAGACTGACGATTTACTTCGAATAATATTCACTAATGTTAAGCGTAAAAGTGGCACAAAATTTTGTCATTCGGGTGTAATTTAGGTTTAAATCTTACCCTTCAAAAAAGTCTAAAATTCGTTTAAATTACTCCTTTCTAGAAGTGGTTTCTAACTGTACGACCCATTGGAGGTATAACAAATCCAAAATAAATTGATAACAATGCTGACGCAATAAGAACCTCAATGTTCACATTCCTATTTGATAACAATAAGTTTATTTAAAGAAATCGCTCAATACAATTCTCTCAATTATTGGAAATTAACTCACCCTTACAAATCACTCTGGACAAAAACATTTGCGAAGAAAAATCCACGAAGCAGCCAAAAGTCGCGTCCAAACAGCGTCAACATGTCACTAATCACCGGTCCATAAAATACATCTCGAAACGGCTTACAACGCGTTATTGTTCTGAAAGTTCGGCGTACGTCATAAATAACCGTTATCTGGCCGCAGAAATCCTGCTGGAAACAAAAATAAAATCAGAGGCGCGAGATGATGGATGATAAAGGATCGACGAAACGTCGCGAGCCGCCCGCCGATCGATGGCTAACAATAATCGACCGCGACTTTGCTTAACAAATGTCGGCGGTACGGAGCTAATGGCGGAGTCGCGGGACGTCGCTTCGTTTGGGCTCTCCGGGTTTGACGGCTTTGCCTGTTCACGCGTAAATCACTCAACTCACCGGACTTAAGCTCCCAGGTCGATGTATCTTGTGTGCGGCCAGCAATTAACTCCGGTTTGTTAACAATACGCGAATCTGAAGGATTTGGAAGCACACGAAATGACTTGTAATAATAAACTTAAAAGATTTTTAAAACTGTAACCATTAAAATTGTGCGTTACAGTTTAGAGCTTAGCTAAGGAGAACAATGCAATTACACGCGCATAATTAAAAAAAAAAAAACGTTTTACTTGAAATCAGCATAGTTTCGGCGAGGATATCTTCATCAGGGACAGACTAGATTGATGCATTATGGTGAAATCCTTTCGGAGGCTGGTCCTAATTTATGTAAACTAGTTTATTATAAATATATTTACCATTTTGTCTCTGATATGTAATTGTTGAGGACAATATAAGGTTGTTTTAACGAAACAAGAATGATTATTTACTAGCGCTAAGCTACCACATTTAATTTTGTGTCCTTTTCAAGTCGTTATTAAACTTAAGGCTTAAAGATTGTACAAATGTTCCTGTCAAAAAAAATGTTTAACAAAGGTATTTTAATGCATTAAAATTACGTTTCAGACTTATTTACCTATTCAAATAATATCAGTGTCTCTTAATAATGTAACAAAATTAGTTTAAAATCAATCATTTTCCTTGACAAACAAAATTAAAAAATAGTTCAATAATAAAACTAACCATTTCGTAAATGCTATTTTCATTCTACCTTGCAGTCCTTCCTTTACGGGAATGAATTTCAAATTAACTTCGACTCTAAAATTAAGGAATCCTGCTGCAAAAAGTTAATAACTTTTCCACGCTGCTCAACTTCTGTAAATCCAATTTATCTCCATTTATTTTACCTTATTAAGGTTTTAGTTAAACTATTTTTTTATTTATTACAAAACCTTTTAATTAAAAAAAATATTTTTAACTTTGATAACACCACGTTATTTTGTTGCGGCTGAACGCCTCAAAACTACAAATATATTGTAAAAATTAGAAACATATAACTTTAAAACCAAAGATAAATAGATTCTACCAACATAATTAAATAGGGACCATATCTACTATTTAGAAAATATGTATTTAGAAGATACAGTATTAACAAGTAATATTAACAAAAAAAATTTCAAGTCAATTCCTACTTGGGCCAACAAAGAACAATTTCATTTTAGTTACTTTTCATGAAATAATTACAATTAATTTAAATAAAGCAAAATAACCTACTCGTTAAAACATCTGTTCTACCACATAACACAAAATCAGCTGTTTTTTTTTTAAATCATATGTTATCACTTATTTTAAGGCAAATGGTACGAAATAATTATATTGCATATCTTGCCCCTTTTGTGAAACGTTTTTATCCCATATAAAACTAATTCATTATTAAATTTAATTAAATAATTAATATTTGAAAAAACTGTATTAACATCAAGTCTTATTTACTATAATTAACAAGAAATGTATTTGAGTGGATGAAAAAAAAGTATTTTATTAACGAATGAAAACTTGAACAAAGTATATAAGGAAAGTGTGAATAGAAGAAATCGGAAAATACACACGTGATTCAAACATTTTCACAGCAGATAAACTAATTAGAATTACAATCAATAGAAAATAGAATCAAGCGAATACGTTGTCCGAAATTCATCAGTACCAATTTATAAAACACAACTAGGATCGCCACAGTACAATCGGTTTCGATATAACAATGAAACAGTGTTAATACAAATTGTAATTTAAATCGAATTATCGTAAACCGAGCGTTTCGATTTTTACAAAGTAAGCGAGCTAATTAAATAACGTTGACATGGCCTCTACAAATATTTCAGCTAAATGGCTCCTCCAACCGCGCGGTATTTTTCAGAAATCGGCAAGCTTTAATGTCCGCCCAACGCGATAAATAACCGCCCAAAGGAATGATTAGCAGCACCGCTAGTGTTATTTTTTTTTGAGTCGCTTAAAAACGTGATTTATCTTTGTTTCTATAAAGAAAATTGTTGACTCTATTGTTTTGTAACTTTCTGCCGTCGCAGAGAACGGATGGCTTGCGGAAGCATTAAATCACGCATCCTCGGCGGCCTATCGGATATATTACACGTCGCTGGCTGTAGCGCAGTGCTGCCAACTACCGGCAAACAAAACCAGCGCACTTAAAGGGCACGTTTATTTTATTTTAAAATGTCTTTCTTTAAATTTTCAATGCAAATGTTCTAACGCTTGCATAAATAATTTTGGGATAAAAGTACTTTTTTTGTGTGTTAGCGGTTCCTTTTATTATTTAACCAGTTATTTCAGGTAATCGTCACCAGTTACCCACAGATATAACTCTCTATCCCAGTTAGAGAGTAGCTGTATTTCTAATATGTAACTCAAGCCCTGCGAAACTATATTCAACTATCTGCACCTCTGAAGTATGAAGTAACTTTACTCAAATATGACACATCTTCACACTAATATGTCGTCTACTCTTACAAATATGTCTTAAATTCAAACAAATATGACATGTACTAAAAATTACGGCTTGCAAAATTACAAACAGACTTAATACGTCCTACGACAGACACAAAAATATGTCCTATATTCACACACACACACACACACACACACACACACACACATGTGACTTATATATACACATATTTAACTCTAATTAAAAAAAATATATAACTCAAGTTTACAAGAATATGACTTATATTCACACAAATAAAACTTAAATTCACACAAATATGACATACTTACTGAAACACGACACATCCACTCAAATATGACTTATATTCATACAAACATGTCTTAAATTCACGCAATTGTCACTTAGATTCACACAAATTTGATTCAAATTCGCAAAATATTTCATATATTCTAACAAATATGACTTATTCACTCAAATATGATTTACAATCAGACAAATATGATTTTTACATTTTTGAAGTATTTTTACACAAATATGGCGTACCTTCTCGAAAATATGAAGTAGGCTACAATAGTCTTGAAATTCCTAGTCTCGATTTTTCGAGCTTCAGTTGAATTCGAGCTAGGCTTCGAGTCGGCTAAGACGCCGGCATTTAAAAACATTTCTACGTCAGCATTGGTGGTTTCATATAAGAACTAAAGTACCGATTGGATGGATAGAAAACTATTCAAAGAGTTGGTTTTTAATGAGTTTGTTTCCAAAACTGAGAAGTTTTTAAAAACAAAGAATTTGGCACGGAAGGCTATTTTACTGTTAGACAAAGCGCCGTCGCTTCCCGGTGCAGATCGGCTGTGCTCTGATGATATTCGTGCTAATATCTTCCTGCAAATGTTACGAGTTTAATGTAGCTTATGGATCAGTGTGTTCTGGAATGTCTGGAAAAAAATAGACACGATACCCTTTACAATCTCTCTTGGAAGAGACTGAAAGACTAGAAAGCATTTTAGACTTTCTAACCTTTACAATCTCTCTTGGAAGAGACTGAAGGACTAGAAAGCATTTTAGACTTTCTAAAAATTATTACAGTTCAGGGAGTTTTATACTGGATAGCCGAATCATGGAACAAAATAAAAGAAGAAATGCCATATAACTCGTAGAATAAAATCCTGATTCATAATGAAACTGTTATTATTGGTCCACAAGAAGAAACAGATTTGACTTTTCTTATCAAGAAACCTCCAGGTTGTTAAAATTTCCGTGTGAACCATTTGAGACAACAGATGTCACAATTATTGAAATGGTACATGATGAAGGTTGGACGAAGACAGCACGAGAAGGGAAAATTAGTCACGGTGAAGGAACGGCCACCTTGGAGACTGCTTATGGTAAATTGAACAACAGACAGACACCACGCTAACAAATGTGCTTCTGCTAAGACACCATACAAGCCTACAGGTTCTAACCTAACCTAACCTAAGACACCGTATCAGGAGAACGATCTGAAGCAAACACAGAAAACAAATAACGTTTTCCAAAAGTTGTAGCATACGTAATGAACAATGTATTCCAAAGAAATATTAGTTTATGCAAGTACTGTAATCAATAAAATTCTATAAACGTATTTTGTGGATTCTTAACTATAGTATTAGGGTTCCTTATAGAACTCTGTTTTTCTCTAATGCATAGAAACGTAATTCCGTGTAATTCTAGGGGGTCTGGGTCCTATCTACCTCTAATTTTCGAGATTCTAATGTATTTCAAACCAAAAAATATAAACTATTCATAAAACATAGGACATATTTCTGCACAATTATGACATTTTTTACACAAAATATATCGTATAATCAAAAAAATACGACGTATCTTCACATAAAACTGAGGGATATTCTCTCAAATATGACTTTGATCTTTTTAATGTCTTCGATTTTAAGGCCCGAAGATTATGCCTGAACGGGGATGGCTAGTAATCGTGATAAAATCCGTATAGGGAAACCGTAGCTCGTAAAAGGTTATTGCAAAGTTGTAGAAAAACGTTTGAGTCGGCACTCCACCTCCTTAATACTAAAGTCAAGCGAGGAAGTACCTACATAAAGGCGTGCGTCAGATTCGAGTAAGCGAGGCAATGCACATAATTTCACGTTAATTAAAAGGACTAAACGTCACGGACGCGTCTTATCTTTCGTCCGCATTCATGTGCATTGTAATACACAGTGCCTTAATTTGCACTGTGTTATATCTACGTTATGCCTCACTACGTTATGCCCCACTACGTCATGACCCACTATGTTATCCCTTACTACATTATCTCTTACTACGTTATGCCTCACTACATTATCCCTCACTAAGTTATGCCTCACTATGTTGTGCCTCACTACGTTGTGCCTCACTACGTCATGACCCACTATGTTATCCCTTACTACATTATCTCTTACTACGTTATGCCTCACTACATTATCCCTCACTAAGTTATGCCTCACTACGTTGTGCCTCACTACGTTATGCCTCACTACGTTGTGCCTCACTACGTTATGCCCCACTACGTCATGACCCACTATTTTATCCCTTACTACATTATCTCTTACTACGTTATGCCTCACTACATTATCCCTCACTAAGTTATGCCTCACTACGTTGTGCCTCACTACGTTATGCCTCACTACATTATCCCTCACTACGTTATGCCTCACTACGTTGTGCCTCACTACGTTATGCCCCACTACGTCATGACCCACTATGTTATCCCTTACTACATTATCTCTTACTACGTTATGCCTCACTACATTATCCCTCACTAAGTTATGCCTCACTACGTTGTGCCTCACTACGTTATGCCTCACTACGTTATGCCTCACTACGTTATGCCCCACTACGTCATGACTCACTACGTTATCCCTTACTACATTATCTCTTACTACGTTATGTCTCACTACGTTGTGCCTCACTACGTTATGCCCCACTACGTTATGCCCCACTACGTCATGACTCACTACGTTATGCCTCACTACGTTGTGCCTCACTACGTTGCGCCTCACTACGTTATGCCCCACTACGTTATGCCCCACTTCGTCATGACTCACTACGTTATCCCTTATTACGTTATGCCTCACTACGTTGTGCCTCACTACGTTATGCCCCACTACGTTATGCCCCACTACGTCATGACTCACTACGTTATCCCTTATTACGTTATGCCTCACTACGTTGTGCCTCACTACGTTATGCCCCACTACGTCATGACTCACTACGTTATCCCTTATTACGTTATGCCTCACTTCGGTATGCCCCGCTACGTTATACCTGACTACGTCATGCCACAATTTGCTGCGCTTTACAACCAATAAAATCTGTGTCTGTTCGGGATTTACAAATCGCTGAAATAAAATAAGGCTTTTTATTCCGAAGCCGCCTAACCTCCCGCAATCAAGTAAACTAGCTTTTCTTTGAAGAATGTACGAGCAGAAAGTCGACTGTCGGGTTCCCCGACCACTTTGTTACAGATTGTAAACACATTTCCTTATATTTAGAGTTCAGAAAGTTTTCACCGTTTATAAAGTCTTTTACAAAAGAATATCGGTTGGAAAACTCGTCCTCAAGTTTGCAAACTTTGTGTTCAGAATAGTTTAGAGTTAATGAAGCGAGAGGAAGGTACATCAGCTCCGAGTTGTCTTTGAAATGATGGATTTATATTTATCTATGTAATCTTATTTTTTTGTTTGTCAAAATAATTTTATATTTTAAAAGTTATATTATAATGAATTTATATTTTTATGTGTAATTGTCTGTTTTTCTGAATATATTTTTAGGCTGTTTTCGTTTTCCTTCAGTGAAAAACGCACTCCAATCCGATAATTAATACAACGTGTACAAATATTAGTTTGTTAAATCAACCGCTTTTCAATGATAACATAATTATTGTCAGTTGTAATTGTGTTTTTGTAGTAGTTATAACTCATAGAAAATGTTACCATTGTCATTGAAAAGCGTCTGAGTTAATAAACTAATAATTATGATTTATTTTACGTTTTTTAAATTCCGATCGCGTAAATAACTACGTGTATCACGGATTTCAAATCTCCAGAACTTCATAGCAAGATTGACAGATCCATTCCATAGAGATATCAGAATCATTATAAGAGAAATTGGATTTTTTCATTTTCAAGGCACTAACGTCTACAAAGGATAGTAAAAATATAGGAAGAACTGAAATAGAGACACAAAACCCCCTTAGTAGAGGATATAATGCCATTAAGTGGTCAAAGTAGCGTAACTGAAGTTAACTGTCCCCCAAGGTGGTTAGTTGCCAGTACCCTGTCTGGTTATAAAGAGGCTCTTTAAGGTTATACCTTTAAGGTTAAAGTAAAGGGGTCTCTTTGATACGTGATCTTGTAAGAAAAGAGGTGTGTACACGTGCCCTGTAAGGCAAGAGGTTTCTATACGTTACGTGCTCTTGTAAGAAAAGAGGTGTTTATACGTTACGTGTTCTTGTAAGGAAACAGGAGTTTATATGTTACGTACTCTTGTAAGGAAAGAGGTGTATATACGTTACGTGCTCTTGTAAGGAAAGAGGTGTTCAAACGTTACGTGTTCTTGTAAGGAAAGAGGTGTATATACGTTACGTGCTCTTGTAAGGAAAGGAGTGTTCAAACGTTACGTGCTATTGTAAGGAAAGAGGTGTGTATACGTTACGTGCTCTTGTAAGAAAAGAGGTGTTTAAACGTTACATGCTCTTGTAAGGAAAGAGGTGTATATACGTTACGTCCTCTTGTAAGGAAGAGGTGTTTATACGTTACGTTTTCTACTAAAAAAAAGTCCACACGCTACGTGTTCTTGTGAGGAAAGAGGTATCTATACGTACGTGCTCTTGTAAGGAAAGAGGTGTCTATGCATTACATGCTCTCGTAAGGAAAGATGTGTTTATACGTTACATTTTCTACTAAGAAAAGAGGTGTCTACTCGTTACGTGCTCGTGTAGGGAAAGAGGTATCTATACGTTACGTGCTCTTGTAAGGAAAGAGATGTATATAGGGTACGTTTTCTACTAAAAAAAGAGGTGTCTACTCGTTACGTGCTCGTGTAAGGAAAGAGGTATCTATACGTTACGTGCTCTTGAAAGGAAAGATGTGTCTATGCATTACATTCTCTTGTAAGGAAAGATGTGTTTATACGTTACGTTTTCTACTAAGAAAAGAGGTGTTTACTCGTTACGTGCTCGTGTAAGGAAAGAGTTATCTATACGTGACTCGTTCTTGTAAGGAAAGTGGTATCT
Organism: Prosapia bicincta; assembly: GCA_036971475.1. NCBI lineage: Eukaryota > Metazoa > Arthropoda > Insecta > Hemiptera > Cercopidae > Prosapia > Prosapia bicincta. The sequence goes on along the minus strand of JBAIZL010000009.1, from coordinate 29,446,314 downwards.
ACACGTTAGTCCTCGTGTAAGAAAAGAGGTGTCTACACTTTGTCTTATCTTCTGATAGAAAGGATAAAAAAGTATAAAGTTAGGTAGGGGCCAAAGGTAGGAACCTCTTGGTACATGACACTCGGGAGATCATGGTTTTACGAGAGCTGGATGGCTTATCTGTACTACGCATGGCCTTTATCTTAATCTACAACTTGGTCTCTATAAGGGATAACTAAGAGAAGAATTGGGTAGGCCAAAGTAGGAACATAAAACTCGCTGATAGAGGATGTAGGAGAGATCATGGCATCGTATATGGAGTTTAGCCCCCGAAGTAGTCCTGTTGAGTGACGTACTCGCTATTATGTTGAAACAGTAAATGCAGACCTGATGAGGTGCCTACCAGATTAAAATGGCTTTTGAAAAGAGTTTGTGGATCTGGCAAACGTTCTGCAGTAGAACGTAAAAGCTTTTTATAGTTTAAGATTAAAAAACTCGTTTAGTTTGAAGCGGTTATCTGGCACTGTTATGAACACATTTTTGTCAGCGTTTCTCCTTTTATACAAACACACTGCCAATATACGCCTCTAATGACGTAACCGTACGTAGAACAATTCACTAACTTATTGCATATTTGAGCATCGTTTTTTACCATGTAAAATATCACAATTAGTATAGAATATTTGGTAGAGAGTGCAATTAAATTTAATTGCGAGCATCCAACTCTTAGCTCATTGAATAGATGGGGTGCGTTGCCTAGAAACGGTCTCCTTTTAGACGTATGCGCGGTTTTTATAGGGGTAAAATTACTAATTTCAGGTTAGCCTTTAGGAATCGTTAAGCCGGCGTAGGCATTACTTTTTATAGTTTTTAAACGAGACAACTTTTTAAAACCTAATTAAAGCGACCACTATTTAAATTTGTTTTCTTTTCATCGCCATCCACCTTAATTAAGCTAAAACGAAATATCCGTTAAACGTTATGTCTTGCTTTATCGTACTCTTTTATCTGTGCCTTTCCTAACCTAGCTATTCAGATAAATATTTTTACCGACGCCGATTCGGAATCCGGCAGATACGCTTTAGCTGAGAGTTTATCTCACGGTTATGAAAAGGACGTTGCCCTTACAGCCGTCGTGGTTGTCAACAATTTTAAAATGGTTTTTTTTAACATCCGGTGAATACTTAATTAAATAATTAAAAATATGGCATTTTTAGCGCTCATATATAATAAGCAACGCTATTGTACGTAATTTATTGTAGGTTTCTATAGTGTGACGGTTAAACTGTGCGCCGACAAACGCAAGGCAGATTGATACAAACATAAAAGTGTCACTAGTTATCAAACGCAGGCAGAGTTTTGGTATACGCTGCGAAATATTTCCATTTGGAGTTTTCTAAATATTATTAAGAGTTATATTTTTCTGCAAATGTTAGTCAGTTGTAGTAATTTTTTAAACATTTAAACATTTTTAAAAACATTTCGTACTTTACAGATAATTTCCTTCCTTTCAAGCTAATGTCAATCAACTACTTTATCCTATAAGCCATCTAGACTCGGAGCCATCATGAAGCGACCCTACCAACTACAAACGTACACACGCACACGCGCGCTCCCGTTGATGATTTTTCGTGACTCATGTATTAGGTCTTGGTAGGTAACTTTTACTGACATTTTTGGATTTTACATATTATTCTTTGGAGATAGAGGTTAAACTCAACATAATATGTCTATATTTAATATAGTATAGTTAATTTAGGACACTAGTATAGTCGATTTACTAACTTTTTTTCTGCCCCTATTTGAACGGACATAAAAAATTTTGTCTCTGTTTCCAAGGAATAACAAACACGTAGAATAAAAAAAAATTACCTAAATGTTATAATTTCTAGAAAATTTAATTTTATCCTTCAAGGCTTAGTAGGCGATTGATCGGCAGGTAGGTTGGTAGGTCGGCGGGTAGGGTAAGTGTGTAAAGGTCGCCTAATCTTGTGGGGTATTCCGAGTCTGGACGGAGTGTAGTCCCCCACTGAAGTGCTTTGCCACTTTCACTATGGGTGATAGCAAACTTCTAACTTTTATTAATGTTATAGCAACTCTGTTCGCAATAGCATAGTTTTCTGGTATTCTCAGTGCCAGAGTATTCTAATGTCGCTTCCTTATTGGCAACTTACTCCAAATATCCTTCTTTGTTCTTCTTCTTAAACCGGAATGTAACAGGATATTTCTCGTCAGAGATTAGGCCTACTTGAAGTACGCGCACCTGCACTCTCGTTATGGAGCATCCTCTCTTATATTTCAGATCAAGAGGTTTTATAACCTCACTTTCTTCATTAGCGATTATAGTTATAATCTTCTACATACCGTCATTAGTTTTTGTTTCCATTGTCCTCGATTATCTCTTACGTTCAATATCCTTTTACTTTTCCATTATTTAAGTATTTTCTTCTAGATTACCGTCCACATATTTTAGTTCCTAAAACATTAGTCTTGCTTTTCATAGTTTTTTACCAAATATCTTATTCATGCGTTATTCTTTCGTTATGCATTCTTTTATTCATGTTTGTTCATATATTCGTTTGCGACTAAAGAAAATTTAGATTTATTAGTACCTACTTGTCTTTTTTATGACTAGCCTATCACCAGTACTTTCTTTGCTTCGTTCGTTAATTTAAAATTTTATTCCAAAATATAAACAACTTTGCATCTCTTAAACTACTTTTTTGAAGATGTAAATATGTAATTTTTGTTCTCTTGTGCGTAAATAAAGGTTTGATTTCTATTAACCTTCAATCCTTTCGCTATATATTCTTGTATTTAGTGAGTTGTCGAGGGCAATAAGTGGTTTTTTTTTTGAGGGATTACTAATTTATCGTCTTAAATCATTTATGTTTTACAGGATATCCTATTCCGGTATTACATAGGGCTATAAATCCCCTCCCGTTATGGGGAACCCGTTTGGAAGGTTCTAATCTAGTTCTTGTAGTCTTTAAACATCGGAGGAAACAGTCTGTGGGGCCACTAACCTTTTTCCAGACCGTCATTTCTTCGGATCCTTATGTATTGTTACACGGTATAGTTATACTGGCCTCCCCGTAACCTTGGTTACCTGACCGTGGGACCCACTAGTTGGGGTTCGTTACAGCTGCGGTCAGGCAGACACTTAGCAAATGTCTTTGTGATTTGATTTACTGTGTCTTAAATGTTTCAAACAAACCAGTTCTACTGAGTTTATTTAGAGAACATTTTGGTAAACAGTTCCTGATTTCTGTTTTTTGTGTGAACGTAGGCTTCTTCGTACCACGGACATTTCGTTGACATACAAAACCTATGATATACAAAATCTATGAAAATCACAGATCTTCGGAAGATATATCCAACATGTACAAGATTGCAACCAAGAACCAGCCTCACCAGCCCACATCTTGTCATGCATTGGACTTAACCCGGAATTCATCTACAAGGAACCAGCAGAAGTAATAAGACTTCTAAGAATATGATCTCATGAAGTTGGTCTAAGGACCTAGGGATAAGAAAGAAGAAGAAGAAGAAGACGGACATTTCGTTCCTTATAAGCAATGCGTCAAAAGTGTAGAAAAAGTTTATTTACCTCTTTTAAAAAGTGAACGAACTCTCTTGCCAAGGGCCATTTGATTGGGTTGGGTTAAGTGAGTTGAGATTAGGTTATGTTATGTAAAGTTAGGTCGGGTTAGGTGGGACGAAGTGTACGACTATTTGATCATAATCAAACCCTACCCATTTAGCTACCCCCAAAAGTGGGACGATATGTCAGCATTTTTCATGGCAGAAAAAATGTCCTTGAGGCGAAGTGTCCTGCTAGCCATTGAGAAAAATTAGGAATGTTTAGTTGTTAGAGTCTCTACAAATTCCTGAACAAATCCACTTTTCACCATCTCATAACACTAAACATATTTTAAAAAAATGGTGCTTTTTATATTAGAGCAATTCACTATTACAACACTATTTAGTTGCTTCTTGACTTATTAGTGAGTAGTTTTGAGGCTGTATTTCTCTGTGTTGGAAGTATCCTTTACTTCAAAGTCACGCATTGCATCACTACTAAGTGTCATTAAGACCTGAAATTGGAAGGCCACTCCTAGTCATCTTCGTTTCTGATTAGCCCAAGTAACGGCAGCGCGTTCAACCGCTCATAGACCGTCTTTCCTGAAACAAGTAATTTTATAGTAATAAACCCAACAATGGCATGGAAAAGTGTGAAGTCAGCTGATCTTAATAGCATTTTCTACATGATAGCTTCGTAACATTGTTGGGTAGATATGGAGCTAATGTTGTTATTAAATGAACACTTTGAAAAAAATACAAAATGTGTTTCATTTTTAAGTAAGTACTTCAAATATAGTTTTACAAGATGAGTATTTAGTTGAATGAATGCATTGAGTTTTGAATACATGAATTTACGTATAAGTAGAAAAACTCTGATGTAATTATTAGAATTTCGTGGGAAACCGTGTTTTTCAGGAAAACAATTAGATTGTTGAAGCCTTAAAATATTTTCACGTGGCATTTTTAGTATATTTTACAAATAGAAGAATATTTTTATTTGACATATTTAACTGTGCAAAGGTTTTCACCAACTGAGATTTTTGGTATTTTTAAGAACTTTATTTCATCCATGTACTAGTATTAATACTTTTATTAACCAAATATTATAGTTGTAGAAAAATAATAATAATAATAATACAAAATAACAAAATTCGAGAATATTATTAGTACTAGCTGAATGTGTTAAATATATAATATAATATTATATATATATTAATAATAAATAATATTTAATATTATATAATATATATAATATTATATGTTATATAATTATATATAACATAAAGGAATAAACGTTATGCGCGGGTATTTATTTAATTTCAATTTCATCTGAAACCAATTTATCAAGCCTTTCGCCGTCTAATTTAGTGTCGACCTATTCTGGTTAACATGTAATTTCACTGCCCTATTAACAACGATAGTCAGATATTTAGCTGCACAATACCGTCCAATATAACACTGTTGTCAAATTTATCAATGCTAGCTTGATTTTATATCGCTGTTAATGTACATATCATTGTTGGTTTTACACTCTGTAAATTATACTAATCTTTGTTTAATTTTTACTGCTACAATTAATTATATTATCAGTTTTATGTATGTAAATCCCAAAATTTTCGTAAGCGTTGTTATTATATATATATATATATATATATATATATATATATATATATATATATATATATATATATTCGTTAAATACGGAAATTCTTGGTTATTTATAAAGTGATACGTAGCAAAGTTAGAATCGATATGTTTTTATGCTTTGAAACGTAATTATAACGTACTTTCCTAGTTAAACATACGTACTGTTTATGACAAATTATGTATTATCCTTAAATACATTGCTACGTTTACTATCTCACATGTTTCAGTCGATTAATTGTATTACATAACATGATTTTAATTCTGTTCCTAGTTGGATTCAATAGAAGTCCAATTAGCTGAGGACGTATTGCTGACAAGTAGAATATAGTCATATATGGTGGGGAAAGTATGAGTTATTACAGTGGGGATCACGTAACCTCACACGTGGCCTTGAGAGATCGCAGTAGGTGAATCGAGGAGGAAGAGGGTCAGTATAAATACTTTCCTACAAGCATGATAAGGACTGCCAAAACGCTGATTGCATGAGAAGGTTAATACTAAACAAATTAGCTTCAGCATGAAATATCAAACATTCTTGAAATGTTTGTAGAAGCTGTTGATGTATGGAACATTCTCAATATGTTTTCAGAAGTGGTAGTACACGCAAGGCCAAGTGTACGGTTACTGATCCACACTTGTGATATTATTATTAGGATTAATCTAGGTATCATGAATCTACATTGGTGCTTTAAAATGAAGGAAAACTAGCTCCGCGTGGGCAGTGTCGTCCTCGCGACTGCACACTCTTTATTGGTGTATTAAAACGGCGTCTTCTCATTACCCTCCATGCGAATGCGACATAAAAAGTGTTTTGTGTCTTTAATTTCCTCAATTAACATAAATTTTAAAACCAAAAGTAATAATAATATTAGAATAATTATTTATCAGCTTTTTTATTCTATTTATAGAACATTTTAATTTATAAATTTGTATTTTTCAGGTAAAATTGCTGATCTAGAATAGCGAAAGCTAAGTAGGCTACTAGTCAGAAGTTTGTTGCTCGATTTTAGTCACATTAGAGTCATTTTAAAAATGTTCTCGATATTCAGGTAACCTAATTAAAAAAATTTAAGAATATAGTTTAAGATTATTTCTAAAATAAAGTTCTAGGTTTTCAACCAAATATGTACTGATATTATGAAAAAACTTTATACTTCGTAAATTTCTAAAAACAACAGCTGATTTTTAAATATTATCGGTTTACGAGGTTCAAGATTTACATACAAACAAGTTTGTTTTACCTGTTTATACTATGCGACTCTCCGGACGATATCCATATAATAAAAGTTGGGGAAGCTTCGAGTTTTTATAACTATTCTTGTCATTAAAATATTTGTTTCTTTATATATATAATTATATATAAAAAAACAACATAGATTTTTCAAATACAAGAATATTTATTAATTTATATTCAAAGCTTTTCGTTTAAACAGTGACAACATCATCAGGAATGAATAATACAATAATGCAAGATATAGGCCTAAAACATATGTTAAATTAGAAATAGAATTGTTGCTAAATTTATACAAAATTGCCAAGTTTATTTTGTTGCTGTGACATTATAGACATTGAATATAGTATCAAATTTAGAATGTATTTGTTTTTTTATTAATTTGTTATTATTACTGTATTTATATATTTTGAATGCTTCATATATATTCATTCTTAATCCTTTATTAATTTCTTTTAAAAGTTTCATATTTTCAATATTTGGAAATTGGTGCTTATAAATAATACAATGATTTGCAATATTTGATTTATATATTTCTGGATTTATATAAGCATTCAAATGTCCTTTATATCTTTCTTTTAAATTTTTCTTGGTTTAACCTGTATAAGTTTTATTAGTTTTCGCAATTTAATTTATAAACACCACCTTTTTCACGCATATTATTTGTTTTACTATTGTTATTTATTATGTTTAAATTTAGCAACAATTCTATTTCTAATTTAACATATGTTTTAGGCCTATATCTTGCATTATTGTATTATTCCTTCCTGATGATATTGGTACTGTTTACCAACGTAAAGCTTTAAATATAAATTAATATATATTCTTGTATTTGAAAAACCTATGTTGTTTTAGAATATTAAACAAGAAAACATATTATATCTATATATATATATATTCGAAGAGAAAGAGAAAGAGAGAGTGAAAGAAAGAGCGAGAGAGAGAGAAGGGGGATTGAGAGAGACGTTACTTTACTATATTTGTAGAGATATAGATTTCTTCGTACTTATTATAAATATATGAAAGTGTTAAATACGACTTCAGTTTTTTAACTGTGGTTTAAAGTGACTTCATTTCACGAGACCTTAGAGAGGAAAAAGCGATAAACTATTACAAAGCTTGAGAGAATAAATTTGCTTACACTTCCTTCACAACAATAGAGGCGCTTAACAATCTGAATAAATATATTCTTTACGTATTCCTTGATGTGTATTGTGTTGTATAAGTTTATATTTTATTATAAACACGTTTTCCTCAGGATTTATTTATAACGAGGGGGGATAAGGGTTTGCCCATTGACAATAGTTAGGTATATAGTAACTTTACTTTAGTTTTGGCAAAATGTTGTAATAATGCAATACTGCACAGTAAAATCGTTCTGCCGCAGCCTACTCAGATCTATATTTGTCAACAATATTGTATACTATCTAATCTTCCAAATTGATTTAGGTACCACTTATGCTCCCCACATTCGGAGTTTATGTATGCTTATATTTTGCGTTACTGCAGTCTTGGGATAAATTATATGAAATAATAGTAAAGTTAATATAATAATGTAGTAAGCATAAGACAAAACGCCCCACTGCACAAAAGGTAAAAGTAAAGATTGTTTGCTGCAAAATTTTTTTAAGATGGAAGTTTTTGTGGTTAAGAGGTTTTATTTGTTTATAATAAAAATTACACCTTAGTTGCTCAAATGTTTTAGGATTTTATTCTTTTGAAAAGTTAAAAGAATAACTTTAAAAATAAAAATAAAAGTGAAATATATATATATATATATATATATATATATATATATATATATATATATATGTATATATATATATATATATATATATATATATATATATATATATATATATATATATATATATATATATTTCAGCTAAATCTTAAGTAGTTTGCTTTTTTATTAAAACAATTCTATTATCAAGCTTTATAAAAAAAAACAAATTTAAAACTTTTTTTTTTACTTCTATAAAACATAATATAATTGACCCTAATTATCAGGTCGAAACAAATTATTGTCAAACAACCAAAACCATAAGGAACAGGGTCGATAACAGCTGATGTATCTACTGACAAGAAATCCCCCATTTATCATTTACGCGATGCAATATATGATGCATTGTGTCCGCCAGTTGCATGCATGGTGGGACCTATTAGTTGTACATTCACGTGTGATGTAGTGCATTGTATGATACAAGTTCTGGCACAGCTGGAGGCCTTTCACCTGTATGGGGACAATCTTGCCCATTGTGTCCCGGGAAAGACCCTATTTTTACCTTTATAAGGATGCACGCTGAAACTAGCCGGGGGTTAGTCGTAAATTACATTAGAACGGTCATTTTTCAATAGATTCCTTGATAAGAACCGAGGAAGCCCATTTCGATGTCTCAGTTAGACGTTTAAAGAAGGATGTAGTGTGCAATAACATCGCCTGCTAGACGAAACAATGAAGTATTATTGTACTGTACATTAATTCCAGAACGAATAGTAAATAACACACTAGCTCCTTATAAGTAAATACATTTTATTTTTACATAGTGGTTGAAAACCTGTTCTAACCACAATACAACTCCAAATAATTTCTTAAATTTGATTGGCGTGTAGTACTGTTGATATTATCTGAACCTAACCTAACCTAGCCTTTGCATTTTATTTTTACATAGGGGTTGAAAACCTGTTCTAACCACAATACAACTCCAAATAATTTCTTAAATTTGATTGGCGTGTCGTACTGTTGATATTATCTGAACCTAACCTAACCTAGCCTTTGCATTTTATTTTTACATAGGAGTTGAAAACCTGTCATTACCATAATACAACTCCAAATAATTTCTTAAATTTGATTTTCGTGTAGTACTGTTGATAACCTAACCTAACCTAGACTAGACATTTTATTTTTACATAGGGGTTGAAAATCTGTTCTTACCTCAATACAACTCCAAATAATTTCTTAAATTTCATTGGAATGTAGTATTGTTTATATATTCCTCTAACCTAACCAAACCAGTTTTTTTTATTTTTTTTTTTTTTTTTTTTTTTTTTTTTTTTTTTTATTTTTACAAGTTAGTGGTTGACATTATGGTTGTCCCACAATACAAGTCCAAACAAATTCTTCAAATTTGATTTTTTCTTATAAATTAGTGGCTGAGAATATGTTCTTCTACAATACAACTTCGACAATTTGTTAAATTTGATTGGACTGTAGTACTGTTTATATTACCCTATCCCAACCTAACCACGGTTTATTATTTACAAAGCAGTGGTTGACAACCAGTTCATACCACAATACAACTTTTAATAATTCCTTAAATTTAAATTTGATTAAACTGTAAAACTGTTTATTTTAATTCAGCTCGTCATATGAGAGATATAATAATTAATAGTTTGGGGGCTGACGGTAGTGATAGTGAGTAGAACACTTGACTACTAACTTGAATGTCTTGAGATCGATCCTAGTTAGTACTGAATATTTTTTCAGTACGTTTTCAGCTTCCAGGTTGTCTTTGCTTATAAAGATGAATACATATTCTCAAAACTGTAAGAATAATGGTAGGTTGAAGCGCATTGCTTAAGTAATTACTTGAGTGTCTTGAGATCGATCCTAGGTAGTACTGAATATATTTTCAGTACGTCTTCAGCTTCCAGGTTGTCTTTACTTATAAACATGAATACATATTCTCAAAACTGTAAGAATAATGGGCGGTTGAAGCGCATTGCTTAAGTAATTACTTGAGTGTCTTGAGATCGATCCTAGGTAGTACTGAATATTTTTTCAGTACGTCTTCAGCTTCCAGGTTGTCTTTACTTACAAACATGAATAGATATTCTAAAAACTGTAAGAATAATGGGCGGTTGAAGCGCATTGCTCAAGTAATTACTTGAGTGTCTTGAGATCGATCCTAGTTAGTACTGAATATTTTTTCAGTACGTCTCCAGCTTCCAGGTTGTCTTTGCTTTTAAACATGAATACATATTCTCAAAACTGTAAGAATAATGGGCGGTTGAAGCGCATAGCTCAAGTAATTACTTTTCCGTATGACTTAAGTAACACGACTTGTCCATCTTCTAAAACCATCTTCATGGTTAGAATTAAATTATTATTATAATTACGTTAATTAAATTCGCAACCATTATTTAAATTAATTGATTATATCCGACATTGTAAAACTGTACAATGTTATAGAATGTATATTCTTAGAATATACTGTCCGTGACGAACGACTTAACTTTTGTTTTCGAACTTAATAACTTAACGACTTTTGCAGATTTATAATTTAAGTAAATTTATGAAGTTCATTCACTGATATAGATCGTCTAGGGCGTTGGAAAACGTAATGTCTCAATACGCTCGAATATGTATTCGTTGGGCACGTAGTTAATTAGTCAAGTTCAAAAGACAATATGCTTGTTGATCAGTAGTTATAAGTTTAACTTGTTGCATCAACAGCATTAGACATAAACAGATATAAACTGACACATCCTTAATAAAGTGAATAATTGCAGTTGTAGCTGGCGTTACAGTTACTTATGTTACTATAGTTACTGCTGAAGTCAACTTTGTTGTGAAAGTGCATAGTTGGTGTTGAGCGTCGTACAGTCGGGCTGTGTAAGTTTAATTCTTAAATATAATTATATTGCGGAATTTACTTCCTTGTTTCTGTCATTATTGATTCATTTCTTTACTCTTTATTATTTGAATCAAATTCCATTTCTTACATGTAAGGATGTAAAAGCAATAATACTTTTTTAATTTCACTTTCGAGAGCAAATATTCTCTTGCTGTTTTCTTGTAAATTATTTTTTTTTTATCTTCAATAGTTTTAATTATTTTTGTTTTATTAATCATGTTTAGACTCGCAGAGATTATTGTTAAGTAAAAGCGGTTGACTTTTATCAGGTGCAAATATTTATTTATACAGGTAACGTGTCAGTAATCCAACACTATTTCATCCAGTATTGCTTCTAATGAATTTGAAAAGTTGTGTTTATTTGTGAACTATCGTTATTATTGTAATTTTATTTATGTACGTATGTATTGTAAGCCTGAAGACGATAAGGTACCCGTTTTGAAACATTGCCTGTTTAAATAAATACTTGTACCTGACTTACAAGTCAAACTCAATTATTTAGCTATTTTTCTTTCAGTTCGTTTATTGTGGATTTGTCAAACTTGTTTAAAATTTGTTATAAACATATACTTGTGTTATTTCAAGTATTACTTGTAATTATTATTATTATTATTGTAAATATTATTATTAATATTATATTAATAATAGTATTCAATAATATTATTGAATGTATTATTATATTATAGGATTTTTTTACAATATAAGTCATTTTACATATTACTTTAGGCTAAATTACTTTTGCACACAGTCATTTATTTCCCCATTTCCAGGCATAAACCTAGTTTCTTAGTCCAGAAAAAGGTAGCTTCACTGTAAACCCCCAGATTCTTAGTATTAACGTTTTTAGTTATAATTTAGAAATCTTGACCTTTACAGGCGTAGCAAAAATCTGCATATGCATTTTAACTATTTGTTATTTTTGATCTTCACGTCCGTTTAAAGGTTTATTCACGAAAGGTGTTTCCAATATAATCCTACCTTAATAAAATATTTATTTGCTTTTTGAAAAGAGCTGCCCTATTTTCTTGACTGATATAACAGGTGACCAATCGCGTGCAGCTCATTTTATTTCGATCGACCTTTTCAAACGGATGATGTGACGCTGACAGAACTATCGACTACAATCACCGCCCTATACCAGAATGTTTGTCGACAATTGGTCAGTTATTCTTTGCCTCTCGCTGTAGAGAAAACCTTCATTTCAGTAAATCGTGACGACACAAAATCTCGCCGTTTTCTCGCCTCATAACATCTGACCTTTGTATCCTTTCTTCTGATTGTTGTAGCGCTTAAAGTCTCGCGGCTCAAAATATGATCATGTTTACAAATGCAGATAATAGCATCCTTTTTGTAACATTTTTAAAGTGTTTACGTATATCAGTTATATTGAATTTTGGGTTTAAGGCTAAGATAATATTCTTCATATTAAGAATTTATTTTCTTTTCGTAGCGAAAATACCCCTCAATAATTGACCTCCTTCAACAATTAGAACAATTTGTTTACAACTATCAGTTACACGGTTAGTTCTGTTAGACGAAGTAAGTTTAAGATTTATCATTCACACAGAATATAACTCCGAAAATAAAGGTAGAAAATTTCTACACTCAATAACATTACCTTCGGTAGGAAAAGTAGAAGATACCTTTACTATTTAATTTTACCACCAATAGTAAAGGTAAAAAATATCTACACTTAGCAATTTCAACTCCAATAGGAAGAGTAGAAGATTTTTATTTCAAGAACTACCTCCGAAATGATAGGTAGAAGCTTCTATATTCGATGATTTAAACTCCGATAGAACAGGTAGACTTCTTTACTCAGTAGTTTTAACACGTTAGTCAGAAAAGAGATCTTTGTATTCAGGATTTAAGACCGATAAAGAAGCTAAATGGTTCCTTTATCCAGTAATTTTTACTCCGATAGAACGGGTGGAAGATTTCCATCCCAACAATTCTATTCCGATAGAAACGATAGAACATATTTTCATTCAGTAAATTTAACTGGAATAGGAACGGTAGAAGATTTCTATACTCTGCAATTTTAATAGCATTATCGTCTTAAAATATTTTTAAATCCCAACAAGTTGTTTAATTTTTAAAACTATATGTAATTGTTAATTCATATTATTTATATAAGTGTATAGTTGGATATTCTTGCATTAACACCGTATAAGCCTATGCGATGCTCGTTTATCTAATATTTTACTTTTAATCACAAAGAAGCACACATAACCTCCAATATTTGTATACTGACCTACTACACTCCTTTATAAAGTATACAAATAATATATATCAAACAGAATTAAGGGCGGAAGTGTATCCAATAACGATGAAGTGGTCAGATACATTAATATAAAAAAAAAAGATTTATTGACAAAATATTAGTGAAATAAATAAATTTATTTTTTATAATTGTATGAGCACAGTGACTTTTGATGATTTTTTGATGGAAATCTTTTAAAAGGAAACTATTTATTTGTAGCTTAACCACCTTTTATACAAATTTGTATAACTAAATACAGTAGCCTACTGGGAGCGTAAAAACGTTATTGAAGATAATTCCGATAGTACCGATTTTTATCATTTTTATGACACTAAAATTACACGAGAACTCATTTTTTCATCTCGGATTTTAATCTTTGCTCAAAAATAATCATTTTAATTTCAAAATTCATTTCAATAGATCCCGCCACCTCAGCACTCTGCCAGATCTACATTGATATTGTGAAATAGAATACTTAATCTCACTGGTTTTAATTACAGCCCACTTCAATACTTTCTGCAAAAGGATTTTCATCTAATCAAAAAATATTTCAATTTTAAAGAGACTTTCCCGTGTCGCCTTATGTCGGGCATCGCCTTAATTAGACTTTCAGAAAGTCAATTCCGAATATTACGTCACAAGCCCCCACCGGGGGACGCGGAGTTCAATACTCGAGTGTAACGCGATTAGCTAGTTCATCTTCTTTATTTCAGGAGGGAAAAGAAACAAACAAAAACCTTGGCGGAGTTGTGTTTTATTTGGTTAAAGTAAAAAGAGGGTTGAAACAGGAGAAGGGAGAGGAGGTGAGGGTGATCGAGGTTTGACAACATTGCAAAGTTGGTTTAATCTGGAGAAATTATTTTGTAGGCCTTTTATTTGGAAATTTAATCCTTCCAGTTTTGCCCAGAGCTTGTTTTGTTTTCGTTTAATTTTAATTATTATCCGTCAGCGAACACGGTTTTGTGTTTGTAATAATATTCTGTAAATACAGCGGTTTGGTTGTTGAATCATTTTAAACTCTTTCTCCGAGTTTATATAAAATTGTGATATATGTTATTTGTTTTTATTATTAATTAATTATCTAAAGGAGGCTCTTTGTGTCTTGTCCTTATTTTATCGAAACGCATATGCTTTTACTTGAGCGTTATCTAAATTTATTTTCGACTTAAATAAATACAATTGTGCTCTACTGGTATAAGTTATACAGTGGACAAGTAGGCCTATATCCTATACAGTTTATTAGTGGTCAAACAATTGAGGCATATTTGTACGTAATGTGTTTGATTATAATATTTTCCTATATTTAAACCTCGGTGGCCACGAAATGTATTTCTATTGATATCAGATAATATAAAATAATATTGTTTAATAATACACACAACCTCTAACCACAAATATTTTTATTCATTCACCACAAATATTCATTTACATATATTCTGTACACGTATCTATAGTCATGTCTGATGGCTACTTTGTAACCGAAATGTACATAAGACTAGAATAACAATATTTATTTGTGGTTAGAGGTTGTAGAGTAAGTCGGGGTAAGAGTGCGCGTGGGGTAAGAGTACGCAGGGGGATTTTAATTTTGTGGTTGCACCAGTTGGTACTACTGAGTGTTAGCTGATGCGAGGTGTTGTTTATGTCATTGCTACGAAGTTTGGTGTTTTTGAAGTGATTACTCTATTCACAATGAGGTAAGAAGTGTTTACAACTAATTTGATCTAATATTTAGGTGTAGGAATTAGTGTAAGCTATTTCAACTAATAATTCAACCGTTTTAAACCTAAATTATTTCAAAAGCTTCTGAATTCTCTACACAACAACGTGAGTTTTTAGTTACATCTTTGCTCATCTATGTATTATTAAATTCTTTCTATTAGCCCACAATCTCCTGATATATATCTTGTACAAATTTTCAATCGGTAATAAAATACGTTTTATTCATCCAATCAAGTTCATATAATTTTTTACCTATAATAGATGACAATTGATGTTAATACAGTTTTTTCATATATTTATTCGATAATTAAATTATAAAAGTTGTGGGGTCCAGCCGGATTCGAACTGAGAATCATATATTCGCAAACATCACGCCTTGGCACTACGCCAACTTTCCAATACCTACAAATATATTTACCAAAGGTGTATATGGATATTTTCCCCCATCTGGTTGTCGTCGAAACCATAGTACGACTTTAAACCGTTGCCATGGTTACCACACAATATCATACATAGTGGCCTAGGGTAAATAAAATGAAATTTTTCTTTGTTAACCTCAGTAGGAATTTACTTAATTTGTGTTTATTACTTGTTTATTAATAACAAACCACAGTAAATGACACTAACGTAATAATGATATTGTTATTTGTACTTATAAACATCTCAGTTTTGTTCTATAATACCTGTCACAAATGGTTTCTAGATCTCGGGAGAACGTCGTCAATCCCATATAGGCCCTTCTGCATTAGGGTATTTACAAATACTTTCTTCACCTTCTGTTGTACGTAGGGTAATAACTAGATACATATAACATCAGTAGGTCTGTGTACTCTATCTGGCATTTTGTACTAATACCTGTCACAAATGGCTTCTAGATCTCGGGAGAACGTCGTCAATCCCATATGGACCCTTCTGCATTAGGGTATTTACAAATACTTTCTTCACCTTCTGTTGTACGTAGGGTAATAACTAGATACATATAACATCAGTAGGTCTGTGTATTCTATCTGGCATATTGTTCTAATACCTGTCACAAATGGTTTCTAGATCTCGGGAGAACGTCGTCAATCCCATATAGGCCCTTCTGCATTAGGGTATTTACAAATACTTTCTTCACCTTCTGTTGTACGTAGGGTAATAACTAGATACATATAACATCAGTAGGTCTGTGTACTCTATCTGGCATTTTGTACTAATACCTGTCACAAATGGCTTCTAGATCTCGGGAGAACGTCGTCAATCCCATATGGACCCTTCTGCATTAGGGTATTTACAAATACTTTCTTCACCTTCTGTTGTACGTAGGGTAATAACTAGATACATATAACATCAGTAGATCTGTGTATTCTATCTGGCATATTGTTCTAATACCTGTCACAGATGGTTTCTAGATCTCGGGAGAACATCGTCAATCCCATATAGACCTTACTGCATTAGGGTATTTACAAATACCTTCGTCACCTTCTGTTGTATGTTGGTTAATAACCAGATACGCATAACTTCAGTAGGTCTGTGTACTCTATCTGGCAACTGGAAGTATAGGATCTTAAAAATTCCAGTGTAATAAGTATTGTTTATTCTCTAATATTAGAATTTTTGAGAATATTAGAGTTTTTATGTACGTGAACGGCACGCGAATAATTGTGTTCAAGTTACAGAGATGAATAGAATAGTGCTCGCGCGTGTATGTGAGCGTGCGTGCCTCATATTATTTTGTTCATGCAAGTAAAGCATTTTGTTGGTTTTATAGTTTTATTGACGAGAGCAATACTTAACCTTTATGATGGAAAAGAACAGTTTTCAAATCTAAAAACGCAAAATGCACCGCCTACCACGTTCTGTGCTTACGTTTTAAGTTAGATGAACGCGTTTTCACAGTCCCTGATATTGTTTAGCGTTAAGTTGAAAACCCACAAAAAAACAACGACCCACATCGTACATTACCTTTTTTATTTTTTGTTATTTTTCTACATTTATAAATTAAAAATAAATAGGAGTATAAATAGAAAAAATACTTGGGATGTTTGTAAAGTGAGTTGCGCCTGATCGACTGATTCGATTCTTAGGCCTCTGTCTTATTTATTGTTTTCCTATCGTCGACTGATTTCCTCAGACGAAACCTGATAATGTAAAAAAATTTACCGCAAATAGTTTTTGAATTCCATTAGCGGTTTAATTCACATACCTGACTGGAAGTTTGGAGACAAACTGAACTCTGTTTATTGGCATAGTTTCAAGAAACTTCAATATCTGGGCACTCAATTAAACCGGAAAATTATTTGACTAATAATTATTAAAATCTGCAATTACTGGTAAATCGAGCTACATCGTTTTGTTTTTGTCTGTTGAGGAGTTTTCAATACAGCTATAATGTAACAGTAATAATTAAGAAAACGTTTTGGCAAAGTTGTATAAAGAACTGAAGGCAAACTGTTGTAAAAGGAAACTCTCCGACCAATGAACCCAGTATGAAATACATTCCATGTGGTAGTATTGCGTATCAAACAATTCAATTTAAATATCAACTATGAATAAATTATCATATAACCTTCCTGATTTATTTTTAATAATTTAATATTCATCTGGCCTTTTTTATAAGTTGCTGATAAGAAGATTTTTATAGTAGAGGTTTCTTGCAAACAGACATAGCCTGAGCCCCGAACTTTGGATGAACTTCATCCTTGTCAAGAAGAGAGGCTTGAACAACGAGCGTTACTGTGTTGCTGAATAGCTCACAATTAATTTACGGAATCTATTTTTGTGTGTGTCAAATCCAAGCAAGTAAACAATACATACGCTCCCATTTTGTTTGTTCTCCTTGTCTCCCCCATTCTGAACTTCCCTTAAAGGACTGAATCCTCGAGTATTGTAGGTGTTTTTTAGAATTCCGTTAGACTCAGCTGAGAACAGCTGCATGATATTTTGTAATTTAATTTCAATATCATTTATCGAATTCCAAGAATTTCATTTAGTTTTCACTGAACTTTTACGTTGTAAGTATCAATACGATAAAGCAATGAAATGTTGCTTATGAAATAGCTTTTACTCGCGTTCTAATTTCCTAAATGCCCTATTAGGAGTTTTATAACAGTGAATTTAATAAAATTAATTTCAACTATTTCATCTAAATTTATATATATATATATATATATATATATATATATATATATATATATATCCTAAAAATATTCTGATAGAAAGTGGATCAATTAAAGAAAAAACAGTGTAATTCTCTTTCGTATGACGTAGGTTATAAAATATTCAGAACACCAGAATATCAGAATCAGAATACCGTCACTTTGAAATTTATACGAGGTTGTGCAAAAATCCGAAGATAAACGAATCTTTGCGAAAGACAAACATTGTTTTCAGTTAGAGGTTTCTTAGAAGTTATGTTTAAAACATTATCAATTAAATTTCCCTATTTAGTCCGAAATATGGTATATTTGGTAAAATAATTTCGTAACATGATTTCATATAAATGGGGTTTATGGGGTTTTGGTTTATGATACTATCTGCACTGTACATTATCAGTAAGTTAAAATTGACGTTTTTGGATAATTATATTATTTAACGATTATACGATGATTAGACTATCAGGTTATATATATATATATATATATATATATATATATATATATATATATATATATATATATATATATATAATCATGTTTTAGGACATACTTAATAAATTGTTTATTTAATTATATTTTTTAAATATTTATAAATATTTCTAAGAGAGTGTCAAATTTAAAATTTAAATTTATACATAAATTAACCTTTGATATGTTCTGTATTGAACGAATTCTATAAATGTGCTATAAGTTGTTAGAATTTACAATAAATCTTGATGTTATACATACTGTTTCGTTTTATTTTAGTAGTCCATGTACGGTTTATTCAATGCCAACTTAATAGCTTTGTACACGGACAAAAAATTCTTATTCCTTCAATGTGTGAGTGTGTGTGTATGGGTATGGGAAATTAATTTTATCGGTCCCACCGTAGTAAACAAACCAACTCACACAGCCTCAAAGCAAATTGTGTAGTCTGGTCAGAAGGTAGTTTATTGCGTGCTCGGTCAGATGACGCTGTCAGCGGTTGTTGGTTGCGTGGAAAGCATAAGCAAATAAAAATTACATATTTTATTTAACACATGACTGTACGCGTATCTGAAACAAGAGCAGAGTGGGACTCCGGTCCCCTTGTTTTGTCGCCAACAAAATGCAATATATAACCAAATTAAAACGTAGGGCAGTTCCTCTAATGAAGATATATATCCATTCGGGATACTGTGTTTGGGGTTGTTTGGTTTTTTGCGTTTTTAAAGCGAAATTATTTTTCTAAATAATTATTAACTAATCCCAGAGTGGTTGCTAATTCAGACACACAGTTCTGTTGTTGAAAACATGTTAACAATGGAAGTGTCAGAGACTTAAATAAATATTAATTAGGCCGAATTTTAGTTTAGTTATTTAATTTAGTTTTTTTAAATGACGTATATTTAATTAATTGTAAAAAAATAAAAGTTAATTTCTGTTAATCTAAAAAACAGGAATCGGAAATTTAGGAACAGGTTTTAGAAACTATTTGTATTGATCTTACGATGCGAGTGTTCGGTTCTAGTTAGAAATAATTACGTTTCCATACTGCTTGTTTAATTGTATTTTTCTTATTTGAACCATTGTCTGATTTGTGTAAAATTTATTAAAGCTTATTTTAAAAAATGCTGAGAAATCCGTAAACACAAAAAAACCAAACTACTAAAGTTTTGAACTAAATTATAAGTATAAGACCGCCACGCCTGCAATTTCTTAAAAATAGCGTTTGACGCAACACGCACTACTGAAACCAATGTTTTTGAATAGGACTAGTACAGGGTTTCTATCGATCGATCGCGCGCCAGCTTACGAGAGGCCAGCTACAATATACGATTCTTATGCCTTTTCCTTGTCCTACCTAATTGCGTCTACTCTTCTTTTTTCCTAATAGCAGAATTTATCGGGTAGATATAAACGTCCCTTCATGACGTCTACAGAGAGTAGATGCACTTCAGGAAAGCGATTTTACCAACCCTCCGGCATAAATATCGCCTATTCCTAGGACTAGGGGATTATTATGACCTTTCTTAGCTCTACTGATTCCATCTAGTTCTTTATTCTTCTTCTAACGAGAACACCTTTACACCCTCACAGTAAGTCTACTTCTTTTACGATATCTTGCACTCGTATTCCATATTATCTTCTGCCAGGGTACATTTCCCCTTTTTTTAAATCCTAATCATCCTTTATTCACAGTTATATCATATTCTTCTTAGGCGGTAGTAGTCATATTGGTTGTTCTTTTAAAACCATAATAAAAAGTCTATCTATTTTTATTTAGTTTTTTTCTAGCCAGGGGTTGTAGCGGGTAGACACTTCTGTATAGCCCTGATAAACTGTAGGAATAATTCCGCTATTTAATGTCATATCTTAACTCCTTTATATCCTGTATCCCCTCATTGTCCCTTTCTTGATCTTAAAACCACAGTAAAAAATGTATCTACTTTTATTTAGTTTTCTTCTGGGCAGGGGTTGTATCGGGTATCCACTTCTGTATTACCCAGATAGACTATAGGAACACTTCCGCTATTCAATGTCATATCTTAACTCCTCTATATCCTGTATCCCCTCATTGTCCCTTTCTTGATCTTAAAACCACAATCAAAAATGTATATACTTTTATTTAGTTTTCTTCTTGGCAGTGGTTGTATATGGTAGCCACTTCTGTGTTACCCAGATAGACTGTAGGAATAATTCAGTTATTCAATGTCATATCTTATATATTTTATCCCCTCATTGTCCCTTTCTTGATCCTTTGGTTCCTTATCCATCGTAGATAATAACAGATATAGTCCTACTAGTTGATCACCCTAAAATCACCAAACAATTGTAGAAATTGACATGCAAATTATTCTATTAGTAATTACTTGGAATATTTTACTGTGGTTTAATATATATGAATAATACACACAACCTTAAACCCCAAATGTTTTTAGTCTGTTCTAAATAATACTATCTATAGTTCAAAAGCTTTTATGTACAATTTTTGTAATTTTTATTGAACAATATTTTATAAAAATGGAAGTTTATATGATAACAGATTACGTGTAATATTTTTTAAAAGTGTTTCAATATTAAAAAAAAATTATTTTAGTGTACAATTTGCTTCAAGGCGTTTTTAACGATGCACACTTCTAAATATGGGCCGATGGTGTTTCAACTTTCTACCATAGTTTATAGCTTAACCCATAGCACAAATAAATACAATAAAACATTTTACAATTGTACAATTCACGCTTGACCGGTACAGTACAAATATCATATTAGTTGATTCCAACAGCTCATTCTCCGTAAAAGAAGATTCTCGGATCGTCTTCAATGCTTAAACAAAATAAGCTTTGTCGTTGGCCGCCGCCAGTTGAACTTTGTCCGTGCGTTGAACCGTTTTAACTTTTACTCTCAATTACAGATGGCGTCTTTAGTTAATTGACTGTAATAGCTTGCGTCCGTTATCACAGGAACGGACGCTGTCGTGTAAACAAGGTCAATTTCTGCGTGCATACATTAAGCAAGTGGCTGTATATTTTACTTAAGAAATCGTGCCTCGAGAATTTTTTTTTTAATAACAAAAATAGTATACGCAAAGACAAGGATAATTTAAGAAAAAAATCAGTGACAGTTATAGCCTCGAATCCTATTTTTTAAAGAGTTAATTTAAAAATACTTTGCAATCGGTCTACGTTTCCCACTAGGTCACTGTATCTCGTATATTGTTGTGATGGTTCAAGTGTTAGTGAAGCAACAATTCAGTTTAAATTAATTGATTATATAATCTTGCCAGACACAATGTCCATAAAAGCATTTTCCCTACTAGGCTATTTCTGTTCAGTCAAAGGGCTATCTTGTTTATTATTATAATTCATGCTTTACAGAGCATTTTGTGTTTGTTGAAAGTTAAATTACTTTTAATAAAGTTACCCTCTTTTTAAACGTATAAATACTATTATAATATTGCTTGATAAATCTGTGACAAGAGGACAGAACTGTGTTGAAGATTCCAAAGCATTTTTTTTTTTTTTTTATAAAAGCATATAAAATATGCTAAAATTTAATAATATAATGAGATGGCGATTAGATCTTGCGAAAGGCAGAACAACTAAAAAGTGAAAGAAATAGAATTAACGAAATGGATGATTAAGGAAAATTATAGTTTTATGAGATAATTTTTAAAAAAGTAAATAGTTTGTGGAAACACTTAGGTACGTCGATAGTTATTCGCGGCCAGGAATGGAAAGATTTGCATGTTTATCAAAACTAAACAGGGCTTATCTAATGAACCAGAGGAATTAATATAATGGAAAATAATTTAAAATTTTAAAAAAGTGACATATTACATGGAATGCTTTTTGAATGATCATGGTATTGAAAAAAACATTAATAAAAATGTTGAAGCTTGAATCTCTATTTGACAAGCTGGATATAAGACTTCATAAAGGTGTTAATAGTATAGTAAGCCATTTATGGAAAGAAAACATTGACTAAGAGAAAAAACTACAAGTAAGGCACATAGTAGTCTGAAAAATGCAGTTTAGAATTTGCTGGAGAGTTGATATTGAAAAGGAAGAAGTAAGAGAAGATAAATTAGTAAAAACAGAAGGAATAAATAACAATGAAAAACAATAAAAATGGAAAATAAGAAAATGAATTAACGAAGTAATCTGTTTGGATAATGGGAGAGAGTTAGTGAAGGCAAATACGAGAAGAAAGTTGGAATATCTAGGTCGTGTTAGGTGCAAAGTAAATGTAGGATACTTCAGCTAATCATTCAAGGAAAAATCGACCGTAACAGAAGAACCAAGGATAATGCATTCTTGGATTCATAGCTTACATCCACTGTGGGCTATTCAGATCTACCACAAATAAAACCAAAACAGTCTTGTCAATAAAGAAAGTTCTAAAGTGTTATTAGAGGAGTCACAGATGGAAAAAAAGAAACCTAATATTCAGAAATATTCATCACTAGGCAAAGCTCAGAGTTTGAGCAGAAACTAAACCGCTGCCTATAAAATGTTCTTTGGTGAATTGATATTTTATGCTATTGAAACTAATCTCGATTTATTGAAATTATGCGGACGTATAAACATTAAGCGGGTCGATAACCAATCCGCGCCGGGACAAATTTATACGCCCGATTCCTGTTTAATGAATACCCTCATTAGCGATAATATCTGAGAATACAAACTCAAATTTGAGCCACAACTGTGGGAGAAGCGCACAGATGTTATCAGGTAGTAAAATAAACGATCCGTGACATCTTCAGTATAATTCGGGAGTACGTAGCGGTCTGTGTGAAAAAAAAACCTGGAGCCTAACTTTATCTCAGCGGGCAATAGTAAATCTGTCCCGGATAAGGTGTTTAAACTGAAAACCCCAGACGTAAATTGAAGTTAATGGATCCTTCATTGAGAGACGATCTGCTTGTAATTATATAACTCTATAAGACGTGTAGGGGACAGAGTTGACTAATATATTCTTAAATGTAGATCGGAGGTGCGAGATAAAAGCGCTACATCGCCGAGTCGCTGATAGTGGTCAGAGAGTGGAACAGGATGCGGAGATACAAGAGGGGGGCCTCAATAGCCGGCCTATCTGATAAACTCGACCTACGCGCCGGGCTCGAGCTCCTACCAACATCAAAAAAATCCCTTTTTATAGATTTCGGATGCAGCCCACACACTTCTTTCAAGAACAATGACACCGTAAAGCTGTACACGACTTGCGAGCGCGGCTAATAAACGTGAATAATTCGGTCTTGCAGGGACTTGGCGGCGAGGCGAACATCGGGAAGCGTAATGTTAATATTTAAACTCCAGGGTACAAAAGTAGTTGAGCATAGATACCTTTTATTCTCTGATGTAGGTCGGTGGTGTTAACATTGTGTTAATTAAAAATAGTTTCTATTAGAAAGGTTTCCGTCGCATCGCCGACAAAATTAAACATCGAAAATTCATTCCCAACTTCTACATCTAAAGAATGCCCTCTTCAGGTGCATTTATCTAACAAAATTACAAATTAGAAAAACACTATTACAATAAAATTATAGGTTCACATTTCATACCTTATTTATATCAGTATTAGGTATTATAATTCATTGGTACTGACTTTATATTACTTGGACGAAGGCAATGACGTTTCCAAAGTAATTATAATATTAGCGATATCTTTGTAATGAGAATAATATTAATTGTAAATGTATATTTTTATTTTAATAGTATTTTAAATTATAAATTGTTTAACTGCATTCCCCTGAAGTGGGGTTGTTTAGATGTCGAAACGTTGAAAGATGAATAATTTTGTGATTTGATCGAAGTGTTTCTACTAGTTATCATTATAATAACAAATGTTAGATTATTCTACAAAAATATTAGTTTGTAATTCAACCGTAATTGACATTAAAAACACCTTTACAGAAGTAAAACATGAAAGAGTAAGAGCAATGAAAAGAAACAAACTGATTTAAAACGGATGTTGTAAGAACTAATACAGCAAGAACAAAATTACAAACATTTGAAAATAATGTTAAAATATCGGCGAGGGAATCTGTTATTCGGTTTTTTATTATTATTAGTCATTTTAAGAGTTGCATTTACCAAACAAAATTTTGTGCCACATTTACAATCGTTACGTAAACAAATTCTAAATCATAAAAATTCAATAAAAGTGATGCAAAACCTGAATTATAGTTAGTTTGTTACTACTGCAATTGAAACCTGACCTTACTATAACTGAACTCCTTTATGAAGTTAATTCTCCAAGAATGTTCGTACTATGATACACTACTTTCCTAAAGCCCTAAAGCTACGTTAAACATAGCTACAAACAATCCGTGGGTTAAAATTAGGCCTATATACATTATGTAACGCCTTCTCAAAATTTAATTCACATTTACATATTTATGAAAACCCATTAAAAAAAAATCTGAAAAAACATTCTGGTTTGATACATTAATAATAATATGTTTTTCAACGTATTTTTTAAATAATATAAATATTAATGCAAAAATTTCAGTTGGCATTTTTCTGGCATGCAACATTTTTAATAACATGTTTTTGTTTTAAACGTTTTTATAAACAACTTAATATTAATAAAGAACATTCAGATGATGCCTTGTATTATTAAAAATTACACTAAATCTATTTTCCAACACTAAATCTATTTTCCACGTTAAATTCTTACAAAATGGTTGTCGATCAATTCCGTGTTTTATTTAGATAGGCCACCAAAAACGTCACCGCAGTTTTTAAAGATATCTTAAATCTTATTTAACAATGTCTCATATTTATTCTAAACAATTATATACAAATTTTATTCTAGTTTATAACGTTAATTTATTGGATATATGTTTGGATTGGTTTCAGATAGAGGTTTTGTATTTTTTATATTTTGAATGCAAACGAGAAAATACTGGTAAAGTTTCAGTGTTACGATGAACCCCCACTTGTTCATTGTTAGAAGGAAGGGATTGAGAGAGAGAGAAACAGAGAGAGTGAGAGAATTAATGAGTGTCTTCTGTTTGGGGCGGGTTAAGACTACTAGTTTTCTCTCCCACCTAACCGCATAGATATGGTCGGAAACGGAGAGATCTAAATTAGGTTACGATAGACAAAAGCCGGTCATTGTTTCCAGGCGAGGCAGATTTTACACAAACGACTTAATTCTAATTTGCTTATGACTCTTATTAACTCATACTGCCACCTCGGCTTGTCCACCTATTTGGGAATATTTTACGATTATAATCTGTTCAATACGGTTCGTCGTATTACGTTTTCAGATTACATTAGTCTTCTTCATGTACAACAAGTGCTGATGTCTTACTAACTGTAAAGCTTTTTACAACATTACACCAAACCTTTGGGGTGAACATGTTTATTGACAGCCATTAAACGTTTAAAATTATTTTTTTCTAGTAATAATAAATTTTAAAGATTTAGAAAGAGTATTTAAAAATAATTCTAT
Organism: Prosapia bicincta; assembly: GCA_036971475.1. NCBI lineage: Eukaryota > Metazoa > Arthropoda > Insecta > Hemiptera > Cercopidae > Prosapia > Prosapia bicincta. The sequence continues at coordinate 29,420,190 of JBAIZL010000009.1, read as the reverse complement.
TGTTTATGGTATTTAAAGTGGATTTTTCAAAAAGAAATGCAAAAATGTATATAGTATGGGATAATAGGCTACTTTCACAAACTTAGCTGAGGATTATTATGTAAAACCAGCTCTTGAAGTCATATTTTATCGTTTAAATTAAGCTAATTTAGTTGAATACAATACAGGTGTAAGAACGTGACGTCAACGGCTTGTGGTGACTTTTACTGGTGACTTTAAGACCAGTGGCAAGAGATACTGAGACAGCTCTGTATGTGCCAATAACAGGCAGGCATACCACATTGGTGAAATGATTCCACAGCTCGCATTTTCCACCTTTGGAAGGATCATTTTATTTAAAACTAAACTCCTAAGAAATTATGAACAAATTTCCGAGTGCGAAATTGCGTTTACTCTACACAGCACTGTCACTGACCTTGAAACCTGAGACAATTCGTTCACTCACACACGACGTAAATGAGTAGAACCAGTGACAGCGACAAATCAACCAATGACTGCGTGGTAAAATATCGGTAACTTTTCCGTCAGTGACGGGGAGATTTTGCCCAATCACAACAGAGACAACTTCCGATCGATCCATTGTCACTGGAACTGGCATTTTCCATATTTTGTCACTGACATCACCAGCGACAACTGAATACCAGTGACAAGTCACCGTGATAGAAAATATCAACTATCCCTCATTCAACCGCACTAATGAAGAGTAGGTTCATTATCTATCTAAATTATCTACCTAATCTATCTAAAGAAAAGGTTCGGGTAACACCTGTCTGTTAATATTACTCCTTCGCTGATAATGAATTAAATTATTAGGCATTAAAAGAAAGGTTTTAGTAGAAATAACGACATATAAACCAGTCGTATTCGTGGTTATCTTATTGTGGCGTGTTGCTATTTCTTTTTAAGTCTGTAGGTAATATTAATGCAGGATATATTGGTACTTATGTTATTCTACAGCATAACCTATAACATAAAATGAGCTGGAAATGAAGTTATATCATATTTAATTTAAACTAAATTATTTGAAGCAATACACGTGTTAGAGCGTGACGTCAACTCCAATATTTTACTCCTTATTATTTTTTTATTAAAGAGCGCCAAAAAAGAGTAAGTTATTACCTACCTACAGATAAAGCTCAGGTAACACGTCCCTGATAATAATGCTCTTAAAGATTACTTTATTAGGTATATGCAGTTGAAATAATAATATACAAATTATATAAAAAAAAGTAAGGTTATTCTTACTTCAGTAAAAAAATTATTTTAGTTACTTTTTTGTTAAATTATTACAAATAATATAGACACATGTCCTATTCGTTAAAACAGCTGTTCTACCACATAACCCGATTAGCTGTTTTAGGAAATCATATGTTATATTTTAGGTCAAATAGGACGAAATAACTACATTGCATACCTTGCCCCTTTGTGAAAGGTTTTCTCCTATATAAAACTAAAATTAATTAATTAAATTTAGTTAATCAATCAGTATTTCAAAAAAACTGTATTACCATCAAGTATCATCCACTGTAACTATTTATTAGGAATACACTGTGGTTGAATTTAATAATAAATACACAAAAACCTCTTAACCAAAAACTTTCCTTATTCACCCTTATGTGCATTTCGGTTACCAAGTAACCATCCTCAGAGGGATAACATACAAAGACTTTAAGAAAGTCTTTGTGTATTATCCCTCTGAGGATGGTTACTTAGTAACTGAAATGTACATAAGGGTAAAATAAAGAAGGTTTGTGGTTAAGAGGTTTTTGTGTATTTATTAAACTCTTTTGGATTATTTAGGGCATATGTCTTTCAAAACATATATCTTCTGATAAATTCATTTAGTGCAAATTAGGTTGCAATTTGTTTTTTATAAGCAATATTTATCATACCATATTTTTTACTACATTTATTATTCTACCATGATTTTCAACTCCCAATCGCTATCTGTTTCTATCTCTCAATACATCTTCATCTATGTCACATTCTCACCCACCATTGCCTTATATGTTTCTGTGGTTTGGTAGCACAGAATTCTATGTATCTCTTTGGAGTCTGGCATATAACACACCAAATAACTTAGAATGTAGGTTTATATAGATTCATTGAATTCTTTCCTTGAATGTCTGTCTTAGGGTGTATGTTATCCCTCTGAGGATGGTTAATTGGTAACTGAAATGTAGGCCTACATAAGGATAAAATAAAGTAGTTTGTGGTTAAGAGGTTTTTGTGTATTTATTATCCACTGTAAGTTTAAAAATGCGTTTAAAATTGAGTGGATGATTAAATGAATTTTATTAACGATTGAAAATTTGTACAAGATATGCCTATATATAAGAGTGTGAATTAATATAAAAAATTATATCAAACAGTCGTATTAGAGTTTAGCTTAATGTGTTAGGACGTGTAGATATTTCAACTTTTTAAAACTGTACATAATGTTGGTAAAGATTGCAGTAGACGGAGCGAATGATTACAAAAGTTAATATTAATGGCAAAGTTTGCTTGTGTACGATGTAATTAACACTTGCGACTTACTCAGGCAAACTACAGGTTACAACAGAGGAGGAGGGGAGAGCATCGCTTAGTGGAAGTGAGGCTCAGTATGTGGCGGCTCGAGGTGGCGACTAGCTATTTTAAAACCGTGCAGGGGATCCACTCTTAGTCTTGAGATAATCTTAACTTTTAGAAATTCGCTAACTTTGTTTATATTCTTTCGCTGTAGTAGTATAAAACTATTAGGCTGTACAACTTTAAATGTTAAAACTCTGTAACTATTTATTAGGAATATACTGTGGTTGAATTTAATACTAAATACACAAAAACCTCTTAACCATAAACTTTCTTTATTTTACCGTTATGTACATTTCAGTAACCAAGTAACCATCCTCAGAGGGATAACATACAAATACTGTGTATGTTTGTAAGAGACATAAGTATGTTATCCCTCTGAGGATGGTCACTTGGTAACTGAAATGTACATGAGGGTAAAATAAAGAAAGTTTGTGGTTAAGAGGTTTTTGTGTATTTATTATTAAACTCTGTAGTTGTTATGATAAGTAGGGGAGCGTTTTATTTATAATTTTTGTAGTTTTAGGACAATTAACCAGTATAGATATAATTTACGGCATGTAATGAAGTGTTGTGAGTATAGGTAGGATTAAGATGGGCACATAAATAGCCTGGTTTAGAGGATATGGAGATAACGACACCATTCTAGGGTCACGTTCCTGATTTGAAATATGGGAGTTATAGAGAAATATTGCATACTTTGTTACATTTTCTTGTAGGTTGTAGAAAGAAGGTTTGGGCTGTTTATGTATAAGGAGATGGCATAATAGATTATGAATAAGAGAAATTATGGTATAGAGTAGCCATGGTTGCGTTCTAGAACGTACCCTCTGTCGGTGATATAAAGAGAGAATTATATACACCTCGTATAAGAATTAGATGGAATTACGTAGGATTGCTATAGCTCCTGGTTTATAGGATGTGGGGAGGGGGTGTTAATGCCATCATTAGAGGGTCACGTTCTTGAAGTAGACCGTCTCTCAATCATGTATCTGTTACACCCCTTCCAGGAAAGAGGATACGGAAGGTTTGATGGAATTATCTAGTTTTAAGGAGAGGGCATAATAGACTAGAAACAGGGGAGGATTATAGTATCGCAGGGTAGGCGTGGTTCAGTTCTTGAAGCTACTCTCTATCAGTGTTATATAGAAAGGTTTACACGTAAAACCCCATTGTATGCAAAATAAGGAATAGTATGTGAAATTAGGTAAGGTTACGATAACCCTCTGGTTTAAAAGTGTGGGATGGGGGTTTATGGGAACACAGGAGCTTCCTCCTTGGACTAGACCTTCTCCGTATCATTGCCATAAAGAGGTATGCATTCGTACTCTCCTTGATGTAAGGGGAATGAGTAAGGTCTGAGTGAATTAGATAGGGTTACGATAGCCCTCTGGTTTAAAAGTGTGGGATGGGGGTTTATGGGAACACAGGAGCTTACTCCTTGGACTAGACCTTTTCCGTATCATTGCCATAAAGAGGTATGCATTCGTACTCTCCTTGATGTAAGGGGAATGAGTAAGGTTTGAGTGAATTAGATAGGGTTACGATAGCCCTCTGGTTTAAAAGTGTGGGGGTTTATGGGAACACAGCAGGTTCCTCCTTGGACTAGACCTTCTCCGTAACATTGTCATAAAGAGGTATGCATTCGTACTCTCCTTGATGTAAGGGGAATGAGTAAGGTTTGAGTGAATTAGATAGGGTTACGATAGCCCTCTGGTTTAAAAGTGTGGGGGTTTATGGGAACACAGCAGGTTCCTCCTTGGACTAGACCGCCTCCGTATCATTGTCATAAAGAGGTATGGATTCGTACTCTCCTTGATTTAAGAGGAATGAGTAAGGTTTGAGTGAACTAGATAGGGTTACGATAGCCCTCTGGTTTAAAAGTGTGGGATGGGGGTTTATGGAAACACAGCAGGTTCCTCCTTGGACTAGACCGCCTCCGTATCATTGTCATAAAGACGTATGCATTCGTACTCTCCTTGATTTAAGAGGAATGAGTAAGGTTTGAGTGAATTAGATAGGGTTGCGATAGCCCTCTGGTTTAAAAGTGTGGGATGGGGGTTTATGGGAACACAGCCGGTTACTCCTTGGACTAGACCGCCTCCGTATCATTGTCATGAAGAGGTATGCATTCGTACTCTCCTTAATGTAAAGGGAATAAGTAAGGTTTGAGTGAACTAGATAGGGTTACGATAGCCCTCTGGTTTAAAAGTGTGGGATGGGGGTTTATGGAAACACAGCAGGTTCCTCCTTGGACTAGACCGCCTCCGTATCATTGTCATAAAGAGGTATGCATTCGTACCCTCCTTGATTTAAGAGGAATGAGTAAGGTTTGAGTGAATTAGATAGGACTAACTAATCAACATAATATTCCCTGGTAATATGACTAGAGGAAAGTTATAGTTCGCTTTCCTAAGCTCCTCTCTATTGGAGTCAAGAAGAGATGGCTGCCTGTTACACTCTCTTGCAAGAAAAATAGGGAAAGGGGATGGAATTAAAGTTAAGGGAATGACTTAATATTACACTTGTACTAAGAATGTTTTAAATCATGGCATTGTGTGGGTGGAACCTCATACATGAAGGAGATCTATCAGTGAAGAGAAGGCTACCCGTATCCGGAGTGATCGTTTTATTTAGAGATGTTTACACAATTAGAATTATTTACTTCACTTTTGATTCAAAAGTTATCTATATTTATGATTGAATTATGAGAAATAATTATTTCAAAAAAACGATACCAAAGCGATGCTAAAATTGAATGCAGAGATTTTGCGACACAGAAAAACTGTTTCAACTTGAAATACCTATAGTTTTAATTTACAAGTAACGTTTGGATAAATTATACGTACGTATTTTTGTGAAAATTATAATTTATAATCATTGTTTTTGCATTTAAAGTTTAAAATAGGTCAATTTATGTTTCGATTTACGTTGCATTTCAAATTAACTAATATAACTAGCTAATTATATCGAATTTTAATTAGATTTATTTTTAGAGTACAGTCAAGGCCAAATAATAGAGCGGCTGGGGAACATTCCAGGTCAGAATGAAACAATTTACAATTTATTTTAAACATTTAATATAAACCATAAATGTTTAAATTAATTCCTACTTAGGTCAATAAAGAAAAAAGTTTTAATTATGTCATATTAGTTAATTACAATTAATATAAATTAAATAACAATCTTTGCATTGAAGTAGCTGTTCTAGCAAATAAACTACAGCATATTATTAACTGTTGTATGAAATAATATGTTGTCCCTTATTTTAGCCATAAATATATTGCATACTTGCCTCTTTCGTGAAAAGCTTTTTTCCATATTTAAATATAATTAGGTCATTAAATTTAATTAATAAAATAATATTTTAAAAAGGTTTTATTAACATCAAGAGTTTGAAGTTAATAAGCCACCACAAGTTAGAAAAAAATGTATTGTAAGTTTCTTGTTCAAGTACATTATATTTATATACATCCCTCAGTAGAGAATACTACCTAATTTTGTATCCCGTATAGTTTGCCTTTTACTTTACACTTTGTTTATTATGTTTTTACAAAAAACTAAAATCTTACGTATCCTCCGACAGTGGTAGTCTAATATTGCCTTATTAGCTTTTTACATTTTACAAACATCTCGACAATATTACAATAGCCTTACACAAGTGAGACAAGTGTTTACTCTGAGATTTGCTTCTTGTTTTAAAGCAAAAGTGATGAACTGATTAAAAAATTAATTGAAAACTAGAAATTAACGTCGGAGGTAGTTTCTTCTTGCAGCTAAAACTACTGTGTGCTTAAAAGCACTTGATATTAAGTAAACGTAATTAACAGTGCTGATTGTGTGCCGGGTTCTAGTTAACACATTAACGGGTAATTCTCTCTCTGCTCTTACTTATATTTCTCTCTTTATGAACAGTATGTTTTGCAAGTCTGTATAATTAAGCTGATAAAACACAATTTCCGTTCTTTATACACTAATTAAGAGTCGTTTTACAGGTTTTATTGAACTTTATAATGATTCTTGTTTTATTTGTAAAATTTGAGGTATGTTATTTCCGTTTATAAAACAATATAATAATATTAATACAATTAACATTCAATAATTACTATTATAACTATAATTACAATTATAAATTATAATTAATCATGTTTACACTCGTAGAGATTATTGTTAATTATTGTTAAGCGGTTTATTTGCGAGTTAGGTACAACTATTTATTTAAACAGACAACGTTTCAAAACGGATATGTTAGCCTATTGTCTTCAGGCCTACAATACACAAGTACACAATTTTCTTTCTGACGTTACCAATTTTAGTGCTATATGTATTGTTTTATAGAAATTTCATTGTAGCTGCGTTTGTTTGTTAACTAGTGTTCTAATTGTGTGCTTATGTATTGTAGGCCTGAAGATGATAACGTAAACGTTTTGAAACGTTGCCTGTTTAAATAAATAGTTGTACCTGACTTGCAAGTCAACCGCTTTTATATAACTATATTATAATATTACTAATTAACATGTGCCTATAGGTTGTATAAAGGGGACGTTTCAGTTAATAGACGTACTTCATCATGGGAACCCAAAAGTACCGACATAGTTAGTACCACGTGAATAATTTGTCCATTATTTGTCCTCCTTATTACACTTCTACCACTTGTTCGTCCATATTCTTCTAACAATACTGGGGTAGATAGACACGCACCACAGTAGAGAGTAGGTCACCTAGCACTACTTAGGACATATACTCTTTCCTTTGTCACACACCAGGGAGCGTATTGTCCTTAAGCCATACACTTCAAGAGTGGTAAAAGTAGAATTACACTTCTACCACTTGTTCGTCCATATTCTTCTAACAATACTGGGGTAGATAGACACGCGCCCCAGTAGAGAGTAGATCACCTGGCCCTACTAAGGACACATACGTCTTTTTCATGTCACAAACCAGGGAGCGTTCTGTCCTTAAGCCTTACACTTTAAGTGTGGTAAAAGTAGAATTGGCTGATAGGCTAAAGCACATGAAAATACCAAAAATAATAGTAAATAACTGTATTAATCCATTTCATTAATTATAAAACGATGCTTGTTCCGAACAGTTAATCAGTATGTTCGATTAGTAGAGATTTTATTATTAAAAGGTTTCATTTATACTTTATCATTAACCCGGTTTTAATTTGAAATGATTTCCTCGATAGATTTTTTGTTTACCTTTTGAATGGTATAAGCAATTCTTACTGTAGTGAAAAATTACATCTGTTTTCAGGGTTGGTGTTGAAGAACATTTATGTAAATTGTTGACGTCTATATTTGTCTGCATTTTTTTACCGTCAACATTATCGATAAATTTCAAACTTTGAAATCTTTAAATGGAGGTATATACATACATTGTTAATATACATAAAAAGACATCCATTGCAATGTATAGATTCTTCATTTGTCTGTAGTGTCTTAAGACTTACATTGCAAAGGATTTAACCTTTTTCATCAAAATGTCGTCCATGGTTTCATATGGCCGAATAGAACAGGTAATTCAAAACAGCTGATATTTACTCAAAATGCACTTTAAGTTACAATTTCAAATATATTTATGAAAGAAGTAAAAGTGACATACTAGTAAAATATTTGTGTCCCAGACGTACAACACAAATAAACTCCTGTCTTCTTCACTTATTGTGAACAGATCAGCTCAGAACCGTATCTGGATCTATGTAGAAGCTTAGAGAATATTACTATAATTTAATAAAGGACAACTTATACGTGATGATGTTACACAACATAAAAACGTAATAATTTTCGATATCTTTTACCCTAAACAAAACCTTATAATATGCCTTATACTGCATAGGTTGTACGTCATTTATACTTTCTAAATCTAAATATATATATAACCTTTGTAATAACCTCACAGCTTGATCTTAAAATCCTACCATTACCCATTATGGGTTAGGTACTCCAAGGGCATACGCCTCTATTGCCCACGTTATTTTGCAAAACTTCCTCTTTAGACGACGAAATGTTCGTGAAGAATTCAGTTTTCCTTTTTACAAAAACAACATAAACCTTTTACTGAAGACGTTACATAAAATGTCGGAAACTTGTAGAACATCACTCATACCTACCTCGATCTCTCAATCAGGGAATGTGACGTCACAAAGATGGCCGAGATTTCGGATTCTCCCCACTCCCGCCCGTTCTCTACAGCTTAATTTCACGAGGATTCATGCATCATGCTTCTTTGATTACTATTATTATACGTCGAAGGAGTAGAAAAAAAACAAAACAAGAAAGTCATCCTTGGTTGGTTTAAAACGTGGAAGGGGAAGTTACTGTCGGTTCGGAAAACATTGACTTTGTAGTTTAAATGTTTTTTTATTGTTTTATTTTACGCGCGTTAATTAAACGATGTGCGAACGTTCAATGTGTGTAATCGATTTAATTACTCGCATTAAAACGGTCTTAGAGGCGATGTATTTGCGGAAAGAATTAATGCGGGTCTCTCGTTAGCAGTGATTGCATTTTAATATTCTGTTACGGTACGGAGTAGTTTATAACCCGGAGTTGCCGCTTTGCTAAGCAAATCCATTGCTTCCATATGGACATAAATTAGGGCGCATAACGCTCTGTTTTAGGAACACGATCTGTATTTTAACCTGCGACGCTGAATCCTGTTCTCACTAAGTTGCTTGAACGACCGTTTCATATTAGTCCATGCATGCTTACGAGAGTATACCGAAATATTAGCGAGTGAGCAGATGTTATAGGAACACCAACTCATAATCTGGAATAGCCGATATCTTCTCATACGCGTTTCTGAGGCAACGAGAGAATTAATTATTGTTAATGAGCTAATATTTATTACTATAAAATTGCTTAGTAGAATAATTTTACGCTTGCGTAGGTTGCGCTAATCAGAAGCTATGAAAATGTTACTTACCAGAAGTAACAGTGAATATCAGGCATAAGCGTTACATTTTAAGTAAGTAGTTCACAAATACACATTTCACAACTTTTCATGTTTTTAATTGTACCTAATTTTGAAATATTTAAAAGAAATACTGTTAAAAATTTATTTTTCAAAAGTATAGCCTATAGCAAATAGGCCTGTATTTTTCTCAATTTTCTCAAATAGGAAACCTCCATTTTTGTAGTTTTTTTACGAAAATACCAAGGAAAGAAAATATTTTCACACACTGTTTCTCTATTTGTAGCAGAACGTAAATTTAGATAACAATTTTTTAACTGTATTTATACGGAAATCATTAACATATTCACTTTTTAAAAGTGAAAACAAGCAAAAAGTCCTTATTTTGCATTTAATAAGAATTCATATATTTTAGATGTTTTTGGAGTAAATGCTTTTCATTTTTTGTTACATAATGTGTACTGCAAATTTAATTAAACATATATACTTCTATTGGTATATACACATTTTGTATTACCGTAGTTTCATGTGTTGATATGCAGGAAAATATTTAAAAATATTGGGCGAAATTGTTGGAGGAAATATTTGCGTAGTTTCAAATTATTAAAGGAACTTTTAAAAATAATTGTTAATCAGCAGCAATTTTTAACTAATAATCTATGGTATATGAATTTTAATTTTGAAAGGGCGATATATTTTCCATAGTAAATAGGAAATAAACTACTTAAAATAAATTTAAAATCGAAATTCGTAAGTTAATTACAAATAAATAGCCTAATACACGGCTATTTTGTATTAGGTAATAATTGTATTTTGTATTACAGTAACGTTCTGTCTCAGTAAGTTTTACAAATTTACAAAATTTAAAGTTTTGATAGTCATAAACTAATGTTAAAGTGATTAATTAAGTTTCACCGAACGTAATGGACTACAAAATTCAGGAGCCCAATTTAATTGTACAGGACAAAAGAGTGAAATCAAGCTATGTAAAGATATTGTTGTTGCACTAGTGTTACTTCGCTATGACGTACAAGTATATAGTCGTCAGTCTGTTTGGGGTTTTGGTACCCCTAAGTTTTTGCATGATCTATCTTCAACTTTGGCATGATAGAGGTTTATGACTGTTGGTATTTGGCTAGTAAAAAGAAAGGGCGATACGTTTTGGAAGGGCAATTACGAGTAGTTGGTTGGGACGGTTAAACGATTAATGAGGAATATATATATATATACACTTACTTACTTACGTAACTTACTTACTTACTAGCCAACGCCCACCCTTGGCTGTTGAGCCATTTGGTGACGCGCTGACCAGTATAGACGAACCAGTGGGTCATCATCATCTCCGGAATGGTCGAGCGCATTTCATTTCAATCCGCATCCATCGTATCGTGTCCACAGAGAGGGCATTCCGGTGTTGGGAGCACGCCGATGCGATGTAGATGGGCGGCTAGGTAGTCGTGGCCGGTTTGCAATCTGAACTTAGCAACGCCTACAGCTCGTGGAAGTCTGTGCTCGATGGGCCCTGAGGTGACTAGGTTTTCCCATTTTCTTCCTGCTGATTGCTGTGTGAGGTGCAGTTTGCTGGCCCGGTCGATAGTTGCATTGATGAGGGCTTTCGTGCTTTGCAACCAAGGCATGCAAATGGATTGTGCCATGGATGTGCCTTTTTTGGCAAGAAAGTCTGCCCTCTCATTTCCATAGATGCCAACATGGCTTGGGATTCATTGTAAACCCCCATTCGCCAGGTGTTCCAGTGCTTTTCGTGTTTCCATTGTTCTTTTGCAGCCTATATCTGTATTGCGCGATAGGTTTCGGATAGCCGCTTGTGAATCGACGAAGAAAACTGCCTGTGTAGGGGCTATTTTGTTTAGTTCGGCTGCTGCTGCTTGTACTGCCGCTATTTCTCCAAAGTAGTATGTAACCATTCTGGTTGTGGGTACTCTTCATTGATTGTATGCAGGGCTGCCTGCCTCAGTTCTATGTCCAGGGATGCTGATTTAGACTGAATGTGGCTCTTCAATCCACAATCAGCTTTTTGTAAATCGTGGAAATACTCGCGGTAATCTGTAAGCAGTGCTGGCTTCTCTAAGGCAACTCCATACTTCAAGGCCACCCTCTCATAGGACGTTATTGGGGTTATTTGAGTCTTCAGTCGGCCCGTGGCTTGTCTGTAGTTTGTCCAACTAGTTTATATATATATATATATATATATATATATATATAAAACAAAACGTGTTTGTCTGTTTGACATAAACGCTAACACAATAATCTAAAAATATATTGCAAGTCACTTGAGACTAATAAATTAAAAATTAACCTATGCCTAATAATGTGTTACTTTTTAACGTAAAAGTTGTAAAGAACAGAGAAAAGGAGGGAAATTTAGGATGTTTTCAAAAACAGCCGTCATTTTTAGAACACGCAAGTGATAATCATTTCGCCCTTTATGAACGCCTGACGGAGGAAGTTCGTAAAGTGATGTGTTTAAAGTTTGTAATAGAGGATACAAAGACTACACGCCGCGAAAACGTGACGTCAGCATTGAAGGCCTGCAATAACCTACGGTCATAACCGTAGTTCTATTATGTGTACAGTGGCTTCGAAAATGTCCTCTCACTGTCTGTAAGGCGAGTATGGTTTTGGTTGTAAAACGGTTATAAGGTAATTTTAAAAATATACACCCTAATAGTGTTTCTATTTTTATCGATATTTTTTTACTTAAAAATGTTATCTCAGAAATTGTTTGCAAGTAATGCGGAATAACTCTAGACTGGAATCCAGAAGCTGTTCAACCGGCTGCGGTACTAGTCGCTAAAATAATAAATTCCGTATGCTCTCTCAGCATGTTGAACTTTTTAAATTTGGTTCGATAAAGGCAAATTGCCTAAAAGCTCTGTTGTAAAGTTGAGTGTCTACAAGATGACTTGACGCAGATATATAAGAATAGATTTGGGTTCATTTATTCAAAATAATATGCTAAATATAACACCAGTTATATACACATAAATGTTCACAATTACAATGCATTTACAAACTTAATGTTATGTAACTATGACAACTATTTCGTCTTTTAATTTTGTATGGCATCAACCCGCTCCACAGGATCATGAACTCCCGGAGCTTGGATCAATCAGGAGATGGTTATCGAGTTTGAAGGTCCGTACCATATTATTTTCACAAATAATTGCTTGTTCCAACCAGTACGGTCCAAAGTTCTGATGCCACTGATGGCCAATATCGAGTGTCTGATTTCACTGACGGTTGGATTTTTTCCGACAAGGCTCTCCTGATGAATATTCTGATGTTACTGAAAGATTGATTTGCTCCAACCAGGTTCACCTGTAGAATATCTGTCGTCACTGGGCCTCTCATTACGTCTTTCTATGGTGTTATGTTCTGATGGCACTTACGGCCGAATCTCTTCAAGTCTCTCTTCTTGTCGAACATCTGATTTCACTGACGGTTAGATTTCTTCAATCCAGGTTCTCGTAATAAATATTCTGACGTTACAGAAGGATTGATCTTTTCAATCCAGGGTCTCCTGGAATATTCTGACGCTACTCAAGGATTCATCTCTTCCAAACACTTTATCCTCTAGAATGACTGTCAACACTGACGGTTGTTTCTCCCAACTCCGCCGTCTATGGTCTATGTTTTGAGATCAATATCAGATTGTTTCTTTTACAGAGGCGCTTCTAATGAAAGTTTTGACGCTAATATCTTTATATTAACGGTCCTGTAGACTTTCTGTGATTATTAACGGTTAGGCCGGCCAACACCACCTTCCATGATGGTATGTTGTGAGGGCAAAAACGTTGTAGCCTCTCCCAACCTGGCACTCATGATAAATGTTCTGACGTCACTGTAGGTTTTGATCTCTTCCAATCTAATGCTTCAGATGAAAAAGGGATATAAAATGGAGATGATAGGTTACAGATGTGCAGGTTAGCGTATCAGAAGCATATCAACTCTACCTTTACACCTCCTGTAAGGAGAATGATTCGGAAAGGTAGATACATTTATGGAGAACGAACGACGCCTTGGTACTGGTAATATGGGAAACATTTGGCGTGTCATGAGTAGGAGAAGGGGAGTGCTTTCCTGAGTAGAAAGTAGAAAATCACCTGTTGCAACTATTATTATCTTTTTTCCAATTATTGAAAGGAAAATCTAAAATGTTTACAAACGACAAACGTTGTTACGTTTATGTTATCGGCAGTCCTTAGCTGCGGCAGAAGAGAACAGAAGTTCGGCAGTCCTTAGCTGCGGCAGAAGAGAACAGAAGTTCGGCAGTCCTTAGCTGCGGCAGAAGAGAACAGACGTTCGGTAGTCCTTAGCTGCGGCAGAAGAGAACAGAAGTTCGGTAGTCCTTAGCTGCGGCAGAAGAGAAAAGACGTTCGGTAGTCCTTAGCTGCGGCAGAAGAGAACAGACGTTCGGTAGTCCTTAGCTGCGGCAGAAGAGAACAGAAGTTCGGCACTCCTTAGCTGCGGCAGAACAGAACAGACGTTCGGTAGTCCTTAGCTGCGGCAGAAGAGAACAGAAGTTCGGTAGTCCTTAGCTGCGGCAGAAGAGAACAGAAGTTCGGCAGTCCTTAGCTGCGGCAGAAGAGAACAGAAGTTCGGCAGTCCTTAGCTGCGGCAGAAGAGAACAGAAGTTTAAAATTATGTCAACAATCGATAGCTATAGAATGTTAGGCCTCTTTGATATAATTATTGCCACTGGCGATGTTCCAGCCATGTAATGGGAGGTCTCCGTGTTTTCTTTCGTTAGGGTGTGAAAATAAGGAGAAAAGCATGTAATGTTTTCAGCGCAGCCTTTATTTACACTGTGAAAAATATTTCAAAAGTAAATTTCTAAGCAAAAGAAACGTTTGGCATTGTGCTTGCTTTGTAGGCTCGAGTGTGACGCCTATTTAGCGTTAGCATTATTTGTTTTCGAGGCTAATTGTTTAATTATACTGCAAGTACTATATTGTGAGGGAGGGAGTTATTTGTGTAAACTTTACACTGGGAAATGAGATCTTGTTTTATCTTCACATTAAAGTATTACTTCTGGTATTTTAAACCTGTCTACTGCACTTTGACTTTGTTAAAACCCAGTATTCATTGGTGGTTTAGTTCATATTTCTATGTAACAATCATGCCTAACTTGTTTGTTTTGTGCTGTACAGTGGCTTTTGTTTTGCGTTTTTATATTCTTCTTAATTGTTATGAATACAGTTGCATGAATGATATTCATGAAAATATTGTTTTAACTAAATTAAATTGTCATATTTTTATGGTATTAAGGGTTAGTAGACAGGTTGCTCTGCGGTCATCCCTGTTTAAAATAAGTCCCCAGTCTTAGAATCCGACCCCTGGGTAAGACTAACTGAGAATAAATTTAGGTCCGAGTGGACTATATGGGGAGAGCTAATCTACACTGCCAGTATGGAAAACCTGATGCTTCGGAACGTTCTACTGGTCTCGGATATAAATTGTATTCAATACTTTACAAACAAGAATGTACTTAGTGAAGATCCTAAAGGAGTTTCAATAATTGTATAGTCTTTGTTAATGCCACGAAAACGTAAAACTTCCAGAAATTACATCTTGTTTGTAAAGTGTTAATTTTATTAATAACTTACCAAGAAAAAGTCTACATTATATATATTAAATATGGTGATATGTTTACTTGTAATATAGTTAATAAATTAAAAATATTTCTAAATTAAGAATACTTTCGATACATATATTATTCAAAGCTTTCCGTCGATAAAACAGTACCAGCATCTTTAGGAAAAATAATTATCAGGGGAAAAAAATATATATATAATTAATAAATTTAAAATATTTCAAAAACAAGAATACTTTTAGATAATTATTTTCCTGAAGATGCTGGTACTATTTTATCGGCGAAAAGGTTTGAATAAATATATTCATTAAAAGTATTCTTGTTTTTGAAATATTTTAAATTTATTAACTATATTACAAGAAAACATATCACCATATTTAATATATATATATATATATATATATATATATATATGTATATAAATGTAAAATACGTTTTCTTGTTTAATAATTTAAAACAACATAGGTTATTCAAATACAAGAATATTTATTAATTTATATCCAAAGCTTTTCGTTGGTAAACCGTACCAACATCATCAGGAATGAAAATTACAACAATGTAAGCTATAGGCCTAAAACATATGTTAAATTAGAAATAGAATTGTTGCTAAATTTATACAAATTGCCAAATTTATTTGGTTGCTGTAACATTATAGACATTGAATATAGTATCAAATTTAGAATGTATTTGTATTTGTTCTTTTATTAATTTGTTATTATTATTGTATTTATATATTTCAAATGCTTCATATATATTCATTCTTAATCCCTTATTAATTTCTTTTATAAGTTTCATATTTTCAATGTTTGTAAATTGGTGCTTATTATTAATACAATATAAATATTCTTGTATTTGAATAACCTACGTTGTTTTAATATATATATATATATATATATATATATATATATATATATATATATATATATCACTTTTGTTATTATTGGTGATTATTTATAGCAACGAATTATTGTGTATATAATAATTATGTACATATAATACGTAGTAATATATATTAATCTAGTTATATACTCGTATATATAAATTTATATACCTACCACTTTTATGATAATTGTTGATTATTTATAGCAAACAAATATTGCGTATATATTAATTATATACCATAATATATATATATATATATATATATATATATATATATATATATATATATATATAATCTTTACAACACTGTTTTCACTTTAATGTGCTTAAACAAGAATCTTATTGTATATTTGCGAGTCGACTTTCGAAAATTAATAACTACATGCTTTCATTTTCAAGCTTATTTTGAGACTGGCCCTCAAGTGAGATCATGTAATTAATAGTCTTGAAAGTCGGCTCGCAAATATACCAAGCAAGAGTCCTGTTTAAATACATTAAAGTGTAAGTATTATGACGGTGATTTGTTATGGCGTTCTTTGTGCTGAGCGGGCGCTATCTTGAAGCAACCCTCCTTTGTGGAGCCTTTCATCAGCCACGACACAAAATATGTCAAGTCAAAAGTTATTGACACGTATCAGACAACGAAAACGGTCGATACAAGGCGTCCTAACGGAACATTTTTCCAGTCAACTAGCATAATAATAAAAGCCCATGAAATTTACAATGAGAATTCAAATACGTTACGTGTGGGCGTTTGTGTTGAAGCGTTTAGTATGCCATTAATGGTTTTAAATTGAATGAAATCCAGGTAATCCTTTGTTATCACACCAGTGTAATCTTAATGACGTCATTAGTTGTAGATTTACGGCCGAGTGTTACTGTTAACGAATATTTACCGCACCCGAGCTGTCGTAATCTAAGACGCCTCATGGTTACACTGTAAAATATATTTACATTAATAGACATAAAAACTAGCATAAGCATTTGAGAAAAACATTATTCTGACTTTATTATAACATTACTTGTATTTGAATGCTTTTATTGTATTGTTTCTCGCATTTCTCTTCAAAATTTAGTTGTAGCTTATTCCATTGCAGTTGTTTTCTTTCTGTAAAATCTTTTAAAGTTAACATCATTTACAATATCAATAGCACAGTGCTACAATATATTACAATGAAAATATTGTAAATAACCCCAATACCACAAAAGTAACAAATAAAACAAGTTACTTGAAATTAAAACTTATGTACATTTCGATGACCATGTCATCATCATCAGAGGATCTTATTACAAAATTTCAATCTAGCAAACAAGAAGTCATCACTCTAGTTTGTAACTTCTTGTTTGCTAGATTGTTATTTTGTAATAAAACCCTCTGGTGATGATGACATGGTCATCGAAATGTACATAAGGGTTTAATATTAAGTAACTTGTTTTATTTATTCTTATTTTTTATTATTTTTGTGGTATTTGGGTTCTTTCCAATATTTTCATTGTTAACTTCATTTGCTTACACGTTTTAACGCCAGTACCAATAAATTGTATATAAGCGTAGAAACGGTTAATTCATGTAGACTCGTTAGTGTCAGATTTTTTCCATTATTCATTTGCTTATTTTAAAGCCCATATTTTTCTTATTTAATTTGGTAAATTGTAAGGTGTTTTTCAAAAACTGTAATAATTAAAATCTATTATAAATACAACGATGAAAATTTAACTTTCTAAAACTCAATCTTGTATTAAAGGCTAACAATATGTTGTGTAAATATTATAACAAGGTTTATTAGGCCTGAACCTTTAAGTTATTTAAGTGTACGTTATACGTAACTGTTGGCGTTTTAAAGCGCCCACTAACCGACAGATTTGCAATCCGTGCAGAGCGTCCCGCCAGTGGGCCCCTCTTTAATATGAAACCAGGGATCGGATGTCTTCTATTCAACAGACTGAACAGTAGCAATTAAAATCGGAACCCTTCTATGTGTAACATATTGCAAGAATGCCATTAGCATAAAGTATAAGACTAAAGCAATAAATACGGCAGTTGTTGTGCAATCAAGCTCGCGGGGTCGGCAAGATGCGCCCTAAATGAAAACAGAGCCACGTGCGCTCTTCATGCGCATTTATATTTAATAAGTGCATTGGATGTACGTTGAATGTACTGACAGGGTCAAGGTTGTGGCGGTTAATTTATTTACAACGGTGCTGTATATAGCGTTAAATTAATATGTCGTACTTGAAACGCCCGCTGTGTTGTAGTAAATAAAAAAAATGCAACACTATGATGTAGCGTTCCGATTCAAGGGCTTTTAAAGTGTCCGGATGGAAAACTGACCTTTAATATAAGACTCTTACTAGTAAGTTATTTTTCGAAGTTGAATTACTGTTGTTTCTTAAGTTTAAATTCTAAGTTAAATTTAAATTAAAAGTGAAAATTACAAAATGGAAATATTATCCTTCCTTCGTTTGTAATTGTTTTAGTCCGTCTGTTGTTGTCTATTGTAAAATGTGGGTTATGTCTCCAACGAGTTCGAATATTGAAGAAGAATATATTTTTTTTTTTTTTAAATAAGAACATCTAAAAACTTGTGCCGGGCATATACTACTGTTAATTAACCATGTCAATAATAATAGTGGACGATAGAAAACGTGAATATACCATAGTTGCCATCTTGTTACTAAACGCATGATAGGATAATCATGATCATGATAATCACATGATAAGCATGTGATGGAATTTTTCCAGTTGCGAGAGAAATACTACAATTAATTAATAATTATAATAGTAATAGTAAAGTACTGCAGAAAAATGAATGTATCATAGGTGCAATATTGTTTCTAAACGCAAGTATCTGGTTAGCAGACGACGGGATATGTGCGTGAAGAATTGTTTCGAGTTTGACTAGCTAGCGGTTATGAAAAGAAAATTGTCTTAATGTATAAAAAACTTACTATATTCTGCTATAGCAAGTAAATATCCTTAGCTACCTGAAGTATAAAAACACTATCACTCATATATGATCAGGTTTACAGCTTCCAGAACTCACCACGATTCCATCTCAGTAGGGTATCTACCTTAACCACACAGTAAGTATGTTTGAAGTGGAGCGAAGTCTTCAAAGTTCCATACTGTTTCAAAACCAGCGTATGGAAAATAATTTTAATTCCAGACGATATTAGCATACAGATTGTTTACGCCTTCACACACGCACCGACTAAAAAAAAAACTGTCGGGTCTTGGTGAAGCATTTCTCATTTTGAACGCCTTAATTCAGACGTTCCAATCATTACTATTGAACACAAAATGAAAGAAAGTAAAAAGTTCTCTTTTAAGACATTCCTGAGAATAAAAATAATTATTAATTTAAAATTTAAACTTTCTATGTGTAATTTATATTAAAATAAGTAAATAAAAGAAAACAACACTAATGAAAATTAATTATAGTATAATGATTATTTATGCTAATTGCTGTTAACGTTTCACAGTGTTACATTATTAAACATATTTTCTTACACTCAGTAAATCTATACTAAGACATTGTTTATATTATACATAAAATATTATTATATATAAAAATATTATGTTTAAACATTTTTTTGTAAAACAGTGTTTGTCTCTATCTTTACATGGAGTTTACACTTGTGCACATAAAATACACCGAAATATAAACACAAATTATGTATAAATGAAATCAGACGTTTTAAGAGATTTATCTCATTGACAACTGAACACCTAATGGACTCGTTTGAGTTGCGGTGGAAAACGGGAACTCGGGGCCACATCTCAAGAAACGGCCGCCACCATTTGTTTACAAAGAAACAGCTAATTTTTTCAAGTATTTACGTATGACTATATAGTAATTTGTATTAAATAATAATAATTTATATGTTTTTGCCCGAGTTTATTTGTACTCACAATAAATTGCAACTTATAAACACTTGCCTATAGCAGCATTTAAAGTTTGGTCTAAATAAGGTCGGTCATTTAAAGAAATCTACAACCTCAGACGGCCGTTCTGTCAGAAATACCCACCATTATTTAGGTAAGAGAATTCAAGTCCTACTGCAGGTGTCTACATATTGCTGTATGTAAATGTTTGTAATTAATTCATATATTTTGTCCTGAGTTTACTTACAATAGAATTGTAATATTAATTTATGCATTTACGATATATACTCCATCTTGTCTCACATTGAACATATATTAATGTTTCGTATGAGGGAAATTTTATTCTATGTTAGTTAGTTATATAGCGTTTTAAAGTGGATTTCAGTAGCCATAATCAATTTAAATTGTTTTAATACAATAACGAAATCCAGATAATCGTCTCATACAATTTCGTTTTAATAAAATATCTAGTTAGGTCATTCAACGAATTAATAACTTCCGAAGGTGGCACCGCGTGGCGTAGACAATCCATCCTTCCGTTGGAGCCGATGTTTTTCAAACTGTGGGCCTCAGGATGTGATTAATGGGGACCGCCTTTCATTAATTCAAATAATCGATGATAAAGTCATATCTGAGATAGAGTATAATATGTCTGGCAACTAATTTTTGACTCCGGTCAACCTACGTTGCCCGGTTTTGCGTCTGAAGGCAGCTTAATTATAGGCAAACATGTACGGTAGGCCTGGAATGTGAGTTGGTTTAGGCGTGTGCAAAGTGCAACGTTTATTCGCGCACCGTCAGGCTTGTGTTTTGTTGTTTCTCGTTGTTAACGCTGTGCCTCTCAAACACAATCTAATTATAAACTATTCAAAATCTTAAGTATGATTTAATTTCTAACATAAAAGTTTCAACAATGTTGATTTATTAACAAATTTATAAATCGTGTAAGCAATATAATTTCATGGGATATTTTATGAGTTTATTTCATTTTACAGTAAGTGAGCTTATACTATGAAATATTTAATGTGCATGGCGTATAAGCCATGTACAATCGTGTAGGCAATATGATTTCATGGGATATTTTATGAGTTTATTTCATTTTACAGTAAGTAAACTCATACTATGAAATATTTAATGTGCATGACGTGTAAGCAAACAAATTCATAACAGGAAACTTGGAATTATCCATTAACAAAAGAACGCTTTAGAACGTTTTCATTTAAAAATGTGCGTAATTGTTGTAAAATTTGTTTAAGTTGAATGAGAACATGGTTTTTAAATGTCTGCGGGTGATTTTTATTGTTTTGCAAACAGTGCTTCTTGTGTTTTTGTTTATCACTGTCAGTGCAATATACATCAATTACTGTCCTCATTCATTTGCCCATAATAATTGGATCCAGTTCATTAATTTCTGTTGGTCCGAGCACCGTTGAACCTGTCATCGTTTGCAATTAATTGAACGTCCAAAATTAATTATCAGGTAATCAATAAACTGCTTTCTCCCTTTAGTTTGTTTTATTGCTGGTGTTTTTTGTGTGTATTAAGACGGTTTTGCGGATCAATTTCTTTCAGTCTTAGTAAACCGTCTTACATAGGACAAATCCTTGTTGACAGTAATTATAACAGTATTATAACAGTAATTATAATAAATATGAGCTTTTATAAGTCAAAGTTACACTGGTCACATAGTTGTTGAGTTTATGACAACAATGATGGTTGCTAAACAGTAATTGCTTACACAGGACATATGTTTATTAACTATAACAACAATAATGTCGACTAAACAGGACAACTGTAAAGTTTATGTCTTACACATGTTTGTTGATTGCGATAACAATTATTGTTGACTAATCAGGGCAAAAGTAAAAATGTCTTACATAGGGCACGTGTTGGTTGATTGGACAACGATGATAGTTGAAAACAGGAAAACAGCGAAAATGATGTCTTACAAGTGGCAAATGTATTTTGACAATTACAACAATAATTATTGACTAAACTGGGCAACAGTAAAAATTATGTCTTACATAGGACAAAAGTTTGTTTACTATGATAGCAATGATTATTGACTACTCAGAATAAAAGTAAAACTGAAATCGTATATAGGACAAGTGTTTTTTGGCTATGGACAATTATGATTATTGATTGAACAGGACAGCCGTAAAATTGATGCCTCAATCAGTACACGTTTTTTGACTGTAACAATGATTATAGTTGACTAAAGAGGACAACAGTAAAACTGATATCTCACACAGGACAAATGTTTGTTGACTGTGACAACAATAACTGTTGATTAATTAGAATTACTGTGAAAATGAAGTCTTACATAGGACACGTGTTTGTTGACTATGAAAACAATGATTATTGACGGAACAGGACAGCAGTAAAATTGATGTCTCAAACACTACACATGTTTGTTGACTGTGACAACGATAATAGTTTACTAAAGAGGACAACAGTAAAAATGATGCCTTACACAGGACAATTGTTTGATTACCATGACAACCATGATTATTGACGGTACAGGACATCAGTAAAATTGATATATCACACAGTATACACGTTTGATGACTGTGACAACAATAAGAGTTGACTAAAGAGGACAACAGTAAAAATGATGCCTTACACAGGACAATTGTTTGATTACCATGACAACCATGATTATTGACGGTACAGGACATCAGTAAAATTGATATATCACACAGTATACACGTTTGATGACTGTGACAACAATAAGAGTTGACTAAAGAGGACAACAGTAAAAATGATGCCTTACACAGGACAATTGTTTGATTACCATGACAACCATGATTATTGACGGTACAGGACATCAGTAAAATTGATATATCACACAGTATACACGTTTGATGACTGTGACAACAATAAGAGTTGACTAAAGAGAACAACAGTAAAAATGATGCCTTACACAGGACAATTGTTTGATTACCATGACAACCATGATTATTGACGGTACAGGACATCAGTAAAATTGATATATCACACAGTATACACGTTTGATGACTGTGACAACAATAAGAGTTGACTAAAGAGGACAACAGTAAAAATGATGCCTTACACAGGACAATTGTTTGATTACCATGACAACCATGATTATTGACGGAACAGGACATCAGTAAAATTGATATATCACACAGTATACACGTTTGATGACTGTGACAACAATAAGAGTTGACTAAAGAGGACAACAGTAAAAATGATGCCTTACACAGGACAATTGTTTGATTACCATGACAACCATGATTTTTGACGGTACAGGACATCAGTAAAATTGATATATCACACAGTATACACGTTTGATGACTGTGACAACAATAAGAGTTGACTAAAGAGGACAACAGTAAAAATGATGCCTTACACAGGACAATTGTTTGATTACCATGACAACCATGATTATTGACGGAACAGGACATCAGTAAAATTGATATATCACACAGTATACACGTTTGATGACTGTGACAACAATAAGAGTTGACTAAAGAGGATAACAGTAAAAATGACGTCTTACATAGCCTTATACAGGACAAATTATGGTTGACTAAAATACAATGATTGTTGATTAAAAGTACAAAAAGTGTAATAATAGATCTGGACATTTAGATGTGTTTAAGTTTCACTGGACTCCTGCTTGGAGAGTTTGTGACATAAATGGCAGCTTACTAAACAGGGCACCAATAAATAATATCGTACATAGGACACATTTTTTTACAATTACAACATTAATTGTTTATTTTGCAACTTTACGTCAAATTCTTTAGTTTCCGATTTCGACAAATTTTAATTAGTTATTGGGTGTAAAAAAACGTATTGCATATTTATATAATAGTTTACAAGTAATCGATCTTTTAAAATAACCGAAAAATAAACCAAAACATTTACAGTTCTGCGATTTCTGTGTTAATTATTAACCTCTAGTAGGCTAGGCTGCCCGCATACGTGATTCTATTACCATTCAATCAACATTTTCCAATTCGTTTTCATGTCCCAACCTTTATCCTAGCTGTATTCACAAGGCTGTCCTTGTCTTTGTAAATATGGTAGTCACCGTTACTTATTGCTTTACGACAACAAAGGTGTTGCCGCGAAGGAATGGCACTTTTGTTCTTCAGATAATAATAGCTTCGACTTCTCAAAGAAATGCAAACTTTGTGTAAAATGCAATTTATAATTTATAAATAAATGTGTAGATGGGCAAACGAGTGTTTTTAAACTCTCAAACTTTTCAAAGATAGATTGGACACTTTTACAATGTTTCAGAGCTTTAGGCGCTCTGTTTTAATTAATTCTTCACACAATGATTCAGTGGTGTTATTTTTGCACTAAAAAAATACAACTGTCGTTTATGTAGTTTTAATCTTCGAAATTTGTGTCTACAAGAGGATGATCAAGCCTTTGCTTTGCTATAAATATACACTGTCTCAACACTATATAAACGGAACTGATTTAATGAAATTCCACTTTCAACGCCCCTTCAACGCACGTGTATTTGCAATGAAAATTTCGTTGCAATTTTTATTATCGTTTTAGAGCACATGTCAGGGGAAAAACTAAATAATCGATTTTGTGTGAAAAAATAAAAGAGTTCAATTATCATATGACAGATTCGATTTAGATATTTTACAGTTCAGTGACTCTTATTTTCTACAAATTGGATTTTTATTATAAAAATGACATTTCACTGCATTTTGCATCGTTTTTATATTTTCAAGTAATAAATATTTTTAAATTGATTGCACCGGATAAATCCCGCATTTAATAGCTGGATTTTCCAGCTTTTATTTTGTTAAAACTCAACCACATTTAAATGTTAGACGGTTTGATTTATGGCGGCAGGATCTTGTTTTGTTTTAACGTTGGCCTAATCATGTTGTTCGGGCATGTTGGGGCCATGTTATTTGTTCTGGATAAGGTGTAGAGGACCTGAAATCCGGCATGTAATTTCGTTAATGACTCTATATGGAAGAGACTGGCCGTACAATGATTGGCTCTATTATCGGCCAGGCTCGAGGCTACATCACTTCCACTGGCTGGCGCTCGGGATAACAATGTAAAACCGAAATTCTCCGGGCCGGCGCTGATCTAGCCTTCGAATTAACAATGTCCGAAAATTGTTGTCATTCAATAACAATGTTTTGTTTGGAAACACGAGTTATTAAAAAATAAGATTCTAAATAAAACAAATTAATATAAAATTAAACAAGCGAAAGCGCTAAAATTCTTTTAAAGTACTTCATTGTAATTAAAGTATAATTAAAATTTAAAGTCCCTTTATCAGAATAAATACACTCGATTTAATGGTATTATAAAACGAGCTATACGGTTACAAAATAACTATATCTCCTTAAAAATGTATAATTTGAAATTGTGTATAAATTTATTATTGTAATAAGTATTATTATTTATAAAATAGTCTTAAGTAAAGCTATTCAATAATAATATTTATATGTTTCAGTATGGTATTCATTATTATGATATTATTGGTATGTAACATCCATAACAATATAGTAACGCATTAAACCCAAAATGTTTTCAGGTAAAATCATTAACAAATCTTGTTTTGGTTTACGTATTGCGTCTATCTGGTAACTTGTTTCAACGGGACCCTTGTGCTGGTAGGGTAGAAATTGCAAAATAAATTAGACACCATACAACATTATTTTAATCCTTTCATGATATTTTATGCAACACATTCCGTTATGGGCAGATAGTAATTATTTTAAAGAAATTAAAATAATATCACTTAAAAGGAACATAGCATATGTTATCCGAGGCAATGTGATGGTACTTCGGATAATCGAAAACTCGGATAACAAGGGCTATGTTAAAAATGAATTAAAACGTAGTCTAAGAGGTAAAACAATATAGACTATCTTCGATGTTATCAAATGAAGATAACGACGTACATATGAAAATGAAATAAGACATGCATAAATTTAAAACCTATTTTTAAGCCGTTGATCTGAACATATGCCGAGAGAAAACGTATAGACCTATATTTCAGTTTACCAGGAATTCGGATAGTCGGGGCTCGGATAATCGAGTCTCTGCTGTAATGTAGTTGAACGAATCTGCAGTCAGTAATTACTTTGCCAATGGGTCGTAGTGACGTCATTGACCAGCCAACAATCTTCTAATTGTCAGAAGATTGTTTCAGTTATAAATTATCGATTTAACGAGTATTGATATTGTAATAAAGTAGTTGAATGACCTCTGACGTTACGACTTTTATCCATCCTCCAACGTACCTTCATAGGCAAAGTTGTCAGCGGAAGACAGCTTTTTTAAACTTTTATTGTTTGAAGCACAATAAAATATTTAATATGCGAGATTTAACATATTTCTACACAAATGTGTATTTATATAGTGCACACGACACTACAAAGCGTTCTATTTAAATGGAGACGCAATTTTAAATGATCGTAAAACCTACAATAAAACTGAAATCACATGTGCATAATGTGCGTATGGTGCATTAATAAAACCCGTCGGTAATGTAAGCCGTCAGTTTATTAAATCCGCGTAAAACTCGTATCTTTTCGTGAGACGCGTTCAGTATTTCCCGACTGCTAATAGCTCTCCTTAAGCACGTGATAAACACGACATATCGATCGATCGCGTATTTCTCTCAACACGCGCACTCTGTTATTTACGAGCAGAACCTAAAAATTAGAACTCACATTCGACTTTGGTATCGTGATTTAACCGCTTGCATCGCTATAATTGCTGGAATTTACGATAAATGCGTGGACGGAAATAATTAACGGCCGCGGAATCTTCGCTGGGCATTGCATTGTGGGAAGTGAATTTGCTTTGGAACCTGTTTCTCGAGGACGGACGCCGCACGCGCAATACACTTTGCTTTAGTATACCAGTTACTTTTAAATCAGTTTCTTGACGTATTGGTGTAAAACTCTGTATATAAAGGTCCTTTCGATGTACCTATCGTACAAACTAGGAAAATTAAGACGAAATTTTGAACCTAATAGTTTTGCAATTTAATAGGCCTACTAAACGACCGCAAAGGGTGTCACTGGAATTAATTTAGGCATTTTCAACAATCATGCCGTGAATAATTCCAATGAAATGTCTGATCAAAGTTTACGAAGTAACCATCTCCAAGTATCTTCGTTAGAGACTAGGTTTAATTGAAGCACTCCGCGTGAAGATACAATCTCTCCCTAATCGTAGTACCAGAGGATCCCATTCCTTAGCCCTACTTTTATACCTGGTCTTCCTTACCCTTTTTATTACCAGGGCAGTGTCAGGATATCTCCCTATTGCTTCGGTTTGGAAAGTCTACTTCAAGGATACTAATGAGTACAAGTAATTCCATGGCGTTCGCTCTTTTCCGGTTCAGAGGTTTTTTTATTTCATACTATCATGTCTGTAACTGCTAAACTGTATTATAAGGGGTAATAATGACATTTCGTCCATTTGCAGTGTATTATAGATGCATGGATAAAAATAACTGACTAGGTAAGGAATCTATTGTATCGGTGAATTATAGTTATAAAGCAATACTTGGGTTCCATTCCAGGTAGCACCAACAAATTTGTATGTGGTTTTCCAGTGCCATAGCTCAACTCATCATGTAAACATAAATATATATGTTAAATCCTGGATAATATTGGGCATTTGAACAAAGTACCTCACAAGGCAGCTCTACCCTGTGTATCTTAAATCTTGTCAGTAGTATTAAAAAGTAATCATTGTTATTAAATGCATAATCCTAACTCAACCTACCTATCCTACCCTAACTAACAAATTCTATTCTAACCCAACCTATCCTAACTAAACCTTACCTAAATAAACTAACCTAACCTATCCTAACCTAACCAAACACATTCTATTCTATCCCAACCTGTCCCTACTAAACCTAACCTATCCTAACATAATCTAACACATTTTATCCTAACCCAACCTATCCCAACAAAATCCTACCTAAAATAACCTAATCTAACACATTTTATCATAACCCGACCTGTACTAACTAAACCTAACGTAAACCAATCTATCCTAACCTAATCTAACATATTTTATCCTAACCCAACCTATCCTAACAAAATCCATCCTAAAATAACTTATTCTAAGCTAATCTAACACATTTTATCCTAATCCTACCTAACCTATCTATAACCAACCGAAAACAACCTATCCTAACCCAATCTAATACATTTTATCCTAACCCTACCTGTCCTAACTAAACCTACCCTAAACTCACCTATCTTATCCAAATGTAACACATTTTATCCAAATCCTACCTAACCTAAACTCACTCATCCTATCCTAATCTAACACATTTTATCCTAACCCAACCTATCCTAACAAAACCCATCCTAAAATAACTCATTCTAAGCTAATCTAACACATTTTATCCTAATCCTACCTAACCTATCTATAACCAACCGAAAACAACCTATCCTAACCCAATCTAATACATTTTATCCTAACCCTACCTGTCCTAACTAAACCTACCCTAAACTCACCTATCTTATCCAAATGTAACACATTTTATCCAAATCCTACCTAACCTAAACTCACTCATCCTATCCTAATCTAACATATTTTATCCTAACCCAACCTATCCTAACAAAACCCATCCTAAAATAACTCATTCTAAGCTAATCTAACACATTTTATCCTAATCCTACCTAACCTATCTATAACCAACCGAAAACAACCTATCCTAACCCAATCTAATACATTTTATCCTAACCCTACCTGTCCTAACTAAACCTACCCTAAACTCACCTATCTTATCCAAATGTAACACATTTTATCCAAATCCTACCTAACCTAAACTCACTCATCCTATCCTAATCTAACACATTTTATCCTAACCCAACCTATCCTAACAAAACCCAACCTAAACCAACCTATCCTAACCTAATCTAACACATTTTAACCTAACCCAACCCAACCTAACCTAACTAAACTTGACCTAACCTAACTTTAAGCCCAGGTCGTGAGTAAAGGTTATATAATAATCAAAAAAACCTGTAATAAGTAATTTATAACAGATCATCATGGTTAGATTTAACCATGCTACTTCTAAACTTATGAGGAATAATAATACAGGCATACAACCTCCTGTACGAAACTTTTCTCGGGCAAGGCGTCCGTTCTCTTCGATAAAGGGGATATAGTCTCCGCCATTCAGGTTAGAGGCGGTGCCGGCTTTGTCTTTGAGCAGACAGAGCAGATCCAAATAGTTTTCCCCTTCTGCCAGCCCCTATTATTTCCTCAGCTAAAACCTGAACGAAGGTTAGTGGAACATTAATAAACAGTGATTTTGCATCTCTGACCATTGCTAATAATTTTATCGTCACTGTTGATGAAATGAAGATGAATCATACATATATTGTTAGATTTCGTCGATATCACGAAGCTTTACAGTTGGGTCAACGAGCTCTCAGTTAATGCAGGACAATTTAACGTGATTAACATTCGATAATTACTGTTGGATTGTTGAACTTATGTCGTAATGAAGGACGATGCAATCTCGTAATATGTTCAACCACGTTAAATCTACTCGACGCTACTCTGTTACTTTATTTCAATTGTGTTCGTGATTGTTTTAAAATTACTTCGCCCCTATTTGGAAAAACTGTTTAGTCATACGGTAGCGAACAGGGTTTCATTTCAGTTTCCACCGGTATAAAACGCTAATCAGCCATATCAGCTTTTCTGTTCTAATTAAAACTTTTCGGAGTAGAAAAACGTTTACAAACTTGTGTTGCTGATAACAGCGTTAATAACAATAAAAAGACAAAACATTTTTAATTTTTTAAAACCTTTAAGCATTGTTGAAGGTAATTGCTAAATTTTTGATCATCTACCTATATAACTTTTAACAATGCAACTGTAACGTATATATGGTGAGTTGACTGAAGAAACTAGTGTTGTGTTCACCGGGGACCCACTTTTCTTCTAACTTTCAAATCTCCCTCCACGTTTCATCAAATAATCTAACACAAGTCACACACTGAGAATGTACCCAGTGGTTTGTCTTTGTCATAATGTTCCATTTTCAGAACCTTAAAATCAGAACACTGAAGAAAAACATACAATAAATATTTTATTTATATAAAATCTTCTTTTTTTTTATAACATTATTAAAAGCTGTAAAATAATTAAAAATTCATTTAATAATAAAGTAATAAAATAATTTTTGTGTACTTCCATTTTTGCGTGTCACTTTATCGCAAAGTTGTCTGCTGGATTGATATTTATAGGTTATAAAAGATTCTTGTAGCTATTTTTAAAACCCAAGTACTGACTTTACCTAGGTTTTATAGCAATCGTAAAAATAATAATACATTCTTTAAGCATGCGTAAAACAAACGAAAAAATGTCATTCCTGAACGCTTTATAATGCATTTCAAATAGGACTTGTTAACTAACTATTCACAAAACCAAAATGGACGACATTTAGTCTTACGATGAGTTTCCAATATATTTAAATACTAAATATATCAAAATATTGCAAGGTTAGGAACAGAGAGTTTCTATGGAACCACTATAAATACCATGTTTTCCTACGTAGGCCAAGAGTATTTCTCCCATTTCAGTACCATGGTCGTCATGGTCCCAGGATATAGCCTTATCCTACCACATCTCCTACTTTGGAGCTAGCGGGAAGACACAGATAGAGAGAAGGTTTATATATAAAACAACCTCCTCAATAATCTAATTTTATTATTTTGTTATAGTGTTATAAATATATATCTATTGTTATATTTATTTATATATTGATTTCTTTGTATTTGTCTGTTGTGTATAAATGTTTATTTATTTAACTCTATTATATTTTATTTCCTGTTATAGTGTTATAAATATTTATCTATTGTTATATTTGTAAATTATTGTTATGTTTTATTTATTATCTGTTTTGTTATTAATTGGGATGGTGCTTTGTTTTTTTTTGTTTGTTATATTTCTCCTTCTTGTTATATATTTATTGTTACGTATTTATTTTTATATTATTACCGGTATGTTTACATAATGTTTGTTGGGTTTAATAAATTTGTGTTATTCAAA
Organism: Prosapia bicincta; assembly: GCA_036971475.1. NCBI lineage: Eukaryota > Metazoa > Arthropoda > Insecta > Hemiptera > Cercopidae > Prosapia > Prosapia bicincta. The sequence goes on along the minus strand of JBAIZL010000009.1, from coordinate 29,389,264 downwards.
CTTTAATTTAATTTCTTATGTTGCCTGATGTAAAATATTTTGCTTGCGTTTTGTTGCTGATTAGCGACGATAACCATAACTGGTTTTTCGCCAGGAAAAAAAGAAATAATCTCTTTCCTATCTCTTTTCTCTGTCTTCTCTCTCTCTCTCTCTCTCTCTCTCTCTCTCTCTCTCTCTCATAGTTTCAGATACTTGTCCAAACAAACATAACCTAAAGCTACATAGACGCATAGATTTAATAAATTACAACTGTACCTCAGAAGATATATTTCACAAAACGAACCCAAACTTTAGCAATGACTACACCACAGTGACACCACTCTGTGTATTTAAACCTCGTTGCCAAGAAATATTTTTTAAAGCGATTAAGCCCACGCTAAAACTACGTTGGCAAAATCCTCCTCGGATCGCTTCCATGTCCGGGCTAAAATGAAGTTATTACTTTGGGCTGAGTATGCAAATTGCTTTAATGGACTCGTTTAACATGCATTAAAATAATAATAACGGTTTCTGTCAGATGATTTTTAGACGGGAATTTAAGGAAATTAAAAAAAAACGGGGGTTTGGTATTTTGTTAGTTTGAATTGTTGGGATTTAATTATAGTCGTATATGATTATATGTGTCAATTAAAACCAGATTTATTCTTAGTATATTGGATAATGTTTTATTTGAAATCATATGTTGGCGAGTACTTTCCAAAGCTATTGTAGGATAATATTTTAAATATTAAACCATATAACCACAAAATAACTTTTTTTAAGTGAATAAATAAAGTTATTTTGTGGTTATTGGGTTTATTATGTAAATTATTATAACATAGACCACAGTTGCTCAAGAAATCATTATATTGTAGGATGTTAAGTTGTTAAGTGAAACAATCATATTGAAATGTATTGTAAGACTTTTGTGCAAGAATTGCAAGCCTATTTGTGCTAAAAATCCAAGCTTTGCTTGTATGCGCAATTAATGCGATATTTGCCTTTTTTGCGGTAGTAATGAGAGATTTGCCTATTTGGGGTAGTAATGAAAGCTTTGCCTATGTTCGCAAGTATTGGGAGTTTTGCCTATTTGCGATAGTAATGCAAGCTTTGTCTACGTACGCTAAAAATGGAAGCTATATCTAACTGGTCCAGTGATGCGACTGTCGCTTTTCCGCTTGTACTACAAGCTTCGCTTATTTATCCTAGTAATATAGAGATTATAACCCTTGCAATACCTCACTGTTAACGGAGTACTTTCCTAAGGCTCCAACACACGCCGGTTATTCAACTCTGTTCAATATAAGAACCTAATTTACCCGTAAATTACATTTTTATATGAAAGGTCGAGACATTTAACAGCACATATAATAAAGTGACTCATTTACCCTAATTAATGAAGTGTCGTTCTACCCGACATTTGCTAGTAGGATCTGTGATACAGCAGCTTGCAATGGGATGTGTAGAAAGCCCACGGGTATTATGCCATACTGGATATTATCTCTATTTGACGCAAGGGTAGCCACCCCCACACTTCCTCGGGCTACTCGGCTCCGATTTGTATTGACAGGCGGCATGATTCACTCGCCACCTGTAGATATCTTTGTGGGGTTGCAAATACTGTAGTGCTTTCTGACGTTTGTGTTAGCAACGTTTTTATAGGGTTCTGCTCAAAACGCAAGATTTTATTTTTAAGGTTAAATGTTGCCTTCATTCACAAATAACGTTATAAATAGAAATATAGTACGATATAAACATTCCAAACTGTATATTATTATTGCTAAATGTTATCGTCATAAGGTGCGGTTTCTAAGGGTTGAATTATTCCGAGAATTATAATTTAGAAATAACATTACAAAACAGTGCGCGTTTAATTAATTAGAAATACATCATTAAACAATTTCAAGTTGTAAACTGCATTATTAGTCCTATTAGAAAGGTTTTTTTCTTATAAAAATTGCAATTACCAAAAATATGTATAAAATGAAGTTTTTTGTTAGAAGGGGTAATTTACTCTATAAAAACAAAAATTAAGCTTCATTAACATTTAACTTTTGAAAGGGATGAAAAAATAAGCTCAAGTGTAAATTTATATAAAAATCAGTATGTCGGAATTAATATACAAGTAATTTTTCCCCCAGGTGTGGACTAGTTTTTTTTTTTTTTTTTTAAATAGAAACAATAATTTAAACCTTCGTTAAAAGAGTATAATGGTCAGCATAGGTTCGAATAAATATGTATGATCAACAGAAATACAGGTATCTAGTTACGGTGTAAGAGAACAATATGCTATTTTACTCCTGTTAATACACCTGAATATTGTTTATAGTGGTTTAAAATGTTGCCAACAGATGTCTCTGAGCACAAGCAACCCCTGAACAATATAAAATTTCATGATCCTGTTGCGCGAGCGGATTCGCTATTTTGAATAAGTGAATGCGTGTATCTCGATGGCTTTAATCCTTCTCAAGTAGGGCCTTAACAGGTTATCTCTGCATCTGGGACCTCTTCAACTTTAGAGACTTCGAACAATCGCTGGTTGGTTTATATCGTAATGTTACTCACGTCTTGTAAAGTAATCTTAAAACAATTGTTTCCTATTACAAAGTTAAATTAATGAATACATTCTCTTACAAGAAAAACACACACACACACACACTCACACACACACACACACACACACACACACACACACACACACACACAAGCACGCACAACACACACACACACACAAGCACGCACAACACACACACACACACACACACACACACACACACACACACACACACACACACACACACACCTTTGTAAGAATATATATTAATAAAAATATTTCATACACATAACTCATACAAAAAATGGTCGAACCTTTACAACTAGTAGACTATTGTTAGCATCATCAAGAACATTTGTCATATTGATATTTTAGTAGAGACAGGTGATTCTATTGCTAAACAAATAAATTTTACATTAAATTATTAAATAAAAAAATATATGGTAGTTTTGATTTGCCCGTGTCTATAACATTTCAAATATTCCCGTTTTAAATATTTACTGGAATTTATCATGTAGTCCTTTTTATCGTGGCATTTCTATAGAAAGTTTAAAATAGAATTCCTCTAATACCCGACAGCAAAATGGAAATTTAAACAAGAATACAAAATTCTAAAATTGTATGACGGCTTCAAGTATTTTCGTGATGTTGCAATAGAAAAAACGTGTTTGATATAATATTTAAAAATGGTTTAGAGTTTAATTTTGTTTGTGGACTCACGTTTTGAAAACTCATTACAATTGTCTCGTAAAAACCTAAGTCGTGGGTAGAATAATAAGTTGCTTTTTCTGGTTCCTATATATATATATATTTTTTTTTATGTAAGCATAGTTCTAAGTTTATATGTTTCTTCCGTGTGTTATCTTCCACTTGCAGCTTATCTACATTTTCCTTAGTATCTATGTGCAAATATTTTTACTACACATTTTATGTCGAGTTAACATTTAAAATTCACATTTAAATATTGAAAATAAAATTTATTGTTTCCCCCTGTTTATATTTTAAAAATGGACGTCTCGTAGTTATTGAGTACTAGATTCAACCTTATTATATATATATATATATATATATATATATATATATATATATATATATAATAATTACAAGAAATAGTGAGATACTTGTTTGTACTGGAGAGGAGTTCGCCTCCAACTAGTGAAGTTGAATGGTCACGTAGTTGTCTATTCTTCTTTCGCATCTAGTGAACAGAATTATCCTGGACAGATACGTACAGCAGTGAGGCTCTACAAATAGAGTTTTCGCGTTCCTGCGCCACTAGCCACTGCGCATTAGCTAGTAAGGTCTCTTGCTATGTCTTGTGTATTGTAATAAAGTGAACATTTTAAATATAACGTTCTAAAGAAGTATTTCTTTATTTCAGGTAAGAATTTCACATTGAGACTGGCAAAGGCATCTGTTTAACCTCATCGCCAGTTTTGGACAAACAAGAAGTTAGTTTATTTTACATTTTTCTGAGACATGAGTAACTTACTTAAATAATACATAATAAACACAAATGAGAATGAAACACAATAACAAGAAATACAATAAAATAACTACATAACCACAAATTATATCTATTTACATTTTGTTATATGCATTAGACATAACTTTGTGTATCAAGTAGCTATTTCATTGAGGTTCGAGTTTTGATCAGCATGGTCAATTATATGATTATAAATTATAGTTAATACATTTCGCATTTACACTTTTAGTGTAAAAGTTTATGTTTAAGAATAAATAATTTAATGGTTAAAAAAATATAATTTACTGAAATTCTTACTAAACATATGGTACGGAGGACTCGAAGGGAGAACATTAAATCATAAATCGTAAAAAATATTTATTGTTCAAATATTGTTTTAATCAGAACAACAGAACTATTGTGCCGAGTTCTTACTTTCCACGTTGAAAGGTACCCATCTTGTACTTCTAAAAACAAAATCATTATTTAATGTATAGATACTCTCGTGCACTGCAGTTTTCCGCCATTGTTTCTAAAGTGTTATTATTTCGTACACCTAGTTTCCTTGAAATATTACTCACTTTTTACGCGATCTTGTATTCTCAGTAAACGAGTTATATTTTGTAATAAACAAAGTTACAGTAGAACCTCTCTAATTCGTCACGTTCGGAACCGAGGGGTCGAATTAGGGCAGTCGTAAAATTAACACGTAATTGTGGCTAAACATAGCACATAAATACGTAAATAGGTGTGTAATGTATATAATGTTCTTACAAGATTTATGTGTCAAGAAAAACTCAACAACACTATTACGCAACACTATAAAAACACTAGTAGCCCCCAGTACAGTTCGTAATAATAAATACAGTAAGTTACTCTATTTTCATAAAAGACAGAAAAAAACATATTGCAGTACTTTGTTAGAACAATAAATAACACTAGCAAGAAAAAATACGGTGCATTAAATCTATTTATGTTTTAGTTTTTAAAAATGTCGCCTTTTGTACTAAAGAATTCTTTTCTGATGACTCCTATACTTCGTGACAGTGCAGACGAATTACAGAAGGTAACTACTTAAAGAGTGACGAATTAGAGAGGTTCTACTGAACTAAGTAACATTGTTTATTTTGAATTTTGTTCACTGCATTTATGTCGTCTATTTTGTACTAAATGAATATAAACATAATATTTTTAGTCACATACAGAACGTAAATGGTCATTTTGCATTTATTCTTCGTTTAAGATTTAGCTTCGTTATTACATTTAATATATTAGTAGTCTACTTTTTAAATTTATATTTTTATCACTATAATGTTGGAAGACGTTGAAATGTGGGCGGAATCCTTGTTAGTACTAATCACTATTATTAAAAGAACCGCTCTTTGTAATTTGTAAAATATTTTAAGGTTTTCAATATGACTTTGGCTTTTACAAGAATCATGAAAGACTTTTAATAAACGTTGACAAAAATTATAAAATATTGTTATAATGTTTTCGTTCAGTTCAATAGAGTCCTGATTGTATACAATTTTAATACGAAGTGTTTATATGTTAAACTGAAACAATTGATTTTTCATTCTCATTCATAAAATTAATTATTTTGTTTATATTACATTTTTATAATAAATGTTATTGAATAAAAATATTTCAAATACAATAGTTGGTTTAATTTATAATTTTTTCTGAAGATGCTAATACTTATGTTATTATTATTTAAAATGCGTAGAAAACTGTATAAATTAAAACAATTCTTAGATTTGAAATATTTTTATTCACTAACTATACTACAAGAAAACGTATCACCATATTTAACATTTTTTTATTAGTATTGTTATTATTTAATCGCCGTTTACATTTATTATTAAGTAATTTATTTTATTGGCATTGTTTAATTCAATGTATATCCGTCTTATACATAAGAACAATTCGTAGGTTTATGATCAGTGGAATTTGAAAAGTTTAAAAAAATAAATGAAATAATATCTTTCAATAATTTGTAAGAACATGTACTTCTCCTTTGTAAGTAGTACGTTTTTCTATAAAATAAGTAATATGAACAAAAATTATGCTCCTACGTAGGTCAACAAAGATAGTTTTATTTTAGATTCTTTGTATTAAATAATTACAATTTATATAAATGAAGTAACATAACCTATGGGTTAAAACAGCTGTTCTACCACATAACCTATTATATAAGATCAGATGTTTTATATCATATTTTTTCACTTATTTTAAGCCAAATGGAACGAAATAAATTTATTGCTTATTTTGCCCCATCGTGAAAGGTTTTCTCCCATATTTCATTTAAAATAATCCAAATTTCATTGAAATTATTTCATTAAATTTAATTATTCAATTATTATTTGAAAATCTGTGTTAACATCAAGTGTCATCCACTACATATTTAAAAAAATGTATTTGAACTTGAGTGGATGAACAAAAAAGTATTTTATTAACTTTTAATAATTTGAACAAGATACATACGTTTATAGGGAGAATATTAACTAATAGAAAGAATTGAAACATAAATAATTTACTATAATATAATTATAATTAAAACGTACTTAACTAAGTGAATACGTAATGACTTACTTGCTGACGCGTTTCAGAACACCCGTTCCTTTTACGTACGTAAGGGTTAGCTTCGTAAAAGGAACGATTGTTTTGAAACGCGTCAGCAAGTAAGTCATTACGTATTCACTTAGTTAAGTACATTTTAATTATAGTTTAATCAGTGAATTCAAGATGATTACATCAAGCAACTTTATTTACTATATGTTTTACTGAATTGAAAATTTAACATAAAAACCTCTGAATTATAAACATCGTTTGAGTACAGTTTATTGATAGAATTCTCTGGTTAAATTAATGAAAAATCTCACGTTTTTTCTCAAGTACATGATTATAACTTGTTGGAATGTCGTTATATTTAACATTTGTTTAGTACTACATAAATAACCGTTCCTTACCGTCTAATTAATATAAGAACTGGTGCTAATAATATAACAAGAGAGATTTATAATACGTGTTTTATAAGTGATAAGACAAATATCTTAATAAAACACATTTCACCAAATTTAACGTTTTCTCTGAGGCAGTACGCGATTCCGAAAGCTCTGGGAGAGAGGATTACGTGTCAAGGGTTATTGGCTTAAGGGCGGGATTAATGTTGTCACGACGAATGTTATCAGCCCTAAACAGGATTTGCAATCAACAGCTGTTTGCTTGAGGGGCTGCATCCCCTATATCAGGGTGCATTTTTAGTTTATTTACAAGTCCGCGGCAGCTGGTCAACCAGTGACGTGGCAGCATGTGGGTGGGCCCTCCATCGCCAGCAATTGTCACAATTATGCTTCTCCGTTCTAATTACAAACAATCCGACGGCCTCTATTGTTCCTGCGCCGTGTTAAACGGCCTATTTTCCTTTCTTCCGCGCGGGCGCGCATTTCTCCATCAACGTTTTTCACTGTTTTAATGACTTCCTTTGAGTTAGTATCAAAGCGTTCCTTTAAATCCCCGCGTAATTATACTTTTTTCAAAGGCAAATAACTCTGATAGAGTTGTCTTGGAGTAAAATGTTTGTAATAAATCTTTTCAAGCTTCAAAGGAGGTTCCGTTGCGATTTGCATATCTAATTTAGTAATTATTAATGTAGACCGTTGTTTGACAAAGCGATGCCCCCAGCTGATTTCTATCGCTAAAAGTTTTTAATATTTCTTTAGTTCTTTGTTTTTAACGAATTTATATAAAACAAACAATCCGTTTTATATCTACTATATAGAAATTCCTTCAGAATTACTTTATTAATAAATATTTGAATGCAATCATCTTTATACTTACTGATTATTATACTTACGGATTCCATAACACTATTAAAAAGTGATGTTTTAAAAAATAACATGTTACACATGATCCCATTACTTTATCAATAAAATAGTTTACATTTTATATTGCACTCTAATATACCATAAAATATTTATAGCACAGTGGTACAATATATTACAATAAAAATATTGGAAACAACCCCAATACCACAAAAATAATAAAAAATAACTGCCTATATAATACAAGTTACCTAAGATTAAAATCTTGTGTACATTTTAATGACCATGTCATCATCATAAGAGGGTCTTATTGCGAAATTACAATCTAGTAAACAATAGGTTACAAACTACACTGACTTCAGACTAAACCAGTCACTCTAGTTTGTAACTTACTGTTATCTATATTGTAATTTTGTAATAAGACCATCTGATGATGATGACATGAGCATCGAAATGTACATAAGGGTTTAATCTTAGGTAACTTGTATTATCAGTTATTTTTGTGGTATTGGGGTTGTTGCCGATATTATTATTGTATTACAATATAACGACTACTTACTACACTACTGCTTACGCTCTGAAAGTATCCAATTATCACGTGCATTTTTAATGCAAATGTTTAAATCCTTTTCCAGTATTCTTTTCCTTGTGAGGGACTCGCGATCTCTGCCATTCCTGCATTTTATTAAAAAAATTATAAACGTTTCAAGTAAATAACGTATTTATATTTTTTAACCGTTTTTTACCTTTTACTTTTCTCCCCCCCCCCCCCAAACGTATTTATTTGTCTTCGCATATAACCTTTCTCTTCTTTCGATGTATATTATTCGTCTTGTATTTCGGGTAGCGCAATTGGAGGTCTACGTAACCTTACCCTAAGTACAGGGAGCCACTAGGTCCTTTGTTTTAGTTTTATCTAATTCCACATAAGCTTTCCTATAATTAAAACTACGTGTAACCACAGGACACCCCTTTATACACTGATGGAGAGAATGTTTCTTTCAGCCAGGTTACTCTGTCTACTTGATCCATGATTTTCCCCTATATACAATCATGATTTCCTATGATGTAGACATGATATTAAAAGGATGTTTAGTAAGTTGTATATTTACCATACGTATAGCCGATATGTTAAGGGCAGGTTTAAAAAGTCATTTAAATACTGAAAAACAAGCAATCATTACTATGTGGATTGTATTTTCTTACCGAACTAACATGTATTATACGTGATTAGTCTACGAATGATTTACAATCTTCTTTTAAATTTAAAAACAGATTCGATGAAAAAAATAACAGGGTAATATTAAAATGCAGACAGTTTCTTTGTATGTTATACAATCACGTCAGCTACTGGAGCGGTTGAGATGATATTTGGTTTAGTTACATGAGATGATTCTATTGGTTTTAAAAATATCAATCCCGGTTATTAATTAGTGCAAAATTTGTTCGTAAGTTTATATTAAATATATTTAAACTTATAGCTATACATGAGCATTCGGTCATTTACATTTAAATGTAATAGTTTTAATATAGATGCAACTAATAATCAATAAATGGTGGTAGTCACGCGGTAAACTACAGCTGATACATAATTAGGTGAATATTGTGGTAATATAGGTGAAACAACTATTATATAAGTAAATATAATTATTTATATCCTATGATGCCGATTAATTTGATTTAAATATTGGGCAGTAACTATAACTGTCTTTCAGAGAGAGATGTAAGTAGGCCTATATAGACAAAATTCATAAAATCAAGTCCTCTTATAAGTCAGGAGAATCATGTTAGAAAATGTTATCTGTTACAAATTTACTGGTATTATAGTTCGTATTATAGGTTTGTGGTGATTTGTTTATTTTTTGTTGATTGGTGTAAGTATTGATTTCTACTTTTGGTCACTAAAACCACTTTAGATAAGTAAAATATGAGGTTATTTTTATTGAAGTTATTGAGTTATTTTAAATGAAGACATTTAAAAAATATTCTTTCTATTAGCTCACAATTTTCTGATATATATATATATATATATTGTAAATTTAAATAAAATAGATTTTTATTCATCCAATCATGTTCAAATACATATTTTCATTTAACCTGTAGTGGATGACAATTGATGTTAACACGGTTTTGTCAAGTATTTATTCAATAATTAAACTATAAAAATTTGGGGCACCAGGTCGGATTAGAACTGAGTATAATGTTCAAAGTCTAGTGCTTTTGGCACTTTGCCAATTTTTCCATTGCTTGGAGTGTATATTTAAAGGATTATATGAATGTTTCTTTTGCCCCCATCTGGTTGTCGTTGAAACCTCCATTGTACAACCTTAAATCGTTGCTATGGATAGTCGTTAAATAACATAAATAATAAAATAAACAAACAAACTTGATTAACGCTATCGAACCTTGTTTCACTAACGGACAGTGCGAAACGAAAGCGAAAATAAACCACAACACAATACAAGCGAAGAAACAAAATCGTATAAATAGTAACAAACAAAAATAATAATCCAACACCATACATAGAAAGGTAAATGGAAAATTGCGAGGAAATTTGCTTTCTATTTTGGCACTTAATATTGTAATTCTGACATATTTATACATATTTATATTAATAGTAATTATAAAATGAAATGAAACTAAAATCAAATTTTATTGATTTCTTTATTGATTTAAGTAGGAATTGATGTTATTTTTTTATATACCTTGGTATTAAGGTACACTGTTACTATTTGCTAATTAGTAAATATAAGATTTTTTAACGTATTTCAAAAACTCTTAATTAAAGAATTACGATGATAATTGAACATATGTATATATATTGTAAGTGATAGAGTAATTTTTGAATTTAACCCTCTATCAGTTATGAGTAGCCTATACCAGAGTGCCCAGAAGCAAAAATGTATTGTTCTTGATTGACAGCCATAAATCGTATAATATTGTAAATATAAATATATTAAATTGAAAACCCCACTTATATAGATTTTGAAAATCTATATCAATAAATTGTATTACTTACATTTTATAATTAATGCGATCGAATCTGCAACGTGTAATAGTTTTTATTTTATTATTTTATGTTTTATATTTATCAGCTTTACTGGATTGAAGGTTTTTCAAGAAATGCATTTCAACACGCAAAACCTGTCCTGAATTCCCTCTCCCAGTCTAAAGCCGTCTGTTTCGAGATAACTCATTTCTGTATCTGCGTTTTGTTCATTTCATTGTAAGAGGATGACGAAAACCCGAAGGAGCCGAAACTCGGGCAGTAAAGAGATAATAACATTTGAGAAGAATGTTTCGTCATTCTATATTAATGGAGTCGTCTCAAGATGGTCCAATAAGGGCGAGTTCCCTGATGGCGTCGCTCAACGCGCAAATATACGACATGCAGAACGTCTCTAGAAAAAGTTAGGCGGCTTCAATTTAGAGTTCTGCGTCTTCCTTTCCTTATATTAACTTTTTATATGTCCGTGTTACCCCGAAATTTCTGCCCGGGATTTTTAAGTTTTGGCAAATAGAACTTGTTTTATTAAAAATCTGACTGAAAATTACTTTTTCGTATAATACATTTTCACCTGGAATATGTCAGTAAAGTTAATTACTGCAAGTATATGTATACGTACATTGTTATATTGTTTTATTTAAAATATGGCGTTTTGTGTTAGCTTTTGATTGGCGATGATATTCACAGTTGGTTTTTCGCCAGGAAAAAAAGAAAATGTATGTGTTTTGTAGTAGAGGAATCAAAACAACTGAGCTTAATCAAAGAATATTTATTAATTTGTATTCAAAACTTTTCCTCGCTAAACAGTATCAACATCATCAGGAATGAATAATACAAGGTATACAACATATGTTGAATTAGAAATAGCATTGTTGCAAATTTATTATAATTTGCCAAGTTTATATTGTTGCCGTAAAATTATTGACATTGAGCATTGTATCAAATATAAAATGTATTTGTATTTGTTCATTTATTAATTTCTTATTATTACTGTATTTATATATTTCGAATGCTTCATACATATTTATTCTTAATCCTTTATTAATTTCTTTTAACAGTTTCAAATTTTGTATAATTGGAAATTCGTGGTTATTATTAATATAATGATTTGCAAAATTTGATTTGTATATTTCTGGTTTTTATATGCGTTTAAATGTTCTTTATATATTTCTTTTAATTTTTTTTTGGTTATATAGATCAAACCACGAGTTTTGTGGTAATTGATTAAATTACGAGTTTTTTTTATGTAGACTCTTAAGTTGTAGTACACGTGAAATAAGTTATAAATTTTTGAAGAAACTGTAGCGTACGTGAAATAGGCTATAGATCAAATGATAAAAGCTGTAAAATACGTTGTAGTTTATCTAAATTAAGAAGTATTACATTTAAAATTGAATGTATTTTGTGCATGGTAAACTGTTATATTTATAGAATAAGCCATATTTTACGTTGGAAAGTGTAGATAACGTGATATAAGAGATAAAACAAGATTGTAAGTAACTTAATATAGTAGATTTTGTAAAATAAGCAGTAATGTAAAAAAGCTTTAGCTTATGTGAAATAATTTGTAGATCAAGTTATAAAACCTGTGAAGTGAGTTGAAGTTTATCTAGAATTAGTAGTTTTATATTTAAAATAAGAAGTATTTTAAGTAAAATAAGAGGATTTGGTTTTAGAATAAGCTGTAATTTAAGTTAAAATCTGTAGATAACGTGATATAAACATAGAAGCCAGTAAAATAGAAAAAATAAAAGTAATTTCCTACTGAGGTTAACAAAGAAAAATTTTATTTTAGTTACCCTACAGCACTATTTATGATATTGTGTGGTAACCATGGCAACAGTTTAAGGTTGTACAATGGATGTTTCGACGAAAACCAGATGGAGGGAAAATATTCATATAAATCTTTCAGAAATATATTTCTAGGTATTGGAAAGTTGACCAAGTGCCAAGGCGCGCTAGACTTCGAACATGAAGATTCTCAGTTCAAATCCAGCTGGACCCCACACATTTTGCAATTTAGTTATAGAATAAATGTTTGAAAAAAACTGTATTAACATCAACTGTCATCCACTATGGGTGGAAAAAAATTGTATTTTAACTTGATTAGATGAATAAAAACATATTTTATTAACGATTGACAATTTGTAGAAGGTATATATAACGAATGTAGAATGTATTCTTGTAGAATGTGAGCTAATAAAACGAATTTAAAAAAAATTCTACAAGATTGTAACTCATGTGAAATAAGCAATAGCTTTTGTAAAATAAAAAGTAGTTCATGTAAATTAAGTTGTAGTTTATGTGAAATAAGTGTAGATCTCGTAAAATAGCGGTGAGATATGATAGTAGTTTTTTAGGATATGATAGTAGTTAATTAGGTCCTAGAAAGAACAAACCAACAATCGGATTTGAATTTAACCGTCCGTATTAACCGATAGAGCCCCAGTTTCCAGTTGTGCAGTGTTCACAATTACGCATTTGAAGTACGTGTGAGTTAAAACCGCTATTGTCAGCAATCGATAGGGCTGTCTGGATAGTTAGAAAGTTATAAAGGTAACAACAGCCCATATTGTTGATCTGCAATCAGGTTTGCCACTAGTCTGGTCAAAGCTGGCTAAGCTCCTAACAACTTGTTAATTAATCAAAGCGCGCATTCGCTGACATCAAACTATGAACGTACTTCTAACAAAATCCTTCGTCACGCTTTCGCTGCAAGCGCCCAATTAAATTCACCACTAACACGAAGTGAGGCCTGAAACCTAACCGACGTTTTAATTCAGTTTTTTGTAAAACCTTCCCGTTAATCGTGTATCAGCAGATTTCGTAATTAGCGCTGAGTTTTGTGCGCGTTCAGTGTTTGTCTGTTGGAAAGGAATCAGGTGCGATTAATTACAGTTAAAATGCTGATATTCGGGCCATTTCCAATCCTCGCCGAGGATCGGGACGGTATTATGATGATAGTGTATAATTACAGTGTTTCAATTGTAATCTTAATGAATATATAATGTATCAAAGGATTATAGATTAAGTTGACTGTTTTACTGTGTTGAAATAATGTAATAGTATTAAAATTAGAATGGTATTTCCAGAGCGTGGCGTTACCAGATTGATCCTTATATGTCACAGGAGATGAAGACTGCTGGTTAAAGCTAGTAGTTTGTAGTATATATATATATATTATATTTTACTTTTATGTTATTTAATGTTGTTCACCTTACTTATCTAATGCCACACCTTCAGGTTTATAAAGAATTAACAATTTTATAAATTTTAAACATCACTTGCATTTATTTCTCTACATTTAACTCTACACATTATACCAAATTTATATTAATATTTTTCAGTGACAGGATTGATTTCTTAACTAACATTACAATTAATAAAAGGTGGACTTTTGAGGCTTTAGATTTTTTAATAAATAACATAACAAAGTTAATAAATTCAGTATTAAAATTTTGTACTTGCTCTTGGGTCGCTATTACGGGAACTTTTCTTCTTAAATTAGAAATGGTGAAACTAGATTAATTTTTATAAATTGCAATGAAATTAAAATTGTTCTGAAATTTACTAAATTATAGATGTCTGTTGGCTACACTTATATCCAAAGAATACTTATAGTTTTGTAGAGCTCCTGGAATCTTGACCGTTGTTACCTTCTGCGCTTACACTTGACACAAAAAAAACTTACTTTCTTAATTGTTAAAAAAAACTCTTACTTCTCACTTTTAAAATTTACTTATAACAACAAAACTCTTTACTTAATTTAACAATTTACTCGTTTCACAACACTGCCATCTTTTGTCCCCACCAATCCGTCTGCCCTCTTCTGAAGCTCCCTTGAAACTTAAAACCTATCCTGATCATTTTAGTTTTTATGGAAATCCCTAACCTCTCCTTCTACCAATACGTTCTTGTTATTTTCCCACAGTTTTCACAATTCCCACCTAACGGTCCCAGGTTATAGGTCACTAGAATTTCCCGTCTTAACCAGCTTGGACCCTTTCTATTGCCAATGGTTGCCCGCACACAGTTTATAGCTTCCCTGGAAAAGAATAATGGAATGGTACCTACTTTGTCGGCACCTTACAAATCATTTGTGTCTTTCTTTGCTTAATCCTTCTACAGATAATTATTTTAGCTACTAGCTAAATTTTTTCTAAAGCCTCATACTTTATATTATAAAATATATATATATATATATATATATATATATATATATATATATATATATATATATACACACACAACTCGTGCGCGCACGCACACACACACACACGCATGTGCTTTGCTTTATTTGTATAAGCGTATATATACACACACGCACGCGCGTGCGCGAGTATTTAGTATGTACTTATTTAATACCGAGACAATTAAATTTGAAACTGTAAAATCTTCTAGTTTTTAGTAGATTCAGGTGTTATAATATACTAACTGTATCCCGGTAATAATAATAGTTGTTGTTATTATTATTAATGTTATTATGTAAATTCAGTATAGTAAAATTAATCCGTATGATTAATTATTTTAATGGAATGTTGAAGAATATTCAATAAAAAATAAGTAATGTATCCTTTTACAATGTTTAATAATTATTATAACTGCTAAATGATGAGAACATATTAATAATAATATTTAATAATAGTAATTCAATAATGAACAATAAAAACAGTAATATAATTTCTTTTAGTGTATAAATATATAAAGAACTAAGTCAAAATACAAATACAAGAATTATAATTGAATTTACAATTCAAAGCTTTTCGTTGGCTAACAGTACCAACATCATCAGGAATATTAAACAACTCTTAAAAAGCTTTGAATTGTAAATTCAATTATAATTTTGTATTTGTATTTTGACTTAGTTCTTTATTAATACACAAGAATACATATTGCGATATATATATATATATATATATATATATATATATATATATATGTATGTATATATATATATATATATATATATATATATATGTATGTATATATATATATGTATGTATATATATATATATATATATATATATATATATATATATATATATATATATATATATATATATATAGTGACTCGCTCTTCTACTGTTGTTGGGTTCACCTCGTCAATGCTGGATGAGATTCTAGCGAAACGTCGAAGCTGCGAATTTATGGACTGCAGAATGAACGGATATACTCCAGATAGTAACTAGGCATCATATTTTTCCATCCGTGAAGGAATACGTATCAGCATATATACATATATATATTGTTCAAATTTTCATTCGGTAACAAAATACCTTTTTATCATACCCTCAAGTTCAAATACATTTTTTTATAACTTGTGGGAAATGACTATTGATATTAATACAGTTTTTTGAAATAGTCATATATTATTTTTAATTTAAAAATTGAATGTCTTTAGGTTTGATTCGAACTATAAGACTACATGTTTATATATATTTGTTCCTTTAATATGTGTGTACTTTGTGTTTTTGTTTATTTGTAAATTTCATATTTTTCTCTTATGTTAAGATGTAGATTAATATGAAATTCACAAAAACACAAAGCACAAACATATTAAACGAACAAACCAAATACAAATCACACATACTATACTATCGAAAACCTACATTTAAAAATGACACCACTTCACCTAGCAACTCCAAGCAGAAGACACTGATGAATATCGCCACATATCGATCGAAAACGTTCTGTCTTAGTAAGTTTTTAAAACAATTTACAAAATTTAAAGTCCGGATAGCCATAAACTAATGTTATTGTGGTTAATTCAGTTTCACCGAACGTAATGGACTACAAAATTCATGAGAACTAAAGTGGTTAACTGTTATCAATAAAGTAAATTAAAAGATTCGTATGCAACACCCTTCTCATCACTTTGAACAGAAAACTCTCTGAAGATGGAATTTTCCGGTTTTTTTGTTTTATATAAAAGCCATATCAGAACTGTGCGCGTCATAATAAATAGGCAAAGGGTATGTACAATATCTAGGCAGTAGTTAATTTTTCGGCCAAGCTGGGCTAAGGGAAATTGTCGGTCAAATAAACTTGTAGCCATCACTGGAATATTTATCCCATAACCAAATTAGATCGTCAAGCTAATTAATTTGATGTGCATGTAAGCGACGTGTTGCTATGAAGGACGGTAGCTCGAACTGGCCAGACAAGTAATATCACAAAGTGATTAGATCATTAGAGGCTGTAAGGGCAGTGATCAGGTTAATTTGGAGTAGTCCTAGGAAATCATTGTCTCAACTTGGCCTGATTGTATCCATTGCACATGCTGTTGAGATAGTATTTGTGTTAGTTTTTTAGAACAAAAGTGGATTAAAAAATAACAAGGCAGTCTGGATTGTGCGGGCTTTTGAAGAAGGTAGGTGCTTAAGAATAAAGAACGAAGAATGTTGCAGTCGAGGGAGACCTTGTGTGCGCCGGACTTAGTGTAAATAAAGCTCTTAGAAAATTATTCGCGTATTTTTTTTGTAGTTCCTTAGTGATTAGTAAATATGACTATTATCGTTGTGAAAAGATAGTTTGGATTTAGATAGGATTAAAGTAGACATGAGAGCCTTAGGTAGACCATATAGGGGGATCATGGTACACGTGTGTTGGGTCTTATATGTGGAGTATATCTACTCTCTGTTCACGTCATAAACAGGTGTCTAACCTTTACACTCCGTGTGTAAGGATAAACTTATAATGATTCATTGTTACAGGTGTCAAACCTTTACACTCCGTGTCTAAGGATAACCTTATAATGATTCCTTGTTACAGGTGTCTAACCTTTACACTCCGTGTGTAAGGATAACCTTATAATGGTTCCTTGTTACAGGTGTCTAACGTTTATACACTCCGTGTGTAAGGATAAACTTATAATGATTCCTTGTTACAGATGTCAAACCTTTACACTCCGTGTCTAAGGATAACCTTATAATGATTCCTTGTTACAGGTGTCTAACCTTTACACTCCGTGTGTGAGGATAAACTTATAAGAATTCTTTGTTACAGGTGTCTAACCTTTACACTCCGTGTGTAAGGATAAACTTATAATGATTCCTTGTTACAGGTGTCTAACCTTTACACTACGTGTGTAAGGATAAACTTATAATGATTCCTTGTTACAGGTGTCTAACCTTTACACTCCGTGTGTAAGGATAAACTTATAATGATTCCTTGTTACAGGTGTCTAACCTTTACACTACGTGTGTAAGGATAAACTTATAATGATTCCTTGTTACAGATGTCAAACCTTTACACTCCGTGTCTAAGGATAACCTTATAATGATTCCTTGTTACAGGTGTCTAACCTTTACACTCCGTGTGTGAGGATAAACTTATAAGGATTCTTTGTTACAGGTGTCTAACATTTACACTCCGTGTGTAAGGATAAACTTATAATGATTCCTTGTTACAGGTGTCTAACCTTTATACTCCGTGTGTAAGGATAAACTTATAATGATTCCTTGTTACAGGTGTCTAACCTTTACACTCCGTGTGTAAGGATAAACTTATAATGATTCCTTGTTACAGGTGTCTAACCTTTACACTCCGTGTGTAATGATAATCTTATAATGATTCCTTGTTACAGGTGTCTAACCTTTACACTCCGTGTGTAAGGATAACCTTATAATGATTCCTTGTTACAGGTGTCTAACCTTTACACTCCGTGTGTAAGGATAACCTTATAATGATTCCTTGTTACAGGTGTCTAACCTTTACACTCCGTGTGTAAGGATAACCTTATAATGATTCCTTGTTACAGGTGTCTAACCTTTATACTCCGTGTGTAAGGATAACCTTATAATGATTCCTTGTTACAGGTGTCTAACCTTTACACTCCGTGTGTAAGGATAACCTTATAATGATTCCTTGTTACAGGTGTCTAACCTTTACACTCCGTGTGTAAGGATAACCTTATAATGATTCCTTGTTACAGGTGTCTAACCTTTACACTCCGTGTGTAAGGATAACCTTATAATGATTCCTTGTTACAGGTGTCTAACCTTTATACTCCGTGTGTAAGGATAAACTTATAAGGATTCCTTGTTACGATGAACAGACCAAAATGATGGTTTCTCGTGTGCCTGGTCACTTACGTGAAAAATACTTATTTTAATCCTGTGTGAAGACAGGTGTCTATCCGTTACCCTACGTTGTAAAATAAAACAATAAGAAAGAGTATTTGGAATCAGTTAGGAGTAAAAACAGTCTAATGATCATTTTTTACTAAGAATAAAAGAAATTATTACGTCGAGTGGGCGTGGTCGCTTACCTAAAGTAAATTTATTCCGAACATGTTTGAACAGATTCCCGCCACTCGATTCGTATAACAGTCATCTCAATTAGAAAGACTCTAATAGGGGTTTTTCATATTTTTGTTAATATTCAAAAGTAAAAGATTTTTTTTTAATTTTAAGGGAGGAGTGCATTCTAGTGCTTCCCAGAAACAAGGATTTATCCCCGCAGAGGACAAAGGATTTATTTGAAAAGATTTATTGCGTTTAAGCCGTAAACCACCGGCGCAACGAGACAAGAAAACATCTTACAAAGTCATCGGAATAAAATGTTTGTATCGAACGCTGGTGAGAAATAGTTAAACTATTCTAAATGAGACGAAAAAAGTAAAAAGTTCACATATTTGGGCTCGGAAGTGAATGATAAAAATAAATGAAGTCCAAAAAAGAATAATGGCAGCTAATAGAGCTTACTTCGCAAATATAAAGCTTTTTAAAAGTAGGCTGTTGTCTCAAACCACTAAGATATTACTCTTTAAAACCTTAATTCGGCCAGTCCTAACGTATGGAGCGGAGACGTGGACTTTAACCGCCGCGATGAAAAATCAGTTGACATTGTTTGAGCGTAAGCTTTTAAGAAAAATTTATGGTCCTGTCCACGATGTACAAAAAAATGTGTGCAAGGTTCGATCTAATGCCGAGTTGTATTCCTTATACAAAGACGCAAATGTGGTCCATTTTATTCAAACACGACGTCTAGAATGGTTGGGTCACATCATAAGAACGCCCACCAATAGAATGCCGAACAAACTTTTACATGTCACTATGACTGGCAAAAGAAGAGTTGGCCGATCAAGAAAACGATGGCTACAGGACCTTGAGGAAGATTTAAGGGTACTCGTTATTACAGCATGGAAACAGAATGCCAAGGATAGAAGTACATGGCGGGACATGCCAAGGCCCACCCCGGACTGTGCGCTGCGTAGTAGTGGAAACGAAATTTCAAAGAAACTCCCATTTAATAATAACCGGGAACAATAAGCCTGACTTGTTAAACAGAGCGACATACAACAATCAAAAGCGCAATAAATGGAAAAAGCTAAAGCACTGTACTCTGTAATACAACTGGTTTGCATACAGAACTGATTTAATTCCTGTCCAGCTAGTCTGCTTCTACCTGGAACGCAGCATTTTTCGTTCATTCAAGTGGTTACATAAATAGCCATTTTATTGAAAAGTATGTAATTTTGAAACATGTAGTAATCTTTTTCCATATTGTTTTTTAGCATTTAAACTTGAAATTCACGAAGTATGAAACTATTTTAAAATAATATTTAAGAATAATATTTAAACAAAACATTGTTAGAGTATGTGTACCTTGCACATTAACAACCTAGGTTTAGGCTCATGTTTGCTAAATGTTCACCGAGGTTTGTGACTATTATTAATTTCATATATATATCACTTTCACAATATGTACTTAAACAAGAATCTTACTTGGTATTTATGCGAGTTAACTTTTAAAGATTGGTCGTATCTCCATCATCGGGCATCACTGGCCGGGGGTTGTAGTAGACATAGTAGAGTCTACTACAACCCCCGGCCAGTGATTCCCGATGATGGAGATTTGACCAATCTTTGAAAGTTAACTCGCATAAATACCAAGTAAGATTCTCGTTTAAGTACATATAGTGAAGGTGATAAGTGAATACAAGAAAACAGTGTGGCAAAGCTACAAAATATATATATATATATATATATATATATATATATATATATATATATATATATATTACACTTTTGCTATTACTTGCGACCAGACCTTTTGTTAACTAAAAGTTGTTAAATTGTTAACTTACACTTGGAGGAAACGTTTTCGTCTTACGACTTCTTTAGCCTCGTATTTTTGCCGCTAGGAATGCTGCAGTTGTGCTTCCTCGGTACCATTTTTTTTGAAAGTTAGAAGTGATTTATCGAAGAGTATGTGTGATCTGTGCCGTGTTTGTTCATTTAAGATGTCATTTTTATGTGTGTTGCTATGTCTATATATTTCATACTGTTCTAGTATGTTTAATTTATGGCATTAGTTGCATGTGTGGAGGATGCTCATGTTATTTTCCATATTTTTGCATGAATGTTTAGCGTCCATGATGTGATTTGCGAAGGTGGATTTAATAGTAGTGTGCAGTGTGCTTTTGTGTGCAGTGTGATCTGCCTGTTTGTCCAATATAGAACTTATTGCAGTTGTTGCATTTTAGTTTGTATACTCCTGGGTTATTGCATGTGTTGGTATTGTTATTAATGCTGTGTCTGATAGCCGTTAAGCTGTTATTTGTTGTTCTGTAAGCTACATTGTATCCTGCTTTTTTGAATTGGTGTGCTATTTTGTTTATGAGTTTGTTTATGTATGTAAGGGTGATGAATTTGTTTGTGTTCGTGTTTTTGTTGTTTGTG
Organism: Prosapia bicincta; assembly: GCA_036971475.1. NCBI lineage: Eukaryota > Metazoa > Arthropoda > Insecta > Hemiptera > Cercopidae > Prosapia > Prosapia bicincta. The sequence continues at coordinate 29,367,750 of JBAIZL010000009.1, read as the reverse complement.
TTGTTACTGTTCTTGTTGAGTATTTTTCTGTGTAGTTTGACTATTAAATAATGGTCATATCCATTTTTGTAGCCTAAATATTTGATTTTGTTTAGTTTTTGTGTAGTTAGTTGTGGACATAGTTATTTTATTTAGTCTGTGTAGTAAGTGTTTGAATGCTGCGTGTTTATGTTGTATTGTGTGGTTCCATGAATTGTGTATCAGTGTGTCTGTCATGGTTGGCTTGCGGTATATGTTGAATTCAAAAAAAAAATTACCGAGGAAACGGAACTGCAGCATTCCTAGCGGCAAAAATACGAGGCTGAAGAAGTCGTAAGACGAAAACGTTTCCTCCAAGTGTAAGTTAACAATTTAACAACTTTTACTTAACAAAAAGTCTGGTCGCAAGTAATAGTAAAAGTGTAATAAGTACTTAAAAACCCGTCATGAACAATAAGTCGTCATGAACAGCAAAAAAAAAAAAAAAAAAAAAAAAAAAAAAAAAAAAAAAAAAAAAAAAAAAATATATATATATATATATATATATATATATATGTGTGTGTGTGTGTGTGTGTGTGTATCTATAGGAAATAAATAATGTATATTTAGCTAGTATTGTACAGCTGCTAAGACAGTGTAGCTTTAGTGTGTAGCGAACTTGAGGCGAGAACAGTTGTCTCCACTCCAACTGCGTGAATATCAATTGGATTTGTTAAACTAATTTTGTAGTAATTTCAGCATTAAATTATTTTTTAATTATTAAAGGTATGTAAAAATAAAATTTTTTAAAAACTTTTCGTGCCTAATAAAATACGTAAGATTTGAAATTTTCAATGATAGCTATAACTAGCCAATCAAATATTATCGTCTTAGATTTTATAATTTGTTTATATAAAATATAATTTAAAAACTTAATTCTTTTAAATAATTTAATTTAAAAAAATGTATTTATTATATCTCGAGTCGAATTGTAAATAAGGGAAAGACAATGTGACGATATTTCTTTAACTACATTTTCCGTACATGACGCAGTGGTCGAAATTATCTGGACTGATTTTAGATGGAATCGCTTTTTAGTTTGTTTTTCCACTTACAGAATTCGCCACGAGCGAGCTGAAAGTGTATCAGAAGTGCGTTGTAAGTTTTTATTACTTAAAGATGTTATTTCATGTGGTTACAGCGTGAGTAAAACTTTTCACAGGTTAGTTTAAACTTTGCTAATCGCTTTATTACGAACGAGAGTGATTGTTCGAAAAAATTAAAAGTAGAAAGGTTTAGCAGAAGTAAAAATAGGATTGTTCTGTTCAAGGACAAGGATATTTAGGATTTAGGTTTCATACAAATATTCCCTTGAGTACAAGGGATGGAGAAATTTTCCAAAAGTAGAAACTACGTTAGATAGATGCGGGTAAGATGGTATTACTAGAAGGACTTTACAAAATTGGCGCCCTTGCGGTACAAGGAAGTGTCGGTAGAATAAAGGTACAACTGCGTAAGGAACTTGATACTTTTCTGATATTTCTACCTCTTTATGGGAAGAGGGATATGGGAGAACTATGAGATACAGACATGGGGGATGATGATTCTCTAGTATTTCTAGGCACTAGAATACTTTCTAGGTTTTCTGGCACTGATACGCAAGAAAAAGTCAGAGGAATAAAGAAGGAATGGTTCCATAAAGGTAAAGTTAGGGATGCCATATGATGATTCCCTGGTAGTTATACTCTCATTGGTGTTTGTAAGTTCTTTTAGGAATAGGGAAACTAAATAAAGAAGGAACTAAGTACGGGATATGATACTCTTTTGGTTCTGGCAACTCGTTGTAGAAAGTGGGATAATTAAAGATAATAAAATAAAGGTAGGAGGGGCATTATGGTTCTCTGGTACTTCCACATGTTCTGGTACTGGTTCCCATACGAAAGAGTAATAAGGAAGAAATGAAGCTATAAAGGTAGGACTAAGGGTATCACATGATAATTCCTTGGTACTTGTACCTTCTTGTAGCTAGAGAAATAAGGTAAGCTAAATAAAGAAGGAACTAAGTACGGGATATGATACTCTTTTGGTTCTGGCAACTCGTTGTAGAAAGTGGGATAATTAAAGATAATAAAATAAAGGTAGGAGGGGCATTATGGTTCTCTGGTACTTCCACATGTTCTGGTACTGGTTCCCATACGAAAGAGTAATAAGGAAGAAATGAAGCTATAAAGGTAGGACTAAGGGTATCACATGATAATTCCTTGGTACTAGTACCTTCTTGTAGCTAGAGAAATAAGGTAAGCTAAATAAAGAAGGAACTAAGTACGGGATATGATACTCTTTTGGTTCTGGCAACTCGTTGTAGAAAGTGGGATAATTAAAGATAATAAAATAAAGGTAGGAGGGGCATTATGGTTCTCTGGTACTTCCACATGTTCTGGTACTGGTTCCCATACGAAAGAGTAATAAGGAAGAAATGAAGCTATAAAGGTAGGACTAAGGGTATCACATGATAATTCCTTGGTACTTGTACCTTCTTGTAGCTAGAGAAATAAGGTAAGCTAAATAAAGAAGGAACTAAGTACGGGATATGATACTCTTTTGGTTCTGGCAACTCGTTGTAGAAAGTGGGATAATTAAAGATAATAAAATAAAGGTAGGAGGGGCATTATGGTTCTCTGGTACTTCCACATGTTCTGGTACTGGTTCCCATACGAAAGAGTAATAAGGAAGAAATGAAGCTATAAAGGTAGGACTAAGGGTATCACATGATAATTCCTTGGTACTTGTACCTTCTTGTAGCTAGAGAAATAAGGTAAGCTAAATAAAGAAGGAACTAAGTACGGGATATGATACTCTTTTGGTTCTGGCAACTCGTTGTAGAAAGTGGGATAATTAAAGATAATAAAATAAAGGTAGGAGGGGCATTATGGTTCTCTGGTACTTCCACATGTTCTGGTACTGGTTCCCATACGAAAGAGTAATAAGGAAGAAATGAAGCTATAAAGGTAGGACTAAGGGTATCACATGATAATTCCTTGGTACTTGTACCTTCTTGTAGCTAGAGAAATAAGGTAAGCTAAATAAAGAAGGAACTAAGTACGGGATATGATACTCTTTTGGTTCTGGCAACTCGTTGTAGAAAGTGGGATAATTAAAGATAATAAAATAAAGGTAGGAGGGGCATTATGGTTCTCTGGTACTTCCACATGTTCTGGTACTGGTTCCCATACGAAAGAGTAATAAGGAAGAAATGAAGCTATAAAGGTAGGACTAAGGGTATCACATGATAATTCCTTGGTACTTGTACCTTCTTGTAGCTAGAGGAATAAGGTAAGCTAAATAAAGAAGGAACTAAGTACGGGATATGATACTCTTTTGGTTCTGGCAACTCGTTGTAGAAAGTGGGATAATTAAAGATAATAAAATAAAGGTAGGAGGGGCATTATGGTTCTCTGGTACTTCCACATGTTCTGGTACTGGTTCCCATACGAAAGAGTAATAAGGAAGAAATGAAGCTATAAAGGTAGGACTAAGGGTATCACATGATAATTCCTTGGTACTTGTACCTTCTTGTAGCTAGAGGAATAAGGTAAGCTAAATAAAGAAGGAACTAAGTACGGGATATGATACTCTTTTGGTTCTGGCAACTCGTTGTAGGAAGTAGGATAATTAAAGATTATTGGATATAAATAGAAAGGGACATTGTGTTTCTCTGGTACTTCCACATGTTCTGGTACTGGTTCCCAAACGAAAGAGCAATAAGGAAGAAATGGTGCTATAAAGGTTCGACTAAGGATGATTCTCTGGTATTTGTACCTTCTTGTAGCTATAAGGATTAGGTAGGGTAAATAAAGGAGGAAATAAGTAACCTCGTTGTAGGAGGAGGGATAATTAGGGATTATTGGATATAAATAGAAAGGGGCATTGTGTTTCTCTGGTACTTCCACATGTTCTGGTACTGGTTCCCAAACGAAAGAGCAATAAGGAAGAAATGGTGCTATAAAGGTTCGACTAAGGATGATTCTCTGGTATTTGTACCTTCTTGTAGCTATAAGGATTAGGTAGGGTAAATAAAGGAGGAAATAAGTAATCTCGTTGTAGGAGGAGGGATAGTTAGGGATTATTGGATACAGGTAAGAAGGGGGTTGTTGTTTCCCTGGTAGTACCAGGTACATGAGACGATAACGGCCACATGGAATTAGTAGCGAATTTCAATTTACCTAACCTACTCTCTAGCGGAGTCAAAATGTGTGGCTTCCCGATTTTAACTCCTGATTTAAATTAGGTAGACCCTTAGTTCAATTTTACTGTTAAAAGTTCGTATCATGTAATATTGAAATTAATCCAAATAATTTGACAGATTGAGCACAACTTATTTAACTATAAATATATATTGGAGGTGTTTTATAGGAAAGATATATTGTAACGACCACGTCTCCATACTTATTGATTCCTTACATCCGTGCGTGGTGATTAATGCAGTTTGTTTAGTGCAAGCGTCGTATTCCTCAACGGAAATCCAATTACGCATTGCTCGAGACTCACCCCCACGTTTCGATACGTCAAGTTACTGTATTGACGAACAAAAGAGTACCCTTCCCCCAATATTTTTAAAGAATGCAATCAGCCCCTTTGTCATATACAAAATCGTATAAAAATGCAATCGAGGAAGTTGGCAGGGTGTGAAATGACGCCTGGTGTGTAATTTATACAGTAGGCTGTGATAGTCATTATGCATGTGTCTGTCTGTCTAGCGTGATTGTCAATAACCCTTGTGCTGCATGCGCACTATAACCGATCGACGGCGACTCTATTGTCTCACCTCGACAACCTTCTCCTTGTAGAAGCTAAATATTTAGTAGCTAGGCATTTGTAGTATATTTTTTGGTTTATTGTCAGTTTTGATAAATTGTCTTCGATTTCACAAGAAACACCTGTTTAAGTTTGTACCTCCAAAGCTAGCGGCACCTCCTAAGCCAGGTTCTAAATCCCCCTCCTACGTGTACCATAGTCAAATACAGAAATACTGAACTTCCGGTTTTACGCTAATATACTCAAACAAATACACCGTATATATTGGCCCACATTAAGAAAGATATTCACTAAATGCACAAAACTGTTGTCACTAAACCGTGCCCGCTCACGGACATTCTCCCGATGAATCCGAACGAGAGTAGGTGTGTTTCACATATCCGAACATACATACGTGATACTATAATCCTTCATTTACTGTTTTCCAAGTGTCATGCCCATTTCTTAGTCCTAACCTTACGTACAGGCAGTCCAAATCTTTCGTTGGCTATAAGTAAACACTGGCGGTTTCTTTAAACTGGAAATATATATCTGAATAACCTCAGTTGTTTTTTATTATTATACAAGAAATAACACATTCACACACACACACACACACACACACACACACACACACACACACACACACACACACACACACACACACACACACACACACACACACACACACACACACACACACACACACACACACACACACACACACACACACACACACACACACACACACACACACACACACACACACACACACACACACACACACACACACACACACACACACACACACACACACATATATATATATTCACTTTCACTATATGTACTTAAACAAGAATCTTACTTGGTATTTATGCGAGTTAACTTTCAAAGATTGATAGTATCTCCATTATCGAGCATCACTGACCGGGGGTTGTTATAGACTGAATACAAAAAAACAGTGTTGCAAAGTTTAAAAAAAAATGTCTATGTAAAGTGTTTATATATATATATATATATATATATATATATATATATATATATATAATACTGTATATTAGAAATTAACAGTTAGGCCACATTAAGTATCTATTAGAAGTGAAAATTGTATGCAATACTTTATTTAAATAAACTCTGTATTAATTGCTTCTTCTCCAATAAAAGTATTTACAGTCTATATAAGGAAAATGGGAGTGGAGGACAACAGGCGACCAACCGTGCGATATGAATCATTCCAGATCACGTAAACATTTGTCTGCATTCTGCATTTGATACTGCAGTTTTGCATTACTTGACGTAGCCGAACGTCTTTATTTGTAAAATTATTCTACATTTTAAAACGATAGACATAAATAGATTTTAATAAAGGTTTTCTTCCCGCGAGATTTAGTACATTTACCAGTTGGAATAAAAAGAAATCTTTGATCACTTTATCAAATAAATGCCCTTTGACACTCTACCAAATAATACAATGTTCGCGTTCATTTTAAATATATAAATATAATTTTAGTTTAGAATTATTTGAAATACTGTTTAAAAATAAATGTTGTACTTTTCAAAAATATTTTTTTCGTTTATTTTCAAACGTTATTAGAATAAAGCAAAAAAACGTTTTTTGGTATTATCAATCTTAATTCATCATATTACACTTGCTTCACCGTTACTTTGCTGTATTTATGAACACAAACATAACTTTCACAAAATCGTATCTGTTATGTTAACATTAGTATTATAGCAACTATAAATTTGTTCTTTTGCTTTATAGGCTATACTAAATGGGCGGTGTATAAAAGTGTGTATGTATTTTGCATGTGTAATCGCTTGCGTGTGTGTGTGTATGTGTGATTGTGGGTGCTTGAAATCGATGATAAAACGGTAATGTTATAGAAAGGGTATCATTCTGACACTCTCTAACGTCAATGCCACCTTGGTTTTCAATAATACGTTTTTCTATGAGTGTGACTTATTTGGAAAAAAACGAACGAAGGAATTCAGTATAGGTAAAAACTAGGAACGTGCGACATTGTAATAGGCCAACCCCAGGAACGCTTTCAGAATTGCTTTAATACTAGGCACTTAACTCTCTTTAAAATAATTCCAAACCCACCACGTTTCATGAATTCCTGATATGTATGAACATGACTCAATTTAAAATAAAGCCACCGGAACGTTTTCAGGATAGCATGATATCTAAGAACAACTCACATAACTCACTTGGAAATAGGTTCAAAATCACCAAGCCTTAATGAATTTATGATATTTAGGAACATGACTCAATTTAGAATAAAGCCAAACACCGGAACGTTTTCAGGATAGCATGATATCTAAGAACGTAACTCACACGAGTCACTTGGAAATAGGTTCAAAACCACCAAGCCCTAATGAATTTATGATATTTAGGAACATGACTCAATTTAGAATAAAGCCAAACACCGGAACGTTTTCAGGATAGCATGATATCTAAGAACATAACTCACATTAGTCATTTGGAAATAGGTTCAAAACCACCAAGCCCTAATGAATTTATGATATTTAGGAACATGACTCAATTTAGAATAAAGCCAAACACCGGAACGTTTTCAGGATATCATGATATCTAAGAACATAACTCACATTAGTCACTTGGAAATAGGTTCAAAACCACCAAGCCCTAATGAATTTATGATATTTAGGAACATGACTCAATTTTGAATAAAGCCAAACACCGGAACGTTTTCAGGATATCATGATATCTAAGAACATAACTCACATTAGTCACTTGGAAATAGGTTCAAAACCACCAAGCCCTAATGAATTTATGATATTTAGTAACGTGACTAGCTTTTAAAGAAGGCAAAACGCAGGAACGTTGTCATAATCGCATTATATTTAGGAACATTACTTGAAAATTGGTTCAAACCCACCAAGGATCATGAATTCTTAACATTTATCAACATGACTCACATGGTAAAAATCTGAATTCTATAGAGAAATGACTCCCCTGAGTTAAGTTCTAATTCAACAGCTTTAAGGGATAAATATCTACTAGTCTATCTTGGCTGACTTTAAAAGAAGCATAAACCAACGATGGTTTTTCTGGAGGAAAGAACTAAGAAGGTAAGTCACTAAGCAGTAGTTCATATCCATCTCGGTTTTATTTATAGATGGTGTGAAAAGCATAAAAGTTAACAAGTAGTCCAAACCCAAAATACAGAGAAGATGTAAGATAAATGAGAAGAAATGCTCCGAGATGAAAAGGAAAGCAGAACATAAACCAATGAAGAAATAATTAGAAAGAATTAAATAACCGGAGATTAATTAAATAAATAAAGAACTGTAATCAACTAGACTAACTGTTTAAGTAATATAAAGTAATAATTTTTAAAATATTTTAAAAACTTTCGTAACATCTTAAATATTTGTTTAAATAAAAAATCACATTATTTATGGTCTGACTTGCTGTTGGAGTCGTAGCAGATGCATATTTTTATAGCGATGACAAATGTACTTTGCAGATGTCAGAACAATTAACCGAAGTTGCTCAAGGGACGGTACGTAACTTGTATCTGACAATTAATTGTAACGCGTAAATACGAGACTGCTTAGAAGCAAGATAGCAGCACCAGTTGCTCTAGGCTTATTTCCCATTCCCCACGCGGTATCTAGTGCATGATTTGTGTGCTGCTCCCGTCTGAATATCCAGGGAATTGTCGAATTCATGCCCGGCGGGCGTGCGTCTCGTCAAACAAGGGTGTACATGTAATTCTGTATTCAGAGCGTTCCTAGTTGCATTTTTATATTGTATTTCAAAGTGCGAGCCCCACTTGACGCCCCTTCATCCTTCAGAGGCCATTTTCGCGGTGCGTTAGGGTTTGAGGCCTAATTTCACCTCCCGTTTGGTTATTCTGTACTGGTTTCTCGCCTCTTTCAATTGCACTCAGCCGTGCGTATATTGGGCGGCTGCTTGAAATGCAAAAGAGCACACTCTCAGATAACACAGGGCCGATATTAGACTACCTTTAAAGTACCCCTCAACGTGGCTTCTCTCTGTTTTATTTGTTTTCAGGGTTTTGTCTCTCTTTAAAGCTCGAATGTAATTTACTTTTAACGCTTCCTCTAAAACATTAAATTACATTCATTTACATTGAAGTAACATAATAAACATTACTTAAATTAATAATTAAATGAATTGTAAATTGAAAATAGAAAGGAAATGTTTTTAAAAACTTGGTTTTCTTCGCCTTTTTGTTTTTATATCGATCTTACAGGTCACCAATTAAACACAATATTCGATCATATAAAAATTTCTCAAAAATACAAAAAGCTAATAAAAACTTAGTGAAGACACCCATAAAAAACTTTGAAAAAATACATTTGAACTCACTATGCAAGATTATGATACTACTACATTTTAACATTAGCCTATTTAGTATTTGGTAGAAAATATTTGTTTTTTTTAATTTTAATAAAATGTTTTTTAAAAATAAACTACGAGTTAAATGTTACCCGTAATGTGAAAGGTAGCCCCGAAATTTGATGTAATGCAGTAACGCACTCAATGCGGAGACCAGTTCATTTGCTTAAGTTATGAAACATAGTTTCGTTTTTTTACAACTTAATCTGTCATAATCGGTTACTACAGCTACACTAATTTTGACATTACATTGTAATACCACAGAGCTCGGTTTTAAAAAGAAACCTTGTGGTTTACATGAGACTGTTAGAGTGGGCCCTCCATACTATTTTTTAATGTTAGGTAATAAGTGCTAAGGATTTGGCAAATTTTAAAATTTGTTAGTTAATAATGGAATTGAGCAAAGCAAATAAAGTTGTCAACTTAAATAGTTTATGGGGCATGATTTTAGTATAGGAACTTGACTTGCCCCAATAAGTGATCCTTTCTGACATCAGGAGTTTAAAGATTTAAGCATACTTTTTTAACTCGGGTATGGACCCTCAGACCCGCTTAGTCCTCATGACAGACATTCTTTAGCAAGCTGTACCCGTCTCACATGCGCATGCGGTTAGTATCCCTACTGCGTGTAATGGAAACGGGATTGATTATCCATGTACCAAGAGGATAAGCTCTTTCCATGGAAAACTATTAGATTGTGAAACGGCGAGTGGGGCGCTAAGAGTTTGATGAAATAATCTAGCAAGAAAGAAACTCTGTCAGGATATTAACACACATTTTTTTACCCTGGTCTGGGATTCTAGAACCCCCCCAAACCTCGTGACAGCTAACTTCTAGCAAGCTACCTCCGTTTCACATGCGCATGCGGTTAGTATCCCTACCGCCAGTGAAGGAAACGGGATTGATTGCCCATGTACCAAGCTCATAATCTCTTTCCATGGAGAATCAGGAGATAGTGAAATGAAACAGTACGGTAAGTGTCGCGCTAAGAGCGGGATGAAAACACCTTACAAGAAAGAAACCCTGAAAGGAAAAATCCCGCGACATATCATGCAGGAACCCTGGGGGGGCTTGGATCACCTTATGCTACGAGATAAGGAGGGGTGTTACCTTACAAATACCTTGTATACCCTACCTCACCAGAACCCACATGAGCCAATAAACTTCAGTGCTGCTATCTCTTATAAAGTCACATAACTACAATAATTGCACCACTCTTGTAGTAAAACGTACATGTAGCTCGCTACCTATTTCCGATCTCCAACTCAATTTCTTAAAAACTAAAGGAAGTCCCACTCCCTCTCTAACCCCCTCATATAATTCTGTAAAGTAATAACATTTTGTATTTTTAAACACTTTTCATTTTAGAGGATATATTAACCACAACCAGGTTTCATTTTTGCAATATTAATAAAGCGGTAAATACACTGTAGTTATAAACTTATTTTGCTTGGAGTGTTGGTCCCTACAAACTCACTTTACATGACTGATGTCCAAAGATAGTTTTTGTTTCAGGCTGTAATTTATCTTAATATTTGAAACCAATTCCTCGTGTTTATTTACGTAATTTTGGTAAATTGTTATTTTTTAAAATAACAAAGTTAAGCCGTGTTATATATAACAAACATTAGGCACCAGAATGTAACTGAAACATGTCAACTACAATTAGTTTAAAGAATTAACCGTAAAAACATACTGAGATAAATTGTGTATATCCTAGCAGAAATCGTCGCGTTAAAACCTATTCAGAACTCTGAGTTTGGAAATTACAAGGTAGAAAATATTCAGCAGGCGTACGGTTACAGTTGTGTGTTTATGCTTTCAACAATGGACTTCAACAATTGACAACATATCGCCGTCACTTTGCTGCCATTTGCACGCAAATTATTCGCCGTATAAATATGTCAGCTCTACAGTATACCAATTTTATGGTCGACGGAGTTTGATTGACGTTCAAACACTATGTTATTTGTGACGTCACGGTACTTGTGATTCATTGTCGGTAATGGAAGTATATAAAAGTTGTTAACGACGACCATTATTTCTAGGCAACAAGAAGTTATTGTCTTTTTATCTTTTCAAAGGTTTTATTAAATTTATGTATGCAGTGTTTTAGAAACAATATTTTGAACATTCTAAACAAAACTGTACCGAAGAAAGTTTTTATATTTTATATTGCAAAATCAATCCGAGTTTGAGAATAGTAGATTAATTTAATATCAAATAAACAGAGATGCCTAACGTAAACGCTAATTCCACTTAGTTTTAAAATGTAAGGCATGTTATTAGCAAAAGGGTTAAATATAAAGTCTTACCCTTGTTTCGACTTGGATAGCACTTGAATTTTCTGATAGTAGGAAGAGGGTTAATATTTTTGGAACGTACTCCCTTTCTGTTGCTCTCTAAGTATTCAAATAGACCCCTCTCAAAGAGGTCAGCTCACATTAGCAAAAATCTCAATATATGAGGGAAGGTTTTAACTTTTAAGTAGGGTTGGACCGATTCCGATTCTCGATTCCAGGATTCGTTGATTCTAATGGTATCGAGTAATCGTCGATACTCGGTTCTCCATTGATTAAAGTGCCAATCCAATTTTTGTTTTTCTAACTTTTAAAATATGTGTGCGGTGTAATTATTAAGAAATATAATTAATTTTATCAACTATATCTTATTTATATATTAGTTGGTTTGAATGAATTAAACGATTAAAGTAAATACTGATTTGAGATAACGAAAATATTAGTATTATTTATGACGCAACAACAAAGATGATCGGAGCATTTCTGGTCCGTTTGTCACGGCTCTTCTCGCTCTGTTGTCTCACTCTCACTCGGGTGGACTCTCTCTCTCTATATATCTCTCTTCCCCGCCTCTCACCGCCCCACCACAGCTTCATACATGTGAAAACAAAACAAATAAAAAGAAGGCAGTCCCAATTTCTCCAGTTATACAAACTTAAATGGCTATTACTGAAGTTATATTACAAATATGGACTGAAGTTCGCATTTGTAATTTTAAATAAATCATTACTTTTATTCGATATGTTCGTCATACTTTCAGAAATTCCTATTCATAAATCAAGGTTGAACGTTTTGTGTAGCATATTACATTAAAACGGACCTTTTAAAAGGCGTCACCATATGACCAACATTTCGACCAAATTCATTATTTGAGAATATCATGTAGGTCTATATAACTTTGAAAAATCGAGTATCGAATGCAAATTTTGAGAATCGGAATCGAAAATTTTAGGTTTCGGCTCATCCCTTCTTTTAATGAAAATGAATTTCTAAAGATGGCATTATTCATTTTTCAGTAAAGACCCTTCGCATTCTAAAATAATCCACATTGACATTCAATCATTGTGGGTCATAATGGAAGGAATGGAGGAATGGATATTCACCTAGTATATACTGTATTTAATAACAGTTTAAGAATTTTATCGATATGCCAGATAACGAAAATTTTGAAAAAGTTTGTTGTACGCGAGACAAATATTGAGTCACATGGGGTCATGATCGTTAGAAATATATGGAAAACTAGACAGAGCCTAACTTCTCTATGACCCCAATGGATTCCCTTAGCGTATGCGCTCTTGCACATGTAATACTATGATTGTTACTTATATCTAATCCCAGAGGTGAGCCCTATCATAACTCATAACTGTTTCCAAGCTCGTCATAGGCTATAAAAGTTTGCTTGATCTATCCTCTTTAAAATATATAAAATTAAGGGTATATACCGATTGTTGTGTGATTTCATGAGACAAATTTCTAAAAATTCATTTGACACAATGAATATAAACAAAACCAACATTAATTAACATAATGTTGCTTGTTGTAATCATCTTGAATTGGCTGATTAAACTATCAGTAGTTATTGCATAACTGAGTGAGTAGGCGGTGAGCTTAGTAACAGAAACGATTGTTTTGAAACGCGTCAGCACGTAAGTTTTAAAGTATTCACTCAGTTATGCAATAATTACTTATAGATAATTAACCACTTGACGTATGCTATATTTCGGTTACGAGGTAGCTAACTTCAAATGGTTTTATAAAAAATTACAAAATGTCTTATATAATAGGACCCTTCGCGTCTGTAAATTATTATCTTTATTATAAATTATTATATTGTTAATTATTTTTAAATAGTACTTCTGAAGATGGCTACTCTGTAACCGAAATGCACTTTAATTGATTTTAAATGAATTAATTAATTTTATTGTAGCTACTGAGTTTTTTATTTATTGTGTTTAGTTAATTTATATCCCTTAATCGCTCAAGAGAAGTAACATCTAATTTAAATAAATGGAACCTCTATACAACAACCCACTTTTTCTTTTATTTAATACCTTATGTACATTTTGATTGCTTAGCAATCATCCTCGGAGGTAGTTTACATTCAAATTGTAGTATTTTTACAATTTAGGTAGTATATTTACAATTTAGGTAGTATTTTTACAATCTAGGTAGTATTTTTACAATTTAGGTAGTATTTTTACATTTTAGGTAGTATTTTTACTATTTAGGTAGTATTTTTACAATTTAGGTAGTATTTTTACAATTTAGGTAGTATTTTTATTGTAAATTATCACTGAGGATGAAATTGAAATGTACATAAGGTTTTAAATAAAGGAAACAGGTATTTATGGTGTAAAGGTTTTATTTATTTCAATTAAACACTACGCCATAGTTATTTTATACAGTTATAGTAATATCTATATTTTATGTAACATAGCAAATGCTGGGTTGAATTGCTTGTTTCAGACTAAAGACAGGTAAATGTTTTTGCAGTCGGTTTATTCGAATTCTGGCGCTAAATTATAAAGTCGCGAAATTTCTAAACGCCTCAGCTTCTGAATAACCGCACAGTTGTCGAAGCATAAAGGCGCTGCCAATCACAGCGTCGCCCGCAGGAGGCCATATTCTTTACTTAGTAGCAATCCGGAACCCTCGTGTTACGTGGCAACCGTTTAATTTATTTCTCGCCGTTCAAGTGACCTGTGTAAATACGGTGACTGAATCATGCAGGGTGAACCACTTACTGTATAACACTTCTTTAGAGAATTAGATTGCTTTTCACTTCCTGCCCTCGTGTCCTGCTGATTTCCATCGGGAGAGTCCAGGATTGCCCCTATGGCGAACGAGCACTTGAGCGCTGGAGTGGGCTAAGTAGATAACTATTCTTTCTAAATTACGCGGTTGATATCCGCCATCTTCCAAACATTCTCTTCTTAAAGTTATATTAGCCACCTCCAATTGTTTTCAGATTTACTTATGATAATCAATATATATCTAAACAATGAAATAATGTTTAAAAATTGAAATCTTTAGTAGTTTAAAGTAATTTTTAACGGCATACGCGTAGCCTTAGAAAATATTGTTTTTTTAATAAATTGGTAGAAAGAGTAAAAGTAAAAAACTATTTTTTTAAGACACAGAATATTTAAAAAGTGTACTCAGAAACACTTTAAAAGAAACACATGAAATTTCTTATTTGTTTTGTTGGAACTATTACAAAATATATATACTTTATTATACGCTAAATTTATTTAAACTAACCTCTGAAAATTTTAACGTATGTAACTTTGACAATTTTTTTACTTATAATTTTTTCTTAAGAAACATCCTAAAAAATGTATGGCTTACACCTTTGCGGCCAGGCTTAATTCAAAAGGAAAAAAACATTGTCACGTCTCTATCTACTGGATCGTACTTCAAACCTACACAACGAATCAATACTATTATGATTGTATTTTAAACATAAATGAATTAATCAGTAGACCTATATTTGATTTGACTCCGAATCAATGATAGCATTTGATATCCTATCTATGTATAAGATAGCTGAATATAATTAATGTTATCCATCAAAACGAATCAATGCCTTTATTATTGTATGTACAACCCATAACTACGAATCGATCTTTAGTCTACCTACTGCAGCTAGAGTTAGGCCAGGACCAGCATATTTAGAAGACACAGATTTGATTGCTCCCTGCAACGCTGCGCCGGGTACATTTGGTCGTAAACTATACAAGCCGCGGGACACAGCCATAACTCGTTTGAAATTAAAATCGGACCCAGTTGAGGTTAGTTATTACAGAGTGGGTGTAAATCTGCGTTATCTCGACATCTCGTTTCGGCCCACACGCTCCGTGACGCGACATTTCCAAAAATTTGAATAAATGCCATCGAAACTACGTGACAGAATTTATATTTTTTTGTTTTATAATGTCTCAATTAAATTCAAAAAGTTGGCAAAATCGATGATAAAACGGTAATGGAAGGATGCGCAATTTAGAGAAGATTTATTTTTCTAATACACTCTATCTACTATCAACCTCTTATACATACATACATACATACATACATACATACATACATATATATATGCTGATACGTTTTCTTTCACATGTGATGAATAGCTACTATCAGGAGTACATCCCTTCATTATACAGAGCATAAAATCGCCTCTGATTCTGTTGATTCGCACTTCAACTGTGGTTGGGTTTACATTCTCAATGCTAAATGAGATTCTAGAGAAACATCGGAACTGCGATTCTATGCAATACAAAATAAACGCATATACTCCGGATATTAATTATTCATGATTATCTTCACTATATATATATATATATATATGCGCGGGCGCGCGGGCGTGTGTGTGTGTGTGTGTGTGTGTGTGTGTGTGTGTGTGTGTGTGTGTGTGTGTGTGTTGGTTGGGTGTGGGGTGTGAGTGCGCGTAAGTGTTGGTGTAGGTGTGTGTAGGGGGGGGGGTTGTGTTTGTGAGATGATTTGTGTGTATAAGGGAACATTTTGAGAGTTGACTTTTGAAAGTGGGATTGTTTTCGACCATTAGAACACTCCTTATGAGAGCACCATAGTAACTTTTACCTCTCGAGAGTGGATTAGCAAAAATATCAAGATTCTTGTAAAAATACATGAAAGTGTAAGTTACAGGAATGTATAAGTTATATAGTCTATATAGCTGAACACTTTCGCATTCGGTCGTCGCAACAACGCAAGCAAAGCTTTCTGCACTCACTAAGAAAGACTGTGTTTTTGTTGTTCTCTATGGGCTACCCACAGTGCAAGAGCGTAACCATAGAAACGAGTTGCTATTGAAAATATACCTAAAACACACATTCATAGGATCAAACTCCTTCATATACTTTTACCTATGCATTCTTTTCACCCACGTGAATTTGGTTTCGTATTCTTAAGAAGATCAGCCAGTCGTATCTACCAAGAAGATACGGAAAGGGTTGTATATGTAGATAGGGAAAGTGTATCGGCTTGAAATCCCCTGATAAGAGAAAAATTATGGTATAACGCGTACAGTGCCGCGTCTACTGTGCCGTAAGGAGGTGTGTATCCTTTACACCCGCTCTAGGGTACAGAAAGGGAAACTAAATTTGGTAACAATTAATAAAAGACCGTCTGATATATGAGTCCATAGCATTTATTTTCAAGATAACGGTGTGTTTCGACAGCTAGTTTGCCATCTTCGTCTGGCCAATAAGACCGCGTTTAGTATACTCATGGTATTATTTCCGTGATAATGATGGCAAACTAGCTGCCGAAACGTCACCTTTATTTTAAACATAAACGCTATTGGTTCATATGCCAACCGTATTTTATTAATATCGAGACTTGAGTGTGAATATATACAAATATGAAATAGCTAACGATAAAAAATGGGATAATGTTATCCTGACACTAAACAGACGGGCGAGACATCTACTTACCTCTAGGTTTGACCTACCGACTTCCAGAAGTGGCTTATATACTGCGCACAGTTTTATTGTAGCAACAAACGTTGAAACAATATGAAACCATTGTTGTAATTCATATTCTTTATTATTCACTAACCTCGGCTTTTATAACGGCAAGAGAGACTCCAAAAAACAGATGATTTTTTCCGTAGAGGTAATCAATTGACTACAACCTATTAATGGATTGTATGTTTGAATTATTAAAAAAATGGTTTTTAATAATTATTTGTTTTTTTATTTACTAACCTCTAAATTTTTGTTACTGACTTCCAGTAAGTTTTTATATATTATAGCAAGGTTTATTCTACGGACTTCCAAAAATAGTTTATAGATTGTGTAGAGTTTTATTGTAGCAACAAACGTTAAAATGATATAAAACAATTCTTATATTTAATATTTTCTTCTTATTTACTAGGCTATGTGTTCAATCCCTTAACTTTCCAAAAAGACGTGCTATATTGCTTGCAATAGATTTCAAATAATTAATCCGGTTTTTATTTCAATCTGTTGTCAAACACCACCTCTGTGTTTAGTGAATTTTACCGAATACAAAAAGGTTGCTAATTTATTTTATACGGGTGAACGATATGATAAATAACGATGATATTCTAACAAAACAAATAATATAAGCTATTGTCATTCCTGATTTCAATTACTCACAACGGTACAATAATGCTGGTTCAAATCTACATACAAATCGGCTTTGGGTTTAATGTATAAGCCGATATTAATTTGTGGGATATTTATGCGCTCAAACCTTTTGAACCAATATGTTTTTCATGGTGTTTCCTTAAATCGTTAAATTTATTTCCTGCAAAATTCGTGATAATAAATGCATATGCAGTTATCAAATGCAAAGCGCATTAAAGGTAAAACTCCAAACCTACGTCAAAGCCTTCCGGTGATTAAATATTTTTGGAATATTTTTTCGTAAAAACAATTCTAATGGTTTGTCCGTTTCCCCGTCGGCCCCCCTCTCCGGCTGTCGGACGCATCGGAATGCGAGGGCGTCGATTATGTTTGGCGGTTTGACGGGCCGTTAAATCAGTCATGCGCCGCCATATTGAGAAGCTATAATGTCTTTATTATTCTCCCTGAGAATGGCTTTATTATTGAGACGAAATGCGTGACACTTGGGATTCGCGTCCGAAGTTTGCGCCGTACAACGAGGGCCGACTTCCGTGGCTTCTAACTCCATTCAGTTTAGGGATTAAAAATCTTATAATTAAAAACTTTTAAGCGTAGATTTTCAAAATTATATTTATCACATACAAGCTGTTTTTTATGTTAAAATTAAATAGGAATTTAGTAATACAAGATTAACGAACACCTATTCACAATTAATAATATCTTTCTCATACGCGTTTCAATCACAGAGGCGTTATCCTCAGTGGGTATAACTGCTCGGAATCTATAAAACAAATTATAACACTAATGATAATGCCCATGCCATTGATACAGATATTTATAAAACACTATTGATTGTGTGTTTTTGTTAGGTATTGGAGTATTTAAATAATAACACGTTTAACAAGCTGAGGTTAACATTTAGTAAACATTAAGTAATTTTGGTATATTTTATATGTACTCTGTTATTTGGTATATGTTGTACGTATATAATTCTAGTATACAAGTATATGTATATATATATGTATATATATATATATATATATATATATATATATATATATAATTATTATTTTTTTATGTATATATTAACTTAACAACTTAGCAAGCATATTTAGCGATAAGTTTCTAAATTTTATAATTTGAAATAAAATATTAGCAAATTCTAATAATAGGATTTATAACTTATAATATTGTGATTAAATTAATGGAACTTTTAACCTGTACTTGAATTATTCGTGCTAAATACAGTGTTTTTGTTACAGGTATGTGTCTTGGTCAGACTGCTGGAATCTTGAAACTATCTTTGTGTGAGGTTGGTACTGAAAAGTAGCTTTCGAAAGTAGTCTAGTAAATATACCAAGTAAGATTCTTGGTTAAGAACATCTAGGTGCGTGTTGAGTGAGTACAAGACACTGATATGTTGCTATATATATATATATATATATATATATATATATATATGTTTAACTGTACATATACATACATATAATTTCCGCTCTTGAAAAGTAATGTATTTTATAATTTTATAAATAATATTCTAGTTGTTCGTTTACAATAAATGTACAGTTAAATAGATAATATAAAATGTTTTTATAGTTTAAGTTTTCAAGTTAATTCCTACTTAAGTCAATACAAAAAAAAAATTATTTTAGTTTTTTTTAAATTTTATAATTGCAATTAATATAAATATGTTTATACATGTGTCAGAGTAACAATATTAGGTGGTAAAATAGAAAGCGAATTTCCTTTTTTCTTTCTTTGGCTTTGGCTTATTATTTTGGTTTGTTATTATTTATACGCTTTCTTAGTGTAGTTACTATTTCGCTTGCATTGTGCTGTAGTTTCTTTTCGCTTTCCTTTTGCTTTGTCCGTTAGTGAAGAAGGTTCGATACCGTTAATACAGTCTGTTTGTTTATTTTATTCTTTTAATTAAGTTTTACCATTGAGCATTATTTGTAATATTGTGTGGTAACCATGGCAACAATTCAAGGATGTGCAATGGAGGTTTCGACGATAACTAGACGGGAGCAACAGAAAAATTCTTATTCAACTTTGAGAAATAGACTTCGAGCTATGGAAAACTTGGTTCAGTGCCAAAGACGTTAGATTTTGAATATAAAGATATTCAGTTCGAATCCATTCTAGACTCCCAAAATTTTTATAATTTAATTATTGAATAAATATTTGGAAAAACTGTGTTAACATCAATTGTTATTCACTATAGGTTAAAAAAAGTATTTGAACGTGATTGAATAAATAAAATGTATTTTATTAACAATTGAAAATCTGTACAAGATAAATACCAGGAGAGTGTGAGTAAATAGAAGGAATTTTAAAAAGGATTAATATACCAAAATATATTCAATACATCTCCACAGTGAGTCTTCGGCATAACAGACTTTTTTTTATTAGGGCCTACACCATGTAATATGTATCAGTTCAGTTTTACAGACGAATTGTGTTCAAACAACTAAATTATTTTCAATATGAATTATATTTGAAAATTTTCTGTTCAAATTTGAAGTTTTTAACATCTCCTTATTATTTTTTGAAAACTTTAAAGACATTTATAAAATAATGTAAACGAAACAATACTAATTAATTTTATACCTGTAGAACCAATACGCTTTATTCGTTGTAAAAAACAATCGAAAGAAATCAAAAG
Organism: Prosapia bicincta; assembly: GCA_036971475.1. Classification (NCBI taxonomy): domain Eukaryota; kingdom Metazoa; phylum Arthropoda; class Insecta; order Hemiptera; family Cercopidae; genus Prosapia; species Prosapia bicincta. Next base: position 29,347,533 of record JBAIZL010000009.1, on the reverse strand, counting down.
AATCTATAAAATAGGAGCAACTGTGGTGTAATTTGTTATTATAAACAAATAATACCTCTTAAACCACAAAAACGTTTTATCTATGTCTAATTGCAAAGCAACCATCTTCAGAGCAAATTACCTCATAGCCTATATCTTGTAGTTTTTCGTAAGTATATGATTGCTTTGCAATCGAAGTGTACATCAGGACGAAGATAACAAGTTTTGTTGTTTAAGAGGTGTTATTTATTTCTAATAAAATATTAGATCACAGCTGCTTTAAGTTATTATTAAATTTGTGTATTTTCAAAACATTATTTTATCCAAACATTTTCAGGAGAATTTATTTATTTATAGTAAAAAAGGTTATAAATTTATTTAAAGATACCACAGCAACAGATCTTTAAACACTTGTTCACGTATAATCGCATAAATTGAAGCCGAATTGGCACCTCTTAAAACTCGGAGACCAATAGATAGAAGCAGCTGTAAATCATAACGGCAATAAACCGACTGCATTTGTCTAGTTTAACCAATCACTCTCAGCAGGAGGGAATACATCTAACGAACGTCAGACTCGTATTGGCGCGGCGTTAACAGCGATTCCATACATAATATTACGTCAAGGTCTTTCGCATAATTCAAAACAATTATTTCTTTGGAAAAGTTATAGCGTTCATGCATATTAAATGACTGTCAGCGTGCATATAAATCTCCGCTTCCAAATCGACATTGTTACAAGCATTTTTTTAGCGGGAGACATTTTTCAATCGAATTTCTACCTAATAAAGAACTATGACTGAGGCTATGGCGTGCATATTTATGTAGTATAAACAGGTGTACACTTAATGATAGTGTCTTGGAACGGGTTTACAGCGTCATTACAAACCGCGGGATGGCGGACGAGGTCCATAAATAATAAAAACACACAAAGCAGTACCCCAACACTTACACGGCTCGTAGTGGATGTAACCAAGTCGGGAACCTTTGCTTGCTCACGGTCAGGAATCGATTCTTATGGTGTGAACTGTTTCTTTACGGTTCAAAGTCTTTTTATTTTACTTTAATGACGCATCCGTCCAAAATGTGTAACACTTAATATAAAGTAAATGCAAAGGTAAAAGTCAAAATAGTGAACTCAAAATCTCACAAAAAGTTAGTTTTTAATAATCACACACACAACAAGCTAGTTTCGGCGACGAAGTCGCCTTCCTCAGTACTTGGCTACTCTGAGGAAGCTACTCCTCGAAGCATCCCGAAACAAAAGCTGGGCTACCCTAATAACGGACGGTCCCATTGACGGTCGACTGCCACGACACGAGAGTGTGGCTCTCTTCCGCTTGACGACCGGACATGACTATCTGGCTGCGCACCTTCACAAGATACATGCTGTACCATCACCCGAATGCACCCTATGTGGAAGCGGCACCATGACAGCTGAACACCTTCGCACTTGCTCGTCGCTGGACCACAGTCCCACAGATGAGACAGAGGCCACAAGGATCTCTCGATTATACTGGTCAGCGCGCCGCCAAATGGCTGGACAGCCAAGGGTGGGCGTTGGCTAGTAAGTAAGTAAATAAGTAGGAAGCTACTCAGTGCGTAGCAAAGCACTGAGGAAGGGTGCGTTTATTAAAAACTAATTTTTTGTGAGATTTTGAGTTCACTATTTTGACTTTTACCTTTGTGAATAGTTCTCACTAGCTAAGCTCTAATGAACTAAATAAAGTAAATGGCTTACTTGAATTGAAAAAAAATATCCTACTATAAAAAAAAACAATTAGACGAATTGCTGAAGGTTATTACTTAGAAGTATATTTATGAAATAGGCAATAAGTATTAGTATTTTAAGTGAATAAAACTTTACTTTTAAAGTAAATTAACTTTTTATTTAATTAATAGTTTTTCAATTAATTTTTTAAATTTTGTTACTTCTCATCCCTGCAGTCACAATGTCCAACAGCAAAGAGTGGCAGGGAACGTTTAGTTAAAATAAAAACTTACGCCACAGTTGGTTCAAGCAGTTAATAAATATTAACCTTGATTCATAATACTGTTTAAATTATTGTTATTACACTGGAATTGTTTATGAAATTCAATCAACATCAAATGTAAGGCATTAGAATCTCTGTGGCTTTGTTCAGTTATTTACTAATTCACTTGGCAAAAACCCCTACTCGCAGATATTTTTCAGCAGACGCCGTGATTTCGGACAAGACTGCCTCATCAAGTGTTACGTTCATGTGAATCTGTTGGTATTCTGTGATCTGTTGCTGTTCTTAGGTCTTTGAGTATGTGATGTGGTTGGTTTTTGTGGTGTTTGTATATCTAACCAAAACCTCACAGATTCAAGACTACTTAACACACCGAGTAAACAGTCTTGCCCGTGAGTCAAATAAGAAACACGAAAAAAGAGACACTCAGTATATAGTGGTTTTTCTGTTAAAGTAAGTGATAAATAGACACCTAAGTGTTTATTTTTTTAATTTGTCTAGCTTTCCAAATAAAGTGTTTGATCGTACATTTTGTCCAACATCAAAATATTCTCAAAATAAGGAATTTTTTAAGGAAATTTAACCGATAATTTATAACTAAATGACAATATAATTAATCAATGATAATATATGATAAATAAATATACACCCTGTTATATCTCAGATATCTATGGAATGCTTAGAAATTGATAAATGAATGCTGGATACTTGAGTGTTAGACAGTGTACATTAGACCCATTTTCGTGTGCTTACTCACCATTATACCATTTTATTAACCATTTTCATAACTCACCATTATACACATACTTTTCTTTTGAATCTCTGGATTTTCAGTGTATGTGATTTCTGCCCTAGTAAAAAAAATGTCCTTAATTCACTGCACCAATATTTTACAATAATTTTGCTTCTTGTATTTATGAAGTCGAAGCAACTATCACTAGTCTCTTCTACAATTAGAGAAACATAAAAACTTCCAAGGGCCTGTGTTTGAATAATTCATGATGTTATCTGACTAAAACATTTGTTAGCAACACTGTAATTAACCAACATCTGGACGGCAATTGTAGCGGACAGGTCCTTTGAAAACGATCGCCCGATCTGTTGCAAACTAGAAGGTTTTTTCCGAGTCGAACAATTAGCAAACGCGATCTAACTCGATTGGAAAGAAGCTTAAAAACGTTAAGTAAAACGGTGATATTTATCGTGGAGTGTAATGGTTACAAGTGGGCGGTCTCGGGGAGCGTAAGCAAGATGAATCTCAGCTTTAATTGCGATGTAAGGATTTCCTTATGGTGACATGAACGGTGGACGGGCGAGAATGTTATTTTCTTAACTGACTATAATTCACGATTATATGAATCGAGATGGTTACACAAACAAAATTAGTTTACAGTTTGGGACATTTTAGCTGGTTTCCCTTTAAAGATGCTGACCCAGTTACTGAAAGGTTCTTAAGTGTATTGATTATGTTAGCTTAGTGGCAGTAATTACTCTATTTTACATGCAATAAAGTTGTGAATAAGTTGGGTGTTTAAGCCAAGACAGAAATAAGTATATGAAGGGCCTTGTGTGTATTTCACAAGTGTTGTCTTTGAAAACCTTTGGCTTCCATCATCAGAAACTAGAAACGTTTTTATTTGACGAAGAAAACTAAAAAAATAATTCTAAAATGCAGAGAGGCACAAGTATTTTATTATTATTATTAGTATTATTATTTTTTTTTTATTTGAGTGACTCTTAAAAGTGATACTTATGAGGGATGAGAAAAAAGGATTAGGATGTCGACAAAGGACGACCAGACTTAAGATATAGGCAAGGATCTTGTGCAAATTTACATGCACAAACTAAACCTACTCATCGTTGCTATAGAAACGTAACTACCTTGTAAAGGGTAAGTTTGTGTTTTGAAAGCACCACAAAAATAATCCCAGACGCTTATACTGTATTTTAGGGTTGTCCTTTGAAAACATTTGAAACTACGTTTATTGAAGTAATATGGAAAATGTTGTTTCAAAGGCAACTAACTTTTCAGTACAAAGATCAAGAAAATTTTTGCTTAGCTTGGTAAAACACAGTTTAAAAATTATCTCTTATAACTTGCCCAAACATTTTAGTACAAGTGACATTTCGTGCAATCCGATCTTAGAATTATTTCTTTACATTCTGGGCTATATGTACAGATAAATAGGAGAATGTTTTACCTTAACTTATTTCTTGAAGAATACTTTAATATCTTAGAATTATTTCTTTACATTCTGTGCTATATGTACAGATAAATAGGAGAATGTTTTACCTTAACTTATTTCTTGAAGAATACTTTAATATCTTAGAATTATTTCTTTACATTCTGTGCTATATGTACAGATAAATAGGAGAATGTTTTACCTTAACTTATTTCTTGAAGAATACTTTAATATCTTAGAATTATTTCTTTACATTCTGGGCTATATGTACAGATAAATAGGAGAATGTTTTACCTTAACTTATTTCTTGAAGAATACTTTAATATCTTAGAATTATTTCTTTACATTCTGTGCTATATGTACAGATAAATAGGAGAATGTTTTACCTTAACTTATTTCTTGAAGAATACTTTAATATCTTAGAATTATTTCTTTACATTCTGGGCTATATGTACAGATAAATAGGAGAATGTTTTACCTTAACTTATTTCTTGAAGAATACTTTAATATCTTAGAATTATTTCTTTACATTCTGGGCTATATGTACAGATAAATAGGAGAATGTTTTACCTTAACTTATTTCTTGAAGAATACTTTAATATCTTAGAATTATTTCTTTACATTCTGTGCTATATGTACAGATAAATAGGAGAATGTTTTACCTTAACTTATTTCTTGAAGAATACTTTAATATCTTAGAATTATTTCTTTACATTCTGGGCTATATGTACAGATAAATAGGAGAATGTTTTACCTTAACTTATTTCTTGAAGAATACTTTAATATCTTAGAATTATTTCTTTACATTCTGTGCTATATGTACAGATAAATAGGAGAATGTTTTACCTTAACTTATTTCTTGAAGAATACTTTAATATCTTAGAATTATTTCTTTACATTCTGGGCTATATGTACAGATAAATAGGAGAATGTTTTACCTTAACTTATTTCTTGAAGAATACTTTAATATCTTAGAATTATTTCTTTACATTCTGTGCTATATGTACAGATAAATAGGAGAATGTTTTACCTTAACTTATTTCTTGAAGAATACTTTAATATCTTAGAATTATTTCTTTACATTCTGGGCTATATGTACAGATAAATAGGAGAATGTTTTACCTTAACTTATTTCTTGAAGAATACTTTAATATCTTAGAATTATTTCTTTACATTCTGTGCTATATGTACAGATAAATAGGAGAATGTTTTACCTTAACTTATTTCTTGAAGAATACTTTAATATCTTAGAATTATTTCTTTACATTCTGGGCTATATGTACAGATAAATAGGAGAATGTTTTACCTTAACTTATTTCTTGAAGAATACTTTAATATCTTAGAATTATTTCTTTACATTCTGTGCTATATGTACAGATAAATAGGAGAATGTTTTACCTTAACTTATTTCTTGAAGAATACTTTAATATCTTAGAATTATTTCTTTACATTCTGGGCTATATGTACAGATAAATAGGAGAATGTTTTACCTTAACTTATTTCTTGAAGAATACTTTAATATCTTAGAATTATTTCTTTACATTCTGTGCTATATGTACAGATAAATAGGAGAATGTTTTACCTTAACTTATTTCTTGAAGAATACTTTAATATCTTAGAATTATTTCTTTACATTCTGTGCTATATGTACAGATAAATAGGAGAATGTTTTACCTTAACTTATTTCTTGAAGAATACTTTAATATCTTAGAATTATTTCTTTACATTCTGTGCTATATGTACAGATAAATAGGAGAATGTTTTACCTTAACTTATTTCTTGAAGAATACTTTAATATCTTAGAATTATTTCTTTACATTCTGTGCTATATGTACAGATAAATAGGAGAATGTTTTACCTTAACTTATTTCTTGAAGAATACTTTAATATCTTAGAATTATTTCTTTACATTCTGTGCTATATGTACAGATAAATAGGAGAATGTTTTACCTTAACTTATTTCTTGAAGAATACTTTAATATCTTAGAATTATTTCTTTACATTCTGTGCTATATGTACAGATAAATAGGAGAATGTTTTACCTTAACTTATTTCTTGAAGAATACTTTAATATCTTAGAATTATTTCTTTACATTCTGTGCTATATGTACAGATAAATAGGAGAATGTTTTACCTTAACTTATTTCTTGAAGAATACTTTAATATCTTAGAATTATTTCTTTACATTCTGTGCTATATGTACAGATAAATAGGAGAATGTTTTACCTTAACTTATTTCTTGAAGAATACTTTAATATCTTAGAATTATTTCTTTACATTCTGTGCTATATGTACAGATAAATAGGAGAATGTTTTACCTTAACTTATTTCTTGAAGAATACTTTAATATCTTAGAATTATTTCTCAACACTCCGCGCCCTCCTTATTGATAAACAAATGTAATTTTTTTTCTAAAATTATTTCTTGAAACTTGACCAAATATTTCGGAACACGTAACTTTTTCAAATATCTCGGAATGTTTTCTTGATATTCTGTGCCTTCCATATAGATAAATAGAAGGAAAGTTTTATCTAAAATTACTTCTTGAAACTTGTCCAAACATTTCGAACACGTGACTTTTCCAAATATCTTAGATGTTTTCTTAATATTCGGTGCTTTCCATATAGATAAATAGAAGGAAAGTTTTATCTAAAATTATTTCTTGAAACTTGTCCAAACATTTCGAACACGTGACTTTTCCAAATATCTTGGATGTTTTCTTAATATTCGGTGCTTTCCATATAGATAACTAGAAGGAAAGTTTTATCTAAAATTATTTCTTGAAACTTGACCAAACATTTCAGAACACGTGACTTTTCCAAATATCTTGGATGTTTTCTTGATATTCTGTACCTTCCATATAGATAAATAGAAGGAAAGTTTTATCTAAAATTATTTCTTGAAACTTGTCCAAACATTTCGGAACACGTGACTTTTCCAAATATCTCGGAATGTTTTCTTGATATTCTGTGCCGTCCATATAGATAAATAGAAGGAAAGTTTTATCTAAAATTATTTCTTGAAACTTGACCAAACATTTCGGAACACGTGATTTTTCCAAATATCTTGGATGTTTTCTTGATATTCGGTGCTTTCCATATAGATAAATAGAAGGAAAGTTTTATCTAAAATTATTTCTTGAAATTTGACCAAGCATTTCGGAACACGTGACGTCCATGTAATAAAGAAGACTGAAATTTCTTGTATTGTGTTTGACACTCTGCGCCTTTTATGTAAATGGGAATGTTTTACTAAAATCATGTCTTTTTTGCAATCCTGTAAGACACTTCTCTTTTTGCTGTAGTTTCGAGCTGCAATCTTTGTTGTAAATTTGCAAACAAGGAAAGTGAATCACAAAGATTTCGACCCACTTCTTTCGGTGCGAAAAAAGTACTTTACACTTCCTTAGGCCAGATGTTCTGCGTCTTAAACATTCATGAATCAAAAAGCTGAGAATTGTGCGGTAGAGAATAAATTCGTTATGAATAAAATATGCAAGTGTATTGCTGCTCGGCGCTTCTGGAGATTGATTTTCCAACAACAGGGCGCATCTTGGTAAATACATCAAAGACGGGCATACTTGTTTTGCTTCAACTTATTGATACTTTGAATCCAGAATGAAATGGAAGTTATACTCGTGACTGTACAATGAATAACAATACATGTTTATGTAAACATCGTAGCCTTTATGTAAACATGTAAAAATACAGAATTCTATTTTTGGATTTTGAATTCGTAATACTGTAATACTGTTTACTAATAATTCTGTGCTACATCATTCTACGCTATGTAGTTTTATTTAAAACTTTAACTGGACCTTGTATTTTAATCAGTTGTCTTTTCGAATTGATAACGTCTGTAGGGGCAATGCACATTTGCTTGGATAGAGAAAAAACTCTTGGTTCAAGTAATAATTTTTGTTTGTTTATTTAGCTAAATGTTTATTCTGTATAGATCTGGTTGAGCCCTGAAGCAGGATGTGCCTACGGCTATGCTTTAAAAATGCCCCTACTCCGGACCAGTTGCATATGTTTCTTAAATGAAAAACGTTTCGTACTATTTACCTTACTACGAGGACATATTGTCACTATAATAAATAATTTGATTATTTTCAATATTTATTTGATAACTACTAAAATTGTTATGGAAAATGATACTGTACTAAACTCGACCATATGTTTTGAAAAACTTGTAATCTGGCTTTCCTTACCTAAACGTTGATTTTAAACAATGTAGTTCTACCCACCATAAACCAGTTTGGTATCATTTACTGTAACCTTTTTAGTAGGTATCAGATACCTGATTAAAATAATCATATTTTGTTTTATAAAAAACCTTTTATCATTCTACTAAGGTAACCAGTACCATATAATGTATAAAGCGACTAATTTGCGATGTAGCTAAGGGCCTTTTCCGGGTGGGGGAGGGTTTATTGGTTGTGACAGCAACTAGTCCTTACTCCAAGGCTCAACCAGCTCTTTACAAATTATTGACACTGATAAAGATAGCTTGGTGCGTTATAAAACGTTTTTTTAGAGTTTTCATATGTTTAAGTTAATTTGTAAATTATATTGACATCGATAAATTATCGTTTTCTAGTGTGCATATATATATATAGATTTTTTGGACTAGGAGACTGACAGACTTACCTTGGTAAGAGTCCACTCTGTAGTCTTGAAATAGAAACACATAAAAGCACTTAAACAATGATATATTTCAACCACACAGTGGTCTTTATCAATCGAAGAGAAAACACAAAAAGAAATATGAGAGAATGAAATAAATTAATTATTTCATTCTCTCATATTTCTTTTTGTGTTTTCTCTTCGATTGATAAAGACCACTGTGTGGTTGAAATATATCATTGTTTAAGTGCTTTTATGTGTTTCTCTTTCAAGACTACAGAGTGGACTCTTACCAAGGTAAGTCTGTCAGTCTCCTAGTCCAAAAAATCTAAATAATCTTTACCAACCAAAACTAACCTAAATATATATATATATATATATATATATATATATATATATATATATATATATATATATATATATATATATATATATATATATACTATGTTCTAGAGTCACTATATGACTCTGGGTCACTAAATGTACACTATGTATAATATATATATATATATATATATATATATATATATATATATATTATCGTACAAAATATATTTTGCGTCCTAGTTTTTATTTCTCTCTGATAGGCACATGGCTGCCACATTTTAGCCTGTATTTTAATAAACATTCTCAATAAAACATATTTAGTTATAGGGTAGTATGTTTCGTGTTGGCGAAGTAACTGAATAACCGTAGTCGCAGATATAGTGATCTGATGTTGCCAGTAGTATTGCCCGACCTAACCAATATCTTATATCACGTTTGTATACTAGTTTGGTCGCAACTTTATCAAAGATTGCATACCCCCAAGGTGGCTGTATCTACCCACCTTGGCATACGCTTGCTTAGGAAGATATGTAACCGCGCAATATACCTGTCGCTCCTTCCAGTTTGTTCCCTTTAATAGCAGGCTACAGCTAATAGTAAAACCTAACCTCAATCTACATAACCCTACTTTCTTTTTGTGCTATTTCTGTTATTATTACTTTCACAATTCGTGTACTAGTTCGAATATATGAAGTCGTAGTAGACAAAGAGAGCGAAATTCCTCTAAATCAGATATGTAACAACAAAATATAGCTACTTGTCACAGAATCCATTTTGCGACCGACAATAGCACCGTTATTCTTAACACCTAACCTCTCTCAACATAACCTCACTACGTTCTTGTAGTCTACTGTTTCAAATACTATTCTTGTTATCATTTTGTTTATTAGTTCGTCTCTATAATGTTACAACTTCAACAAAGAAAACACACATTGCCTGAAGTAATAGTAAAGTATAGCCTACTTGTCACAGAATCCATATTTCTGCAACAATCGTACATTTAGTCTTAGAACCCAACCGTACTCAAAATTTCCACACTATCTTTTTGTACTGTTTCGATTATTATTCTTGTTATCATTTTATATATTATTTCGTCTGTAGAATGTTACAACTTCGACCAAGAAAACACACGTTGCTTGATACATATCTAACGTAACACCACAAATGTTATAGATTCCAGTTTTTCTACCAATAATCTTAGAACTAATGGTGAAACCTAACCTTGCTCTGCGTCATCTAATATAACGGCAGGTTTACGATAAAATGCTAAAAGTTTCTTGTAATTTTAAAGCGAGCTACCGATAAAACTTAAACCTACGAAGAATAGAAAAGGACATTTAATATATGTATTATTGAGGAGGTAGGGTGAGGAGCTTCCTGGTAGATGATGAAATCAAGTGTTCATGTACCTGGAAATAAAACCTTTTCTAAACGATCATAAAAATGTGTCCATCTGTCATAAAGAACTGTTACTAATGTTTCTAATATTCTAATGAAAATTCAAAATGTTTTTAGGATAAATTTGTAAAATAATAACTTAGTTTCATATGAGAGAGATATTTGTACTAACGATCATGGACTCTCTTACTGGGAGGCAAGAGGAGGTCACGGCCCCGTAACTCACCTCCAGATTTAAAGAATAAAATAAATATCCTAACGTCATACGTAGACCAATAGATTTTTGCAAGAAAGTTATTTTAAAAATTGGTGAATTGCATGGCATGACCGAGGACTAATATATATATATATATATATATATATATATATATATATATATATATATATATATATATATATATATATATATATATATAAATGTGTGTTTTCCTTGAATATTTACTTATTATTGTTTTCTAATGAAAAGTATGAGTAAGTAGAGTAATGTGTTTATTTTCTTTACACATTAACCAACCTGGCCTAGTACTTTATAAGTAATTATAAGTTAAACAAGGTTAAAGATTGAATATTTTACCTGCTTAATTTTTTAGTATCAAATGCCATCACATCCAGTAAACTAAATTGTAAACTAATATTTTCAGGTGCAACTTAAAATAATAAGAATTAAAGTTATATATGTATTATATTTGATAAACATAAATTAATAACGTATGTTTGCGGTTCCTGTTTGATTAATCAATTAAAAAATAATTCCTCAGTAAATTTGCTTTAATGCTGGGGTTCTTTGTTTTTGAACGTACACTAATTTTATTTCATGAATGCAAAAACAATTAACCGTAGACAATTATTAATTCAGCAAAAATAACATGTAATCATTTAGGCGTTAAATAGAGGTAAATAGAATTGTTTTGTTAATTTGTTTGACGTCATGGAAAATTATTTAAATTTTATTTTAAACAATTTTTTACATCATTTAAATGTATTTGTTTATTTTTAAAAATACCAACAATGTATATATACACACATATATATATATATATATATATATATACATATATATATATATATATATATATATATATATATATATATATATATATATATATAAATAATAATATTATTATTTTTACACGCACGCACGGGCTTGCGGATATTATTTATATAACAACAATTTATATAAATTTTGGTAAGACAAGTTAGGGTTAGGTACGACCACTTAAAAATATTTTTATTTTCACACAGATACGTTTACTTCCCAATTTCTACTCTTATTGAAGCGTTTTTTGGGTTAAAACGTATCAAATGTTAGTTAATCGGTTAGCTTCCTTCTTTTTGTTCCCAGCACTTCTTACCAGGCCATTTCTTTAAAACACGATACAAAGGCATTTATATAAAATATTTTCCACTATATAGATAGACCATTACCTTCGATTCCAATTTACCATGAATTATTTTCGGTGTCCACAATACGTCTCATGTTTTTAGATAACGTAAATGGATATAGTCGCCATAGCATTCGTTTCACTTTATAGTGTCCTAGTTTATAAAGTTGGTTATTTGGAATCTTGTTATTCCATTCTATAGACACCTGTTACGCTAAGTTAATTCTGAAATTGTTTATATCCATTGTTAAGATCCGCGTATTGAGATTCGTACAAAACACGGTTGCATTTGCAGTTATTAAATTCCTTCTATTAGTTCACACACTCTCCTGATATATATATATATATATATATATATATATATATATATATATATATATATATATATATATATATCGTAAAAATTTTCAATCGTTAATAAAATATGTTTTTATTTATCCAATCTAGTTTAAATACTTTTTAACCTATAGGGGATGACAATTGATGTTAATATTTTTCAAATATTTATCCAATACTTAAATTACAAAAATTTGGGGATCTATTTCTTATTTGAACTAGTTAACTTTATGTTCGAAGTCTAGCACTTTGGCACTGAGCCATCTTTCCTATAGCTAGAAGTGTATTTCCCAAAGAAGTATATGAATTTTGTTGTTTTTTGCCAACATCTGGTTCTCGTTGATACCTCTATTGCAAAGCCTAAAATTGTTGCCATGGTTACAACACATTATCATAAATAACGTTCTAGGATTAAAAATGAACGAAAAGAATAAAATAAACAAACAAAGTGGATTAACGATATCAAACACACGGACAATGCGAAAGAAAAGCGAAAAGAAACTACAGCATAATCAAAAAAGAAAATTGAAATTTAAAAGGAAATTCGCTTTCTATTTTGCCACGTAATATTGTTATTGTGGTTATATTACTTGTTTTATAATAAGAGCTTCACAGCGTCGACTGATACGCAATAAATTAGTCCTCCCAGCGTTACCAACATTGCGGCAACAAAATAAATTTAACAAAGGTAAACAATAGGCTACGGTTAGTATAAACAAAGCTGTGTTAAAGTATACGATAAGTTCCAAGTTGGTCGCGGTAGAATGGCCGGCGTCCAACAAAGGCCTACAAGACCAGTTCTCCACCAGTAATTAAGAGCCCCAGTGATGCTTTCTGCAAGATTATGTCATAACTCATACAACGAGAGACCAGTTCGGTCGATATTAATCATTGTCCAGTCCCAATGTGAAACCCGCTTCCAGTGAAAAAGAAATAGCATTATTGAAACAGACTCTAAACAGTGCTGCAATCTGTCGGATCTGGATTAATTTATGGTAGCACGATGACTGTTCTAGTGAGATCTGTTTGCTTCAATTTACTCGTTTAATTTACACGTGGGTTTTTTTTATTGTAGTTTCATGTCTCACTTAGTTTCCAACCCGAGTTCTTAGATGATAAATCTTTCTTTGTTTAGTCTTGTTTGATTTAAGTTCCAAACGTTTTTTAATTTCTAATGTCGGATTTTATTGCTTCAGAAATACCAACAAGGTATAAAATCGTGTTTAGATGACGATCTAGGATTATTTCAAAAAAGCACATCCTCCTGTTCGAGCTATGATTTTAACACATCTGTCGTCCCTAATATATTACTACTGCCTATTCACCAATAAGAAAATAGTAGATCAAAATAATTCTGGAATTTTGTAGTCCATTACGTTCGGTGAATCTTATTAATCACTTAAACAATAGTTTATGACTATTCGAACTTTAAATTTAGTAAATTTGTTAAAACTTATTGAAACAGATCGTTTTCGATCGCTATGTGGCGATCTTCATCAGTGTCTTCTGCTTGGAGAATTTGGGTCAAGCGGTGACGGTTTTAAAGGTAGGTTTTCGATAATATCAAAGAGTATGTGTGATTTGTATTGTGTTTGTTCTTTTAATATGTTTGTACTTTGTGCTTTTGCAACGAATGTAACAAATTCTACATTGGACAAACAGGTCGCAGCTTTAAACAAAGAGTCGAGGAACACAAACAGAACACCAACTCAACATTTTACAAACCCATAAAAGAAACAGGACATAAATACACAGACATTTACAATAACCTAGAAATCCTACACATCAACAAAAAAGGACCGCATCTCAACACACTAGAACAATATGAAATTTACAGACACACAAAGTACAAACATATTAAACGAACAAATCGCACATACTCTTTGATACTATCGAAAACCTACCTTTAAAACCGTCACCGCTTGAACCGACATCTCCAAGCATGACACTGATGAAGATCGGCACATAGCGATCGAAAACGTTCTGTCTCAGTAAGTTTTAACAAATTTACAACATTTAAAGTTAAGATAGTCATAAACTATTGTGTAAGTGATTAATCAAAATAATATATAAATATGTTATATTAGCAGCATAAATATTATATATAGCATTGCCTTATATATAGCATTATATTAACAGCATACATATATTAGCATTAACGGCATAGATGCCATCCTAGTTACTGAGGATTTGGGTTTATGAGGAGGTACCAGAACTACGTTTACATACGAAGCGTGGTACAAAAATATAACGTACGTACCTTGAATTTTTACCCAGGTCTGGACCCTCCAAAACAGTTACCAGTGAGATGATGATATGTCCTCAGAGATCCTTGTCTGTGCCCTCAGTTATTAAAGTGATGTTACGGCCTCAGAGAGTAAACTATTTTTACAATTTATTAACTGAAAACAATTTTCATGAAATTTAATGCTTTTCCTTTAGTAATCTTGTTCGTTACATGTGTTTAGGCTTTGTACACTATTCCAGTCTTTTTTAGTTTTCCCTATTTTGTCGCTTCTTATTTAAACCTATCGTTATTACCTTTTAAATTATATTTTATTGTTGTTATTTTTTAATTCTTGTTTCTTGTTTTGTATAAGACGCAATTGTTTTTCTTTATTTTCTGCGGTCTTATTTCTATTTCTATTGGTACGAGGCCCAATAGAGCGTGCTATATGTTCACCGAGGGTTTTTTCCGGATTTAAAATCGCTTACGACTGACCAAGGTGTGTAAGCTAAACCATCTTTCCCATTACACGCTTGCAAATTGTTAAATGAACAAACCTAAGGTATTGACCATCAAATATATTTTTGTTTCTTCAGAGATCTTTACTGTTTTCGTTCGTTTGTAAAGCTGCCCGTGATATCGTATATTTTCTTTTCTTTTTATTACTAAAACTTGGAGGGACCTTATCGGTGTAGAGCACTTAGCTGCAGCCTTTGTACTATTTTCCCATCCCTACCACAGGACTAGCATAGTGGATACCTACCACTTTGCAGAAATCAAGTACCCATCTGATGCTAAATCTTCTGATATCCTCTGGTGTACATACCTGCCAGCCTAACCACTTTCTCCTTGCAGCTACCAAAGAAGGGCACTCACAGAGTACGTGGATTGGGCTTTCCTCTTGGTCCTCGTCGCATCTTTTGCACACAGGGGACCTAGAGTGATATCGTATAACCAACAAGATAAATTTTAAGAGTAGCAAAAACGCTATTAATTGTGTATGACAGAGACATATGATTAAAGCGATGATTTATACAATATGCGTCTCTAGGTGGGATAAGGATGACTAGGACTATTAAAAATGTGATAGTTGAGTTAACTAACTGGACACAGCACGTAGACGTTTAAACACAGTAAGCTTAGTTTGGTAATTCGAAAATCATGCGCCCATAGCACATGCAAAAGCCTTGTGGCAACCTCTTATGGAAAGGGTCTTTGAAATGTGTCCAAGGAGATTAAGATCGAAGCAGCCGCTGGATCCGTTGAATCCGTGAGTGATCTTTCAGGCCGTGACAGCGAAAGAGTATGCAAATAGGTCAGAAAAAAATGTAAAAAAACTGGCAGTACAAGTTTCTGAGTTATGAACCCACGCCGTCATAATTAAAAACAAATCATTCATTCATTGCAACTAACATGTAATTACTTTTATTGTCTAAAGTCACTAATTGTCACCTTCCATTTTCAGTCGTTGGGCATAAAAATGAACCCTATTTTAAATGCTTAATAATGGGAGGGACCACCATTCGAAAGTCGCCTCGTGAAAACACCAAGTAAGGTTTTTGTTCTTCAAGTATATTGTGATACTACATATAGATGTGCAGATCGATAGATAGATAGATAGATAGATAGATAGATAGATAGATAGAGAGAGAGAGAGAGAGAGAGAGAGAGAGAGAGAGAGAGAGAGAGAGAGAGAGAGAGAGAGAGAGAGAGAGAGAGAGAATTCTGGTTTGAATGCAGGCAGAAGTACTTGAAAATTCTGATAGGTAATAGTTTGTACATTATAAATACTAGTTTGTACATTTTTCGAACCAGTTTGGATTTAATACGTAAAAGTTTATGTAGAATGTATAACTTTATTTTTTATTTAATATTTTAGAATTATGAAACACTTGTTAGACTTATGATTGAATTAAAAAGAATTTGTTAAAGGAAAAACCTGTGCCGCCTTTTTAAAATGCGTAAACATCTGTTCTTTCTTTGAATGTGAAAGATCATTTTTCTATAAATAAAGAAATGTAATACGTTTTCATAAAGTCTTATGATGTAGTTATTTCGTTGAGCTAGATAAACCTTGTTACAAGTGTTTAGATAAATATTGCTTTGCTGGTAAATGTAAGTTTTTACTAAACACCTTATTTATCTTGAATGCACAGAGCAGTGAACAGATAAAATAAATTCTTTGTATATAAAGATAGAAACGTTTATAGTGAAGCCAGCTGTCACTATCGCATAGTGGTGGAGCCAATGTAGGCCATGCTCTATTAAAACCGGTTTTCACACAAACGGTTCAAACGTTTATCTTTTGTTTTCTTACTGAAATAAACCTCGGCAATGAATTTTATATAGGAAACATGGCTTTGTTCATTTCTTGGAGTTTTATTCATTTTGTATCTGATAATGTTTTTATAAATTTTTGAAATATTTAGTTACACGTTCACTTCTTATTTAGCACGTCTCCTTCCAAACTGCAGTCGGTCATTTCCCTTTCAACGTTTTTTCTAAGTGCTCATCTCACTTGCATTCCAGATAATTTCTCTTCTCCTTTAAAGTACAAATTTCGATCACAGTCTGTTAGTATTAGACTTCCATAATCGACAATACTTCTAGGATCTTTAAGAAGAAACGTTTTTTATTGGATATGGGAGAAACCCTTATAGCAGTACTAAAGTAGTTTTCTGAACATTCTTTTAGCACAAAATAAGTCACATCCGGCAGTTTTGCGAACTATATTGGTTGATCCCGGTTATTCTTCTTTTCCTGGATTGCAGAACCAGAACACTTGAAGGGAACCTCCTTGATGTCTATTCATATATTCCCTTTGGCTACGAATTGGGGCGTCTTGATGCTGTATTTCTTATTTTCAAGGAAGCGGGAAAACTACATTCCAAAACCACAGATGTTTTGCTTAGAGTTGAAAAAAATTTAAAATTCTAACGTTTCTACAGGGCGGGTAGTGCTTCAATGATGTCTTACATGAACTGCTTCATAAACGCATCTACATCATTTATAACTGTGAACTTCTTTAGACGCTCCTATCGCCGTTTTCGACAGGAGTAAAGCAATAAAAATATGATGTCACATTTCCGAAGAAGAACGAATTACCCCGAATATTCCCGAAAGCCATGCATGACGGTAGGCTTTCCTACCAACAACTGTTTTATAGGTTATAACTTATGCGGATGGTATGGTAAATTATTTTCAAATACAGTTTCCTGTACATGGATTCAGAAATATCTTGTAACTTTATTAAATTAAGTAAAAACATAAATTTATAGGCCTACATCTATTTTTTAAGAAGTCATAGCTCAGGTAACTTTTCGCATTGTTAAGAGAAATTATAGTCCTAAATTGTTGATTAAATAAAACTATTAAAATGTTATATTTTTTTTTTTGGTACAGAATAATAAAAGCTGTAATTATATGGGATAGCTTTTTTCCAAAAACATTTCAACTTATGATATTGAATGTCAATATTATTACTTTTCAATTTCTATAACAGTGATTATTTTAATTATATATATATATATATATATATATATATATATATATATATATATATATATTTTGTTATGGGTAAAATGGTACTGTACATAATTATTATAAAAATTTCTATAAATTTGTATTGTTGATAGCCTGTAATGAAAATGAACAATAAAATCAAAACTTGTAGTTTCTGTGTTATACATCTTGAGGTTTTTCTATAATTACACTTTTGGTATCTACTTGTCAATAAACCACTACTTTCTGTTATTTTTCAGCAGACGCGTTTCGCACAGGTCAGCGCATTGTTCAACGCTGTGAGTGCACGATTCTTGCCGTGACTGACAGCATTGAACAATGCGCTGACCTGTGCGAAACCCCTCTGCTGAAAGATATCATAAGTAAGTAACAGTTTTTTTGTCTAGTTGTTACCAAAAGTGTAATAAAATCAAGTATTACATTAGGAGATGTATATATTCTGTTATATTTCTGCTTTTTTACACTTCTACACTTCAAGTCACAGGGTTTTAGTTAAAAAAATTACATTTTGAAAAAATCTTTAAAACTCGCAGTGTTTTGGAAAATCTACAAACATATAAGGACAATCTAAATAGGGTAGAAACAAAAATTCCTTTGTGTTACAGCATGCAACCGTATTTTATTAATTTAATTTGTTTTTAAAATGACATTATTTTCTTATTGATCATAACATTCTTTAATTACATTGTAATGCAATTTCATCCACGGCCATTATCATCTGAAATTGTTTTCCAGGAAAGGAAGGGTTGGAATGTATCTTGAAAGCAACATTCTCGGCGAATTCATTGCAATATTTTGTCTCCAGATGGCATCGCTCGAATTGATCCTAATACAATACCATTAATGCTTCTTTTATTGGTTGTGTAAACTTCCAATGCGGCCTAATGCTCTATATAATTAAACTGCCTTTATATATTTACTACAGCCCTTTCAATAAACTGATTAAATTGAGGGCGCTAAAGTAAAAAGTCAAACGAAACGACAGAAATAGAACTCTATCAAACATTATTTCGTTCTTCTTTCGTTCGCCTTTCTTTGTTATCTTATAATTAGTTTTTCTTTTATTTTGTTTTTTGATTACATTTGTACGACAAAATACTAATAAAGTTACTCTCATTCTGTCGTTTCTCCAACCGTAAACCACGTCATTTCATCCTTCTTAGTAATCTTGTATTTTTTTTAATACAGTTGCAGTTCTTTATCTTCATTGGCATTTTGTAGCTCTAGTAATACTTTTCCCCTTCAACTTGACTGTCCTAGAAGCCGGTCAAGCATTATTTAATACCATTTACATTTAAACACATAATATACTGTCATATAAAGTCATGTAATCCCACTCGACAATTGTTTTTTCCTTACTTTTTAGATGCCAGCGATAACATTTAGAGGTTGTATTTAGAGTTCTCTCTATACTAAGGCGCGTTAAGAGAACAGCTTTACACTCTATCATACACAGATATATGTATTTACATCTCACAAAAGAAGGGTGCAATATATATATATATATATATATATATATATATATATATATATATATATATATATATATATATATTTAAGAATAAATAATATACACTAATTACAGGATTAATTTATTGAATAATACACTCAAAGCTTTTCGTTGGTTGACATTACCAACATCCTCAGGAATTACAATACTAAGAATGATAAAAGAACTGTCTAAAAAATATGAAGCTACTAGATAAAGCTAATATATATATATATATATTCCTAGGTTTTGCAACACTGTTTTCTTGTATTCACTTATCACTTTTACTATATGTACTAAAACAACCAAGTACGATTCTTGTTTAAGTACATATAGTGAAAGTGATATATATATATATATATATATATATATAATAATATATATATAAAATAATTCTCATAAACAAGAATATACGAGTATTACTTCATTTTATTGTTGATTGAAGCTACTGTTCAAACTACAGTCTTACTCTAGTCACATAACTGGACAGTGATTTATAAATTTTGAAAATGCTAATAATGTAAATTAGCGAAAAGCTTCAATCAACAATAAAATGAAGTAATACTCGTATATTCTTGTTTATGAAAATTATTTTAGTTCACCATACATATTCAACAAGAAAAAATAATTCATCTAAGGATTACAATATATATATATATATATATATATATATATAT
>JBAIZL010000009.1:29294894-29322394 GCA_036971475.1 Prosapia bicincta | reverse complement strand
TATATATATATATATATATATATATATATATATATAGAGAGAGAGAGAGAGAGAGAGAGAGAGAGAGAGAGAGATAGAGAGAGAGCAGAGGATTTCCAAAAATTAAAAAAAAAACATTTCCAATAAAGTATATCTTGATATCTGTCTTTCATTTTCTTTAGCTACCAAAAAATGTAATTCACAAAGCGAAATATATAAAACCAAAACTTAGCACGAAATTTTAGTCTAAAAAAGCCTATATTTAAAAACGTTCCCAAAAATACCTCCTGTTATAAAAATCGGTTATAAAAATTGTTAAATTTTATTAACTCAAAAAAAGAACATTTTATGAAAAATATATAAGACTGTATAACGTGATTATATAAAGAGTTTGAGGCCAGGTTTATAGCGTTACTGCCAATAGCGACGGAATACCGAAGATTTCACACCGCCCTCCCTCGCCTGAAACCGCACTAATCAAGCTCTGGCCTATTGTTGTTGTATGATCCGATGATTAAGGTTTCATAATCAGCTGATTAATACTTTTAACAGCTGAAATAAACCAGCCCATTGTTGTCGATATCCAACACATTGTCAGGATTCTAATGCAGTTCAATAAATCCACTGAACAAATTTGAAACGTTTCAACTTGTAACAAGAACAATAACGTCCTTTTAAACACTTCAAACAATTTGAAGATTCAAAATATATATCTATTGAAGCTGTTTGAAATTCCCTTATTGCTTTATGATATTTTGAACTTTCCGTGTTGAAATACGCTGTTTCCTTGTAATCTTGTTAATAACTATTAACTCCATAAAACCTTCCGGTAACCAAATACCGGATATATCCGTGAATATTTATTCTGAATTTAAATTTAATTTGTTTGGAATACATATCCGTTTCCGTTTGAAACAGTATTTTTCCAGTGGCTAGTCAGAAAGTAATCAAATACCGTTTTTATGATGGATGGCAAATTTAGATTTGGTTTTACAAGTAAGTAATTTATTATAATTTTTTCAAATTTCTTTATTAAAATAACTTGAAAATATCTCATTTTTTATTTATAACTCATTAAGACTGTATATCACCATGTATATTGTAACACTCCTTTTTCCTAGGATAGTAGTTAGATCCTGGTAACCGGTAAATTTTCAGAAAGTTGTTATTTAAGAATATTGTCGCCTATGTAGGGTAAAAAAAGGATTCTAAGTAATAATATAAGAGGGGGTTAAGGTAGAGCGTGTGTCCTAGGGCATTATAAATAATAATTGGGAAAAGAGAAAGTTTATTGGTCGTCCCTACATTGTCGCAAATCTGAATTAGGCAATACCTGCTGTGTTTAGTGGAATGTTAGGTAGGTATTTTCTGGGTACACTGACATATAGGACGAAGTATATTGAAGGATAGGGGGAGCCAATGTTCAAGTAACAAAGGAACATGATGTTCTTCTGGTACTAGAGCAATAAAGGAATATTCAGTGGGCAGAGTTGCCTATATGTGATAAATCTATCTCCGTATGGGTTTTAAAGAGGTTTTTACCTGGTACCCTGAGTTGTAGGATGAGGAATATGATAAAATAGGTGGGGCAATAGCAGGAGTAAGAAATTGGTATAGTGTTCTCCTGGTACCAGACTCTTTTAGGAATACTTGTGGGCAGAATTGCCTCCTGAAGTAAATCTGCTTTCTGTAGGGGTCTTAGTATTTACCTGGTACTCTAAAGTGTAGGACGAGGAATATGAAAGGATAGGCGATAAAATAACAGGAGTAAGGAATGGGTATAGTGTTCTCCTGGTACCAGACTCTTTTAGGAATACTTGTGGGCAGAATTGCTTCCTGAAGTAAATCTGCTTTCTGTAGGGGTCTTAGTATTTACCTGGTACTCTAAAGTGTAGGACGAGGAATATGAAAGGATAGGCGATAAAATAACAGGAGTAAGGAATGGGGATGATGTTCTCCTGGTACCAGACTCTTTTAGGAATACTTGTGGCCAGAATTGCTTCCTGAAGTAAATCTGCTTTCTGTAGGGGTCTTAGTATTTACCTGGTACTCTAAAGTGTAGGACGAGGAATATGAAAGGATAGGCGATAAAATAACAGGAGTAAGGAATGGGTATAGTGTTCTCCTGGTACCAGACTCTTTTAGGAATACTTGTGGGCAGAATTGCTTCCTGAAGTAAATCTGCTTTCTGTAGGGGTCTTAGTATTTACCTGGTACTATAAAGTGTAGGACGAGGAATATGAAAGGATAGGCGATAAAATAACAGGAGTAAGGAATGGGGATGATGTTCTCCTGGTACCAGACTCTTTTAGGAATACTTGTGGCCAGAATTGCTTCCTGAAGTAAATCTGCTTTCTGTAGGGGTCTTAGTATTTACCTGGTACTCTAAAGTGTAGGACGAGGAATATGAAAGGATAGGCGATAAAATAACAGGAGTAAGGAATGGGTATAGTGTTCTCCTGGTACCAGACTCTTTTAGGAATACTTGTGGGCAGAATTGCTTCCTGAAGTAAATCTGCTTTCTGTAGGGGTCTTAGTATTTACCTGGTACTCTAAAGTGTAGGACGAGGAATATGAAAGGATAGGCGATAAAATAACAGGAGTAAGGAATGGGTATAGTGTTCTCCTGGTACCAGACTCTTTTAGGAATACTTGTGGCCAGAATTGCTTCCTGAAGTAAATCTGCTTTCTGTAGGGGTCTTAGTATTTACCTGGTACTCTAAAGTGTAGGACGAGGAATATGAAAGGATAGGCGATAAAATAACAGGAGTAAGGAATGGGTATAGTGTTCTCCTGGTACCAGACTCTTTTAGGAATACTTGTGGGCAGAATTGCCTCCTGAAGTAAATCTGCTATCTATTGGGGGTCTTAGAGAGGTATTTACCTGGTACTCTAAGGTGTAGGATAAGGAATATGAAAGGATAGGCGATAAAATAACAGGAGTAAGGAATGGGTATAGTGTTCTCCTGGTACCAGACTCTTTTAGGAATACTTGTGGGCAGAATTGCCTCCTGAAGTAAATCTGCTATCTATTGGGGGTCTTAGAGAGGTATTTACCTGGTACTCTAAGGTGTAGGATAAGGAATATGAAAGGATAGGCGATAAAATAACAGGAGTAAGGAATGGGTATAGTGTTCTCCTGGTACCAGACTCTTTTAGGAATACTTGTGGGCAGAATTGCTTCCTGAAGTAAATCTGCTTTCTGTAGGGGTCTTAGTATTTACCTGGTACTCTAAAGTGTAGGATAAGGAATATGAAAGGATAGGCGATAAAATAACAGGAGTAAGGAATGGGGATGATGTTCTCCTGGTACGAGACTCTTTTAGGAATACTTGTGGACAGAATTGCCTCCTAAAGTAAATCTGCTTTCTGTAGGGGTCTTAGTATTTACCTGGTACTCTAAAGTGTAGGACGAGGAATATGAAAGGATAGGCGATAAAATAACAGGAGTAAGGAATGGGTATAGTGTTCTTCTGGTACCAGACTCTTTTAGGAATACTTGTGGCCAGAATTGCTTCCTGAAGTAAATCTGCTTTCTGTAGGGGTCTTAGAGAGGTATTTACTTGGTACTCTAAAGTGTAGGATGAGGAATATGAAAGGATAGGCGATAAAATAACAGGAGTAAGGAATGGGTATAGTGTTCTTCTGGTACCAGACTCTTTTAGGAATACTTGTGGCCAGAATTGCTTCCTGAAGTAAATCTGCTTTCTGTAGGGGTCTTAGTATTTACCTGGTACTCTAAAGTGTAGGACGAGGAATATGAAAGGATAGGCGATAAAATAACAGGAGTAAGGAATGGGTATAGTGTTCTCCTGGTACCAGACTCTTTTAGGAATACTTGTGGGCAGAATTGCCTCCTGAAGTAAATCTGCTATCTATTGGGGGTCTTAGAGAGGTATTTACCTGGTACTCTAAGGTGTAGGATAAGGAATATGAAAGGATAGGCGATAAAATAACAGGAGAAAGGAATGGGTATAGTGTTCTCCTGGTACCAGACTCTTTTAGGAATACTTGTGGGCAGAATTGCTTCCTGAAGTAAATCTGCTTTCTGTAGGGGTCTTAGTATTTACCTGGTACTCTAAAGTGTAGGACGAGGAATATGAAAGGATAGGCGATAAAATAACAGGAGTAAGGAATGGGGATGATGTTCTCCTGGTACCAGACTCTTTTAGGAATACTTGTGGCCAGAATTGCTTCCTGAAGTAAATCTGCTTTCTGTAGGGGTCTTAGTATTTACCTGGTACTCTAAAGTGTAGGACGAGGAATATGAAAGGATAGGCGATAAAATAACAGGAGTAAGGAATGGGTATAGTGTTCTCCTGGTACCAGACTCTTTTAGGAATACTTGTGGGCAGAATTGCTTCCTGAAGTAACTGCTTTCTGTAGGGGTCTTAGTATTTACCTGGTACTCTAAAGTGTAGGACGAGGAATATGAAAGGATAGGCGATAAAATAACAGGAGTAAGGAATGGGTATAGTGTTCTCCTGGTACCAGACTCTTTTAGGAATACTTGTGGCCAGAATTGTCTCCTAAAGTAAATCTGCTTTCTGTAGGGGTCTTAGAGAGGTATTTACTTGGTACTTTAAGGTGTAGGATGAGGAATATGAAAGGATAGGCGGTAAAATAACAGGAGTAAGGAATGGAGATGATGTTCTCCTGGTACCAGACTCTTTTAGGAATACTTGTGGCCAGAATTGTCTCCTAAAGTAAATCTGCTTTCTGTAGGGGTCTTAGAGAGGTATTTACTTGGTACTTTAAGGTGTATGATGAGGAATATGAAAGGATAGGCGATAAAATAACAGGAGTAAGGAATGGGTATAGTGTTCTCCTGGTACCAGACTCTTTTAGGAATACTTGTGGCCAGAATTGTCTCCTAAAGTAAATCTGCTTTCTGTAGGGGTCTTAGAGAGGTATTTACTTGGTACTTTAAGGTGTAGGATGAGGAATATGAAAGGATAGGCGGTAAAATAACAGGAGTAAGGAATGGAGATGATGTTCTCCTGGTACCAGACTCTTTTAGGAATACTTGTGGCCAGAATTGTCTCCTAAAGTAAATCTGCTTTCTGTAGGGGTCTTAGAGAGGTATTTACTTGGTACTTTAAGGTGTATGATGAGGAATATGAAAGGATAGGCGATAAAATAACAGGAGTAAGGAATGGGTATAGTGTTCTCCTGGTACCAGACTCTTTTAGGAATACTTGTGGCCAGAATTGTCTCCTAAAGTAAATCTGCTTTCTGTAGTTGTCTTAGAGAGGTATTTACTTGGTACTTTAAGGTGTAGGATGAGGAATATGAAAGGATAGGCGGTAAAATAACAGGAGTAAGGAATGGAGATGATGTTCTCCTGGTACCAGAGTTTTTGAGAAATACTTGTAGACAGAATTGCCTCCTGAAGTAAATCTGCTCCGTATCTGGTTCTTAAGGAGGTAACCTTGCCTAGAGAATCCCCTAAGGTGTAGGTCGATGTATATTAGAGATTAGATGGGGCAAGTGCAATACTGAAGAAGCCACTTGGTGTATTACTAATAATACAGTATTAAAGAAAAGTTGGCTATCTATAGCGATCTATAATCGGGTTCTTAGAGAGGTTTCTATCTGATACTTTAAGGTTTAGGATGGGGAATATGGAAGGATAAGCAGGGCAAGTGGAGGAGTAGGAAAGGGGCATGATGTTCTTGTATCAGAGTGTTGGAGGAATAGATAGGGGTAGAGTTTCCTCCTGAAGTAATTTGCTCTCCATCTGCTTCTTAGGGAGATAATTACCCGCAACTCGGACGCTTTAGCAACTGTGTTACTTTCGAAATGGCATGTCAGAGAAGCATTTTGTTTCAAACAGAGGCCCGCGCCGTTCCAGGAAGCTTTTACGATATAATCAGCCTTACCCCTAGGGCGTTCATTGAAAGTCTGGCAGATATTAGAGTAACAGCCCGATGCTCGCAGTATCAAGTCTGTTTGTCAGTCACACGGTAACAAACAATGGGTCTGACAGCTAATCGTGTAGACTTTGCTCTCGAAACACAAATAAAGACGCATTATGAGAACAAACAGGCGTCACTCCCTTGTTTGCTGTCTCTGTCTGCCTCCCTGATAGCATATCTACATCCCGAACCACTTTTATCTCTCTCTTCTTCATCGAAAGCTGTCACTTCGTACAGTGTAAATGCATTTCTTCGATTATTTGCTCTAGATAGGACATGTCATTGACGCGACGTGAAAGGACACGGGGAATTGATAACCTCCACACGCCGTTTGCTTATACAATTATTTCTACTTCTCTGCACTAAGCAATGATTGATTAATACAGCTGGAAAATTATTCCCATTGAGTCAAAACTGGAGTATATTGCTTTAGGAATTTTTAATAAATATTTAATAAGCTATATATTTGTGTATTGTACATTTCTGTTATTTTCCTTTTTGCTTTTACGGTGTTTATAATATCAAAATATATTTTTATATTAACTTTATATTTTTGTTATTTTTTACAATTCACAATCTTTTCTTGAAACAATTTCATGATTTACAAGTAGAAATGTCAAAAAGATTTTTTTTCTAATTAAAAAAAAGCCATAAGCAAAAATGACTATGATTATATATTAAGTATAAGACGGTTAAGATAGAGTACAAAATCTCCCTATATAGAGTTTACCAGCTGATTAGAGGGAGACGGAAATGGCGTAAGGTATCGTCTTAATTGTAAACACAACTGATGTCTAAATTAATTACATGAATAGATAATGTGTGTAAGCCAGCTGTGTGGCGGGAAAGGAACGGCTAAAAAGTTATTCAGGAAAGCATTAGGCCTATTAGTAAAGAAATAGCTCTGTATTAATATACGATTTTCCTAAATATATTATCAGATGCTTTTTTTTAAGAAATAGTAACAAAAGAAAATTTTACGGAATTTAGAAATGTTTTTTTTTTAATTTTTACTAATAGAATAATTAAATTTAAAAAAATCAAATTAGCACACAATGTTTAAAGGCCTTAAATTACAAATTACAAAAGGCCTTTAGTTGTGAAAATATTATCTTAAAAAAAGTAAGTAACAATTTACTCTTTTTAAAAAATATTTTGTAATAATTTAGTTCCACCTGTAAAGGTATGCTCAAGAAATAACAAACTCATTTATTATAGAATAATGAGACTGAGGTAACTTGACATTATTTTCAGCTTAATTCCTTAAACATGTTTTCGAAACTACGTGTACTCCTCAGCACGTGAAACTACGTGTACTCCTCAGCACGTGAAACTACGTGTAGTCCTCAGCACGTGAAACTACGTGTACTCCTCAGCACGCGAAACTACGCGTACTCCTCAGCACGTGAAACTACGTGTACTCCTCAGCACGTGAAACTACGTGTACTCCTCAGCACGTGAAACTACGTGTACTCCTCAGCACGCGAAACTACGTGTACTCCTCAGCACGCGAAACTACGCGTACTCCTCAGCACGTGAAACTACGTGTACTCCTCAGCACGTGAAACTACGTGTACTCCTCAGCACGTGAAACTACGTGTACTCCTCAGCACGCGAAACTACGTGTACTCCTCAGCACGTGAAACTACGTGTACTCCTCAGCACGCGAAACTACGAGTACTCCTCAGCACGTGAAACTACGTTTACTCCTCAGCACATGAAACTACGTGTACTCCTCAGCACGTGAAACTACGTGTACTACTCAGCACGTGAAACTACGTGTACTACTCAGCACGTGAAACTACGTGTACTACTCAGCACGTGAAACTACGTGTACTCCTCAGCACGTAAAACTACGCGCACTCCTCAGCACATGAAACTACGTGTACTCACGTGACACTACGTTTACTCCTCAGCACGTGAAACTACGTTTACTCCTCAGCACATGAAACTACGTGTACTCCTCAGCACGTGAAACTACGTTTACTCCTTAGCACGTGAAACTACGTTTACTCACGTGAAACTACGTGTACTCCTCAGCACGTGAAACTACGTGTACTACTCAGCACATGAAACTACGTGTACTCCTCAGCACGTAAAACTACGCGCACTCCTCAGCATTTGAAACTACGTTTACTCCTCAGCACATGAAACTACGTTTACTCCTCAGCACGTGAAACTACGTTTACTCCTCAGCACGTGAAACTACGTGTACTCACGTAAAACTACGCGCACTCCTCAGCATTTGAAACTACGTTTACTCCTCAGCACATGAAACTACGTTTACTCCTCAGCACGTGAAACTACGTGTACTCCTCAGCACGTGAAACTACGTGTACTCCTCAGCACGTGAAACTACGTATACTCCTCACCATGTGAAACTACGAAGTATGTTTTGTAGTAAGCAAATATCTACCATTATTGTTAAGAATTAGTGAGTAGTAGTGTGTGCATGATGAAAATACGCTCTTGTATAAATATTCCTAAAAATAATACAGTTGGACTGTGGCAGGGATATACTAGTTTGCACGGCATCCAATTGAATAGGTTTGGTAAGTTGGTAGTGTGTGAATGTGTGTTAGTGGTGAGGAAGTGAGTGTGTGTGTGTGTCGTGCGCGCGCGCGCGTGCATGTGGGTATGTTCGTGTGTGTATGAGCGTGTGCAAGCATCCGTGTGTGTATGTGCGTGTGCGCGCGTGCGTGTGTATGTATGTAGATAGATTTTCCGCGCGCGAGCACGGGCACGTGTGCGTGTGAGAGAGAGAGAGAGAGAGAGAGAGAGAGAGAGAGAGAGAGAGAGAGAGAGAGAGTTTGCTTGTCTGTGTTTGTAAGCGAAAAAGTGACGACTGTGTTTAAAAGAGGGGAGATGTGAGAAAAAATTCTGCATGCTTTTTATAATTCTATATTCATTCTTATACTTGTGTTCCCATCGGTTAGTTATAATCGAATAAAAGTCAGTGTAATATTTATAAAACAATCGATTTCAATTCGTTACAGAGCTATTGAGAAATTTAAGAATTATCGTAAGAAAAGAGCCAACAAATTCGTCGCCCAATGTTGACACAACGTAAAATTCAAAAACTCAATCCGGCTCAAGAGATTGCCTTCGGAACTGTACAAATATACTGACTAATCTTTCTATTAGTCAGCAAGTTACGGTGTATATAGAAGATCCCGGAAACAAACTGAAATAAAACAATGATTTTCCAATTTAGAAAATGGAATAACGAATTATGTTCCGAAACCTTGTCAAACCGAAATCCTGCCTTGAGTAATGGGCGCATAGCGTGTGTATATCGGCTCCGTGTAACGTTTATCATTTATGTAAAAAAAGGCATCGGTTTTCGATTCATTTAGAGTCGTTCGTAACTCCATATCGATCTTGCTGCCTTCTTGGGATATCTTGCTCCGTCGCAGCCATCCCCTCGTTAGACGAAATCTGAAGGCAAAATGCCAACGGATTATCCATCCGACGGTAATAATCGATAAAAGGATATTGAATATTGGAAAGCAGGAAGTACCGGCAAATATTTAGGGAATATCTTATAGAAGCTTTCCGTACGCAATAATGGAACTGAGCTTTATCGTACTCTTTGGTTGATTCTGCAAAATTAAATTTCTGCGAAGGGAATACTACTTTGATCAAACTGTAGCAATGTAGCTGTCAGTGTGAACGCACTACAGAAGAAATATAATCATTGAATCAATTTTATTATTTTGACTCAGACAGTAATTAAACAATGTATATTTTGTGAATGTTATTTTATTATATATCTATATTATTAATATATGTTATATATATATATATATATATATATATATAATTAAAAATATTTCAAAAACAAGAATACTTTTAATGAATATATTTATTCAAAGCTTTTCGCCGATAAAATAGTACCAGCATCTTCAGGAAAATAATTATCTAATAAAATATTTGTACAAAATTAAATCATATGTGCTACAAACGACCATATGTTTATAAGTATTGCACTTTATGTAATTTTTTCTATAACATCAATGACCTTATAAATAGTTTGGTGCCTTGATCTCAGGAAAACATATCATCATATTTAATATTATATATATATATATATATATATATATATATATATATATATATATATATATTATCTGTGTTTTATAAAATTTGTAATATTTAACCCGTAAATTGACAAAACAGAATTATGAGTAGCCTTATTTGTTGTTATAACTTATTCGAAAGAATGTGTTTTCTAGAGTAATAAAATGTTTTAATAAATATATCAATTTATTGTGTTATAATAAAACTTTACGAAATGTCTGTATCCATTTGGTGTGATGGTATATATTTTTAGTATTGTTAAAAAAACATCTGCCACGATGTTTCCCAGCAACTAAACAGGTGTTTTTATTCAGTTGACGAAGTCTAATATATAGTAATATTGATGAGGTCAAAAGAATGTCATAGGAAATATAAATAGCTGTTTAGTGTAAAATATGTATAAAATACAAAAACAGGTCGACATAGGCATATTTTAACCGTTTTTTCAAGGTTAAATAGGGAATTATTTTTTTTGTCTAGGATTCGTTTATTGTAACTTTCTTTTCCTTGAATTAGTAATTTTAAAAAATATTTTTAAATAGAGACTAATATTTTGAAAAAAAACACTTTCAACTTTGTAATCACATCTTTTCTTTGGCTTTTTTCATTGCCTTTTCTCTTTATGGTTAAAAAATAACTTGAATTTGTCTACTCAGCGCCTTGATTCTTTAACAGGTTCTGCTATTTTGTTGTATAAGTACCGGTTACGTGATATTGAATACTTAAGGCAAATGCTGTAAATTACCCTCTAAGGTTTATATAAATACAGTATTAAGTATTTTCATATATATATATATATATATATATATATATATATATATATATATATATATATATATATATATATATTATCTGTGTTTTATAAAATTTGTAATATTTAACCCGTAAATTGACAAAACAGAATTATGAGTAGCCTTATTTGTTGTTATAACTTATTCGAAAGAATGTGTTTTCTAGAGTAATAAAATGTTTTAATAAATATATCAATTTATTGTGTTATAATAAAACTTTACGAAATGTCTGTATCCATTTGGTGTGATGGTATATATTTTTAGTATTGTTAAAAAAACATCTGCCACGATGTTTCCCAGCAACTAAACAGGTGTTTTTATTCAGTTAACGAAGTCTAATATATAGTAATATTGATGAGGTCAAAAGAATGTCATAGGAAATATAAATAGCTGTTTAGTGTAAAATATGTATAAAATACAAAAACAGGTCGACATAGGCATATTTTAACCGTTTTTTCAAGGTTAAATAGGGAATTATTTTTTTTGTCTAGGATTCGTTTATTGTAACTTTCTTTTCCTTGAATTAGTAATTTTAAAAAATATTTTTAAATAGAGACTAATATTTTGAAAAAAAACACTTTCAACTTTGTAATCACATCTTTTCTTTGGCTTTTTTCATTGCCTTTTCTCTTTATGGTTAAAAAATAACTTGAATTTGTCTACACAGCGCCTTGATTCTTTAACAGGTTCTGCTATTTTGTTGTATAAGTACCGGTTACGTGATATTGAATACTTAAGGCAAATGCTGTAAATTACCCTCTAAGGTTTATATAAATACAGTATTAAGTATTTTCATATATATATATATATATATATATATATATATATATATATATATATATATATATATATATATATATATACACACACGTATAAAGTTCAGGAGCTTCTAAATTTTGTGTTCCTACTTTTTTTAAACAAAAAGAAATTCCACAATTGTTAGTGCGGCTGTATAGTTTTGTCTCCATGATTACTGTAGCTGGTTTTTTTAACTCGTTTTATAAATTTTGTTTCAAGTGTGATTATATGTCACTTTTCAGGTATGTTCTGTTGATCGATTGTCACTCAAAATTGTCAGAATATTATCTTTGGAAAAATATATTTCTTTTTAAAAACCTGGTTTACCGTTAAGTAAATACGTTTGGTGTTACGTATATAGAAAAATACCTTTAAATGTAATAAGGAAATTGGGAGCTAAAAGTCACAAATAATTTCGCAAAACTATCGGAAAATGTCATGCACATGAAGCACTTATGCGTGATAATGAGGAATTGTGTATTTCCCTCCATATTCTCTAAATACATCGGTTTCATTCTTATTCTTGATGGCATTCAACTGTAAAATACCTAAACAATGTATAATACTCTGCAAAAATATAACTCCCTCATTCACCTGCTTCATTGTTTTTTTTTAAACTAGATTTTAGTTATAATATAGAACAGTATAAAAACTGTAACTTATAAACTTTGATAATTTTTATTTTACCATTTAATATTTCTGGCACTGTAAATGTGTTGGTACTTTGGCACACAGAATAAAGGTTTGTACAGTCATCTGAAAACGTCAAATACTTTAAATAATTTAAATAGTAGTTTATTTTTTCCGATAGTAATTTAATTTTCATTTCTATACAAAGTATCCCCCCCCCCAAAATCAACATTCTTTAACATTTTTTTTAATTAGTAGGAAAGCATTTCTCTAATATTAGACAGTAAGATAGTATTAGCAAAGCTATTAAATCCTCAGATTACTGCCGTTCAAGTAGTACTCCTCGTAACTGACATCTATTAAATTAAGTTTATTTATTTATTCCCTCCAATAAATACTACGTCTATTACATCTGCCCCTACATCCATTCTCCAGGAAGCGAGAAGAATTCTCTCTTGCCGATTGAGAACTCTACGTTTGGTAAACGATCGTACCCACTGCGATGTCACTAGTGCCCTTTGTTTTCCGTAACAGGGCTTCATTACGTCCTTACTCTAGTTCTGTCCAAATGCATTTAGCCTTCATGTATTTCTTGCTGCAAAGGTACATAGATGTTAGAGTCCTCTTTATGGTCCTGACAGGGAGTAAACCAGGCACGTGATGCCATGATCACATCTATATCCACAACTAAAGGTTTAGGTCGAACTTTAATTCCACATTCGGAATCCTCTACTATCCTTAGTTTTCGATAATGGTCGTATGACTAATCCCTGTGAAACCACACGAAAAAAATTGGTTCCGTCAGGATTCCAGAGAACTGTTTCTTCTGGATGCTAAAATTCAACAACAGAGAGACTTAAATCATTCTAAAATATACTCATTATGACAAGTTTTTGGAAAAATTCGGAGGCTGTAAAATATCCATTTTTTCATCCTTCAAAGATTATAGCAATTGACTTTGTCAGTCAATGCGCAGTGGTCTACTTTACGTTTAGAGGTATGGGGAACCTGCTTATCAAACCTCGCTTCTATACGTATCGAGCAGCCACAACCACTGTGCCTAGATGCAAGCGAGCGTAGACAGCTGTTTGGCCTTCCACCTCCCCTAGTTGGCGAATTTCCCTCCTGTGCGTCTCAAGTCTCTTACTAAGTCTCGAGAGTTATACGTAGGAGGGTAACAATTCCACTCTTTCAGTGAATTCTAAAATCCGAATGTTTTCTTACTTGAAAACCACATACTACTATTTTACACTTGTTACTGGTTAACCGAAGATTGACACCTGACTGATAACATGGCCCTGAAAGGGGCTTGCTCTGTGATATACTTCTGATACGCCGGTACGAACAGTTCATATCTTGAATGATGGAAGCCATTTTTCTCGTACTGGATTCGAATTTCCCTAGTAATAAATCATCCTTCATTAAATAAACATTTATTGTATGTTATCAAATGATCAATGAATTCAGATGACACAGCCTGAATAAATTTTAGTCCGTAAAACTACCTGTCATACGTTTGACAGCGTTACAGTGACCAGACTGAGCGACAGCCCGTGCGTTTGCTGTCCAGACGTTTGTCATAAAAATTCGCAAGCATGAACGCATCGACTGTTGTACGCCATGTTCACATTATGCAGATTTCAGGTAAAATTATGCAAAATATTGTTCATTGTTTCGTCTTAAAATGTACCGACACTGTAAGCGTTCTGTGTAAACTATGATTATAACGTTTTTGTCCGATTAATATTGTTTGCTTTGTTTACGAGCGATATAATTATTGTAATTCTAAGCGACATGCTTTGTATACAGTAGCATTCCCGTATTAATTAAAGAGGCTCTCGGAACTTGCTAAATTATGACGGACTGACCAAGTAATTTGATCAGGTATGCAAATTGAGGTCAGCCGGGAGTTGCAGCCTGTAAGCGACCGGCGCGCTCAAATTAGTTGCTGCGGAAAACGGCGTTTAAAAGTAACGAGACCCTTTACTGCGTTTATTTTGAAAATAATTCCTTTTTTTTCTTCCCCACTTGGAGTTAATTATCTGGGAAATGCCAGGGGTAGCTTTACGTTTTTATTTCTATTTGAGATACAGAAGCTTGCGTTGCATTAATTTTTGTTTTTTAATATATGTATTAGTTTTTGGGGAAAATAATGTTATGTATTTTTATTCAAAATATTATACTAACCTGTTTCACCCTATACTCGTACCGCTATTCAATTCCATTCTATGGATATCTGACGGGCTATATGGATTTAGTTCGAATCCTATAACCCAACATCAACTAACAAGATCATCTTAATATTAGCCTAGCATATCATTTGAGTTGTAACCTTTCAAAAATATTCTCCTCCGGAATTTCCTTTGAATTACTGAAATATCCATCCTAGTTTTAACCATCTTCTCTTAGGTGTAATTAGTAAATAATTAGCAAGCGAGTTGACCGACGTTTTGTTTCTTTTGGGATAGGCCCTCTTTCGACGACGCAAATTTCATTGTACTTTATTCAAAAGTCACAGTTTATGACAACTATACCCAGACCATAAGGTAAAACAGTTACACTATTTCGGAAACAATATGCAGTCTACCACTGGTGCTTTGCCACTGACAGAAGTGTCGGGGCGAGCGAAAAAATGTTGTGACGTCACTAGCCAACCAGTAGCGACTCATTGACACTTTAATATTGTCCACTACTTTATCGTCACCACAATAACAAAGAAATGTTCAAGGAGTTACTAAAGTCTCGTCATTAGGTCTTTTCGCTCCTTTTCTTATTGGTTTTTAGGGTAGAACTTACCAGCGTTAGACATTGATTGAAAATAGATTAACTGTAAGTAAAATATGTCGTAGTTTAAATTTGTTCCGGGTTATTTTTTAATATAATATATTAAACGTGAATAATAATTACCTTTTTTTGAGGGATATTTTGGTTGGCGATTTTTAGTAATATAACTTTTTTTAAATAACAATTAAAACGTAAAAATTACCAGGTATCATGCGAAAACGTATTTTCGTCCGGTCGGAGTAGGTCCGCTTCGGTTTAGCAACCCTGCTTACGCGATATAATAATTTCTTTATCAAGGTGTTCTTTTCTTCATTCCTACCTAATTCCATGTAAATCACTATCATACTTCTGGGGGGCGGTTGTAAAGGGTTGATGCCTATTATAAGTCCAATAGTGAGTAGGTGAGCTTCTGATTCGTGTCCCAGCAATCATGATGCATAGATCCCATCTATATATTCTACCACTGTGGCTCTCAACCTAGGACACGCGAACCCCTGAATGGATAGGGGGCTCGTGGGATGAAAACGTGTAATGGCGATAAGTAAAATGGATTAGTAACTAGATGCACGAACTAGTAAGTTTAAGTAAGTTACTACTATCGTGTTACGTCACAGATTGACGCCATTTACGAGATACTTTCCAAAACATAAAGAAGGTATTCACTGGATTCAAAAGCCTTTTACCGAAGAGAGGATTAAAATCCTATTAACGTGCAAGTAAACCAGTAATAAGGCCTAAAGTGTTTTCGTTTTTTCACAAAACTAATGCACATTTTAAACTTATGAGCTTAAAAACGTTTTAGTTCTGAACATATTTCCTGTTAAAACTGTAATGCAATGATAAAATGTAATCGCAAAATATATTACTCTTATAAGGACATATTTTAATTTGACTTTATTGTTACCCCAAATTTGATTTTTATTATAGCCTCTACTATGTAATCCAGGGGTACAATTTATGATGATAATTTGGTAAGAGGTACGCAACTAAAATAAGGTTAAGAAGCCCTGCGGTACCATATAGGGAGGGTTTTCTATTTTTCTCTGGCGGTAACTACTACAGCCAGTATGCTTTAAAACTACAAATATAATAATAAATAATAATAATAGTTACTATTATTGTAAAGTAAAATAGTTGACGGAAAATATTTGAATTTGTATTCCTAAATTGTAAATTATGAAAAATATAAATATTTCTTTCTTATTTACGACTTAAAATACCATAAGTAGCTCATTTTTCCCTTTCTACTTGAAATGTATTATAAAAGATATGTATATTATTTCTTCTTTTGTTGAAAAATGTTTTATATAAATAAATTTGTTACATGGATACATTTACTCTAAAGCTACATTTTTAAAGGAAAATGTCAGCAAACTACAATTAAAGGAAGAAATATACAAGTAAATGCTTAGCACAAATTTCGTAGTTCAAAAAGTAAATATTTTGTAATTTATTTTATGAGAAAGACAAATGCAGTAAAAAAAGGGAAAGTTGTGGGATTTGATGTCGGAAACGTTTATAATACGTTAAAAATATTATCGATTTCTTAAAGTATATATTTTTTTAAAATAAAAATAAACTTGAATTATTTAATAGACCTTGGATCTAAAAATAAACACACTAATCGACATCCTAAAAGAACAAACACGACACAGATCACACATACTCTTCGATCACATCCCTTCTAACTTTCAAAAGTTGATACCAAAGAAGTACAACTGCAGCAATACTATCGGCAAAAATACGAGGTTGAAGAAGTCGTAAGACGAAAACGTTTCCTCCAAGCGTAAGTTAACAATTTAACAACTTTTAGTTATCAAAACGTCTGGTCGCTAGTAATAGCAAAAATGTAATAAGTAATTTACAACCAGCTCGTCATGAACATCAGCAAGATTTTGATATTTAGAAATATGTCGCAACTAGAAACGTTTTTATTTGGAACATTTAAGTAAAAATTCATAATTTATAATCATTATATTACATTATGAATTTTTAATTTATTATATTTAATGTCTGGTAACTAACATTAAATTATACCACTTTAACTTAGTATTGTAAATTAAAGTTGAATACATTATAACTCACGAGAACTTAAAATATGTATCAAGTAATTTAATTCGCACACCTATAGGAAACGAAAAATCCCTTGAGATGTGATGATGGGAGCAAAGAATTTGTCTCCATTTCAGAATGAAACAGTCAAGTCTAACGATGTTTGCCCTTTAAACTGAATTTAAAATGTTAGAAAAACTTTTAGTTTTTATCTTTGTAATAAAACGTATTTTATTTTGATTTTCAATCCGCCCTTTTCATATGTTTTTGTACTCTTGTGGTCATTTTTTTCCAATATATAGGCTAGTGTCTAGCAACAGGTTATTTTGCTTATTCAAAACAAACTCATTGAAAACAAATTATCTCGTCAAACGAAATTGACGAAATATTTAATTTTCTCTAAATATATTTACGCGATGTTGATGTCTGCGAAGTGCGAAGTGATGGCTCGAGACGCGGCGCTGAACGGTAGCTGTCAACTGACGAAGTCTGTAGCTATTAGTGTCGAAACGTCTTGCTCAATTTATCTTCACAAACCCATCTTCTTATGCACACAAATTTTCTTAATCTTTGCCATTAAAACGAAATTGTCTGCCAAGAGAGCGAAGAATAACTAATTTCCAAGTTCCCATTCTAGACTAATCAGCCCCACATTCCTGTCGTCTGTTGACGCGGGGTTAAAGATTCATGGCCCGAAATGATTTAAGGGAGACGCCGCCAGAAAACCTACAAATATATTTAATTCGAAATGCTATAATTGTGCGCCAGACACCTCGTTAACTGAATAGGAATTATTTATTGCGCCCACTTAGAAACATTATGTAAATATGTGAATATTTTGTCTGCATTTATTACAAAGTGTAATGACATAAAAATGTAAATAATAAATGCTGGAATGGAATAAATGGTTAATATTCATATTTATTAAATGATGACTCTTTTTTCAAAAAAATACTCTCTGGCCCCCATTTTTCTCCCCCACTTCATACTTCCCTCTACCTTTTTAATATCTTTTATTAAAAAAGGCTCTAAGTACAAATAATCCCACGGAATATTTACCTCTTTAAATACTTTTGTTTCCAAACGCTCTGTATTTACTTCTTTGCAGTTTAAATCTTCCTATTTCTGTTTGTAATGTTTGTTTTGTGTTTCTAAATGTGGCAATATCGTCTTAAGTGTTAGTATATTCAAAGCTCATAGAAACTGAATAAAATGTATCTCTTGCGTATTTTATGTTAAACAACACAAATAGTTGCTGAGACGGTTTTCTTTTCATTTACTGTTAAGTGTGACAGTAATTCTCTCTCCCCTCTCTCTTTTCTCTCTCTCTCTCTCTTTTCTCTCTCTCTCTCTCTCTCTCTCTCTCTCTATATATATATATATATATATATATATATATATATATATATATATATATATATATACATAAAATATGTTTTCTTGTTTAACAACCTATGTTGTTTTAGACATACACCCTACACACACACACACACACACACACACACACACACACACACACACACATATATATATATATATATATATATATATATATATATATATATATATATATATTTAAGATTAAATAATATACACTAATACAGGAATATTTAATTTATTGAATAATAAACTCAAAGCTTTCCGTTGGTTTACATTACCAACATCCTCAGGAGTTACAATACTAAGAATCAAACTTCAAATAGCTAAGAATCAAATAGCTTGAGTTTATTATTCAATAAATTCAATATTCCTGTATTAGTGTATATTATTTAATCTTAAAAATATTCTAACAGGAAAATACATTTGATATTCTATATATATATATATATATATATATATATATATATATATATATATATATATATATATATAAAACTAAGTCAAAATACAAATACAAGATTTATAATTGAATTTACAATTCAAAGCTTTTCGTTGGCCAACAGTATCAACATCATCAGGAATATTAAACAATTGTAATATTAAACATTGTTTAATATTCCTGCTGATGTTGGTACTGTTAGCCAACGAAAAGCTTTGAATTGTAAATTCAATTATCATTCTTGTATTTGTATTTTGACTTAGTTTTTTTTAATACACAAGAATACATATTGTGATATATATATATATATATATATATATATATATATATATATATATATATATATATATATATATATATATATATACATACATACAGTAAACTCCCGATTATCCGTGGGCGGATTAACCGGTTTGCGGATTATTCGGGGTCTGCCATTGTTTTCCAAATATCCTATTTTTATTCCAATCAGGTTCATGTGTTTAAATTTCCAAACGGTGAATTACGACGCATATACATATAAGACTTAATAGAAGTTAAGATGAAGGGAATAGATATGTAAATATGTACGTACTAATTTTTACATTGAAAGGGAAGCATCCCGACGCGGGCCAGCGAAATAAAAGGGAGAGCAGACTACTGTATTTAAGTGACAATGACAAAATGCTTGGAAGCCCGAAAACCTAATGTGTATCATAAGATTGTAAACAAATGTCAGCTAATCTCGGCTATAAATAGTCTAGGACGTGACATATGCATTATCCATGTCTGTCATATACATTTCAAAATATTTAAACAAAAATTATTCTACAAACAAAAAACAGCAATATTAAGGTTATAACACTGCACAAACTAATGATTTATAATTAATGTCTTTTCCATTAAGTAATTTTAAAAACTAATTTTTTACACAATATTGCATCCTGCTATAGTTATTCAGCGGTATGCTGAAGAACAGTTTTGTATAAACTAATCTTAAAAAACGTTAAGCGATCGTTACTCGTGAAACCTTGTGCATCTAAAGGTGAAATAGTGAATTTTTTAATCCCTTTACTAAGCTAGGGGACCCTTACAGGTCTAGTTTATTTGCTTGGAAATTCCCTCGGGCAATTGTTGGGAAATCTTCAGAAACAGTAAAATACTGACAGAAAATATTATAATATTGTCTTCTTCGCCTGTAAAATTGCCATCTCTTGCCCACCCTTGACACCAATCGTACCTGGTAGGTGTAATATGGCCCTTTGTTACTGGGGAAATCCATACGCGTGAAAGTCTTTTCCTGGACCTGTCCTCTTGAAGATCAAGACCAAACCTGATCCTAAACCAAAAGAAATGAAAGTTTACCCCTTGAGTCTAGAGAGGGTTTTAGAACAATCGGCCTACTAAGAAACAAGAAAGCATAGGATGTTAACAAAAATGCTTATTTTCTCAACTTAAATTACAAAATAAATACGTATTATACGAACATTTTGATCACATTATAAGTCTCATTTCTTTAAAATCTCTCATGATTATTTCAATAACGCTTTCTAGCGGCCAAACTAAGCACTATTGAAGATCCCTCAGAGCAATAGAAAACGATATATTTCTGTAACTTTTATAAACATTTACTTTTATTCAATTACTTCAATTAGCTCACTCTCTCCTGATACATATCTCTGTAGCCCTAAAATTTTACATTAGCTAATAAAATATGTTTTTATTCATCCAATCAAGTTCACTTATATTTCTTTAAACCTTTAGTGGATAGCAATTATTGTTAACATAGTTTATTCAAATAATTATTCAATAAGTAATTTATAATATTTTGAGGGGTAACTTATAGGTCGGATTCGAACTAAGTATCTTAATGTTCGAAATCTAGCGCTTTGGGATTGAGCCAACTTTCCCCTAGCTGGAAATTTACTTCTAAAAGATGTATATGAATTTTTCCTTTTCATCCATGTGGTTGTCGTCAAAATCTCCGTTCACAGGCTTAAATTGTTGTCATGGTAACCACACAATATCATATATAATGCTCTATGATTACAAATGAATGGAAAGAATAAAATAAACAAACTAGTTTAACGATATCGAACCTTGCTTCCCAAACGGTAAAAGCAAGCGACGAAAAAAAGCTTATAAATAGTAGGCCTAACAAACAAAAATAATAGTCCAACGCCATACATATAAAGGAAAATGAAAACTTTCCGCTCGCTATTTTGTCACTTAATATTGTTATTCTGACAAATGTATTTACATATTTATATTAATTGTAATTATAAAATTAAAAGAAAAAAATACAATTTTTCTTTGTTAATTTAAGTATTTACTTTTTCTAAAAACATTTGTAATACTTGTTGTAAATTTAAACTTAGCAGTTGTGCCCATTGTGAAGTTTCGCTTATTTTTAACCTATTTTTAACAAACATATTGTGTCACAAGACAATCTATAATATTTAGTCACCCGTTAGTAATTTATTAATATATAAGCAATGTAATAATGATGAGTAACTATACAAGTGCTCGAGTACGGCAGGAATATAAGGCACAACGGATTTTCAGTAAGTCTTCAATAAGAAAATTACGCTTATCTCATTCCGAGATTGAAGAGAAGAAAACGTCAGACAGAAAGGGGTTGCCCTAAAAGGATTCGAGATAACGAAAATCCCGACTTAGCTTGGAGCAATATTTTGCTACCCAGACTGGAGACGTATTCGGAAAGACGGGACGCGGCTTAGAGGTGTAAATTACGGGTA
This sequence comes from Prosapia bicincta, assembly GCA_036971475.1. NCBI lineage: Eukaryota > Metazoa > Arthropoda > Insecta > Hemiptera > Cercopidae > Prosapia > Prosapia bicincta. The sequence continues at coordinate 29,300,805 of JBAIZL010000009.1, read as the reverse complement.
CGTTTCGCCCCCAACATTATCGCTTCGGTTTCATTATTTATTGGTCATAACGGCCGTTTCGGAACCCTATCTAAACCTTTGACAAAATTTATTTACGAATACAATTTGCGCGCGACGGTTATCGGCGTCGAAATTCGTCTTTGAACCTGTTTTCCTTTCCGGAACGACCGCGCAAAGTCCCCAGTTAAATGTTGCCTTTATAGGGCCGTAAAGTGCACGGCGTTTGGTTTGATGTTATAAGTGCAGCAAAAATAAAAACACGTTCACATCTCACTTATTCCGTACCTGTGGCTATTTCCGGAGTCGGGACGCAATACTTTATTGCGATTTTACTGCCGCCTTCGTATTTCGGCAATATGGGCGCCGTGTTCGACGAGAGCTAAGGTATAAATATTGAAATTTATGATTGGCTGAAGCACATGAGCTTTATGTACGTTTATAAAGATTGCAGAGGGGAAGTATGTTGTAACCCGTGATATTTTATCACCTCTCCGATTTTAACACTGGATAGCCTACTGTCATAACATGCTGAGTATACTAGATATACTTAAGAAAAATTAAATGTATATTTATTTAGAATTTAGGAATTCCATTAGTAATATATACATAAGTAGTAGTAATATTATATCTTACATTAGGCTAATCATTGTAGATGTGTAAAAAAAATCAACAACAAAAAACTCATAAACAAGTAAACCTATTAAATGCAAACACCAGTAATAAAACGATGAAATTATTAAATAGGGTGTAAAAAAATGAAATCAATTTCTACTTATGGTAACAAAGAAAATTTGTATTGTATTTACTTTTTAATAAGTAATTAAAATCAATATTTAAAAAACAGATATTAAAATTAATTATTAAAATTAATAAATAAATTTAATTTAATTAATGAAGTACTATTTTTAAAAAAACTGTAATAACATCAAGTGTCATCCACTACAAGTTTTCTTTTAAAAAATGAGTTTAACTTATGTAAGTGAATAAAAAGTATTTTATTAATGATTTCAAATTTGAACAATGTAGTAGGAATTAAATAGTATATAAAAAACTATATTAACATCAAGTGTCATTAACTACAAGTTCAAAAAAGTATTTTTGAACTTGAGTGGGTAAATAAAAATTATTTTACTAACGATTAAAATTTTGAAAAAAAAAATATGTTATAAAGGTGTAGGGAGAGTGTGAACTTGTAATAGTAGGAATTGAATAAATACAGAACACACTTTACATTTAATTCTTTAAGCTATACAAGAAAACTTCTTTTATTTATTTTTTTCTCACCTTACTTTACATTTACGTTTCCGTGGTTGACACGTAATAATTCATACACAGGGCAATAAAACAAATAAAATACATACACAAGATTTACAAATCAATCATTTATTTACTCATACGCGTTTCAATGACAAAGTCATCATCATCAGTGAGTTTTGCTACTACAAAGTCTAACTTACAACTCAGTGAATCGCGTATGAGTAAATAAATTATTAATTTGTGAGTCTCGTGTATGACTTATTTGTTTTAACATAACCTCACAAGCTAAGCTCGAAGAATAGTTGTACACAGAGCAATTTTTTGTCGGTTTTAGTGTGCTGTGTATGTATACATGTTCCCCATATGTAACAATATCTTACATAAATTTAGATTTTATGACTGAGAATACTTGCAGTTTAACTAAACCATATAATAGAAATTACTTGGTATTTAATATAGGCAATTAGATTTTTGTTTTTAAAACATAAACCTTTTGAAACATATTTAAAGGGAAGTTAAAAAATTAATTATTAATTACCTACCAATATTTAAACAGTTAATTAAATTTATTTATATAAGCTTATAATTTTAAGAACAGTGGAAATAGTCGGTATTTCAAATGAATTCTCATTGTCCAATTCTGTAAAATGTTTTTAAAGTAAATTCCTCCTAAGGCTATGAAAGAAAAATTTTAACATTGGTTATTTTCAGTTGGTTTGTTTATTTTATTCGGTTCATTCATTTTTAACTTACATCATTATCTGTGATATTTTCCGGTAACCATGACAACTGTTTAATGTAGTACAATTCATATACAACTTTGAGAAATTCATTTCTAGGTATTGTACAGTTGGTGCAGTCCCTAAACATGCTAGACTTTGAAGATGAAGATTCATAGATAAAATCCGGATAGACTCCCAAATTTTTATAATGTAATTATTGAATAAAAATTTGAAATAACTTTATTAACATCAATTGTCATCCACTATAGGATTAAAAAATGTATTCGAACTTGTTTAAATGAATAAAAACGATTTTTATTATGATTGAAAAAGTTATACGAGATATATATATCAGGAGAGAGTGAGCTAATAGAAGGAATATAAAAAAGAATATAAAAAATTTACTTGTAAAGTAAATTGAATACGGTAGTTGTTTTGGAATTTCTTGGATCTTACTTTTACAAATTTATGGGTTACTGCTACAGAAATACACGGGTAAGGGTGGGTAAACAAGACGATTCTTGTAACCTAGAATTAAATATTGAAAACGCGTTTAGATAAATATAACGTAGGAGGATATTGTTCTCGGAACTGTACTGCACTTTAGACTTTGCCAAGGGTAAATGTCTAGCGATGGAAGTTACACAAGATAGAAACAGTACACAACGCATTCAATAGCGACGAAAAACGCGAGTGCCGTAATGCTTCACAACAGTAAGATATCTTGCTGTAACGTTTAGAATATTGCTTCTAAAATATTAATTGTTTCTAATATGTAATTTCATGTGCTGAGATTACACATAACAATCATTTAAACACAACTGAGACACTGTAAACCTGAATACTACAGGAACGATGCAAGCTAATCAAACTAGAGAACAAAAGTGGAGATAAAACGCTGAAATTGGAATATCTAAAAGAATAAACAAATTATGATGCGTTTAACAGTGGAAATTGCCGAATGTTTACATTTCACAAGTAAACTGAACTTGTAGAATCATTTTAGCAATATACAAAAATTCGTCCTTTTATTTCACATTTATTAATTTCTACTTAAAAAAGTAGGTCTACTGATCATTTTACGTGAGCCCGCTATCAACATTTCATACAATTTAGAAAATATTTTTTAAAAATTAAATTTCATTATTTGGATAGTGCCAATATAGTAGATTTAGAAGACGATTCCAAAAATAATCCGGTAATTTTCAATTATTTCGACATGGTCCTAGTGTCGGTTATTTTAAGTGGGTCCCTCAGCCGCATTTCATAGATTAAGGAAGATAAAAAAAAAAATCGTTTCATTATTCAAGTTTCATTCACTTCAACTTGAACCATTTAGGCCTACTGACTATTTTAAGTGGGCCTTTTAGCCATATTTCACAGATTCAGAAAAATTCTAAAGGCAAAATATTGTTAATAGGGATTGATTCTACTGTAATAGTGCTATCCACACTATTAGATTTAAAATGAAATAATTCTACAGATCTAAACGTTTTATTGTCCTTGCAAATGGTTATAAATCAAGAATGTCGTTTTTCGAACCTGCTTATGCTAGTTATGCTAGAACAACGGATTTTACGTAAATCAGCATTTTACATATTTTCAGACTAAATGTTTTTGTAAACGCTTATATAGATAATAATATTTTTTACCTCTACAATAGTCATATATTCGTACGGGAGCCAGCCTATAGTAGCTCTTACTTCTGGTCTGAATTAGGACACTCGTTTGAGATGTGTCCGATCAATCGATTCAGACCCAAAAATAAATTACTCTAGGAAACTGTTTACATGCTATAAGTGTATACTTGTAAAATATTAGCACAAGTTGAAAGTGGAAACAAAAGTTTATTTTTGTAAACAAGTATTGAATGGTTGTTAAGGGAGTTAGTAAATTACTTGAGTCGTTCATCAACCGTTTAATTGTCCTTCACAATAAACTTTCATTTAAGTAAATATTGTGATTAAAAGTTATTTAATGTAGCTAATTTAGAAAAATATCTTTATTTCGCGCTATCTATCTCGGCATTTTTAAAACAAAACAAACCTTTGTCTAAAGAGGTATGACTGTGAAAAAGATTTAAAAAAATTATTTTCTTAAACCGAACAATAAAAACACTGGGGAACATCGTGAAATGGAAACATTTTGGTCTGATGTTTTTTTATAGTTTCATTGTTTTAACAACATCTGTGCAAGTAATCGATTGATGCATTTCCGGTATTAAAACGGAGCAAACATGTAACTAATCGATGAGAAAATAAGAATATACATTTTTGATAGGAAATTGGATTTGGACGCAATTGTTACATTTCCTTAAATTGATTTATTGATTACATTTATTTAACCACAGTCCCAAGGATATTTCTAAATTTCTCTTTACTGGAGTTGAACTCATATCCTCTTTCCTAGTAGATATCGATGGTGACAACTACTCAAACCAGAGGTGTAATCGTCACTAGTATTACGGTAGACAGTTTCCATAATGTTCTAGCCACCGTCATTTTGTTTCGTCTCGTCCAACATATTTTTGTTCATGCTTTTAACATGTGGACTCTTTCAGCTCATACATCTTTCTAGGTTTGATGATTCTGATCCTAGTTACAAGTGCTGCTATGAAAACCAGTGTACAAGCGTCATTGTATACATTAGGCCTATTTAAGAAAGTGATTAAGTTGGTTAGGTAAATGAACCGACAGTCGGGGGAAAGAATCATGGCATTTATGAAGAGCCGCTTTCCTAAAATACACATTATAGGTAAAACTTTATAAGCTGGCACTTGGGGCCTGCGGGCCTTGGCGAGAAGCTGAGGACGAGGGTAGGGTGGAGGTGATCGGAGGTCATTTTAGAAAACTTCTGACTCAAAAGGTCGACTCATTATTTTGTTACTTATTAATAATTTTTATTGTTTAGGGAAAATAACAACAAATGAAATGTGTTACTATACTAATGAAGCGTACAAATGTACGTACAAATGAAGCGTACTAATAGGATTATCTAAGGGTAGGGAGGGGGAATACACGAAACATGCGTACACCGGGAATATTGCGAAAGATGCGTACAACATCAAGTATTGAGATCTCGAGGGTAAGGTATGACGTCAGAACATTGTGTCAGGCGAGAAATGCGTACAAATCTTAGGCGAACACGGATCTTTTAAAATCATTGAGCTAGATAAATGAGTTTACCTCTTATCTAAACATAGATCTTGCTTAGTTTCTCGGGGCTGGAAATCCTTTAAAACTTCATCTATTAAACCTGATTTCCATCACACTTTTCCAGGCTTTGGACTGGCAAAATAATAGAGATATCCTATGCTTTCATTTTCGAGTGTTTAAAGTCAGCTTGTAGCCTTTTTGTGTGTTGTATATTTTCATTTTATTATTTTTTTTAATTTTAATTTATAATAAAACTCGAACAATGTATTTGATCTTACCATCTGATTTCTTGGGCCTAATCTAATCCAACTTTGTAAGATTGTAAGAAAGAAATCTTAAGCAAGACATTCGTCTCCAGTTTCTAGGTACTTTTGTACTGTTTTTGTCTCTTTCGTCCGGCTAATATACTTTGTTTATATTCTCTTTCTTTCTAAATGTAACTCCAGTCTCATGTAATTGATAATTACCAATTCTCTATTTAAATTATTGATTCCAATATGTAATGGTTTTCTCAATATTTTCATTTGTTGAGTAAGCATTATCAGTAAATTTTCAGACATACAGAAAGTGTTGTACATAGTAGCTAAAACAGTAGGAAAGGTTTTAAAATTTTTAGTTCTTCACATCCATAGTGTCTCTTTCTGTTATAACTATAACCCTGTTATAATTAACTCATAAATGTATTTTGAAATAACTACAAATAATAAATATATATTTTCAACAGCCTGTGGGTTATTTTATAGACAACTGATTTAATGCGGTGCATAGTATAATCTA
>JBAIZL010000009.1:29272394-29289894 GCA_036971475.1 Prosapia bicincta | reverse complement strand
GGAAGGCAATGCCAACTAAATATTCCCAGAAAAACGTTTTTATTTAAAATACGGTTATATGAGCGAGAGGTTTTGAATTATGTGAAAACTTTATCACTAACTGCACACTAATAAGACGAACCATCATAAGGGTAAAATGTAATCCAAAATAGCAATTGTAGACGTTAAGTTAAGCAACCAAACGTTAGAAGGCGTTGCTTGTCATTTTCAGTGAACGATTTTTCGACAAAGATGACAAGCTAGAAAGAGAGAGAACTAAAGAATCAAGTCCTCTATCATAGGAGATTATGTAATCAAAACTAATTCCAACAATTTTTTAAAGTGGAAAAGCCATGAACCAGCTGATGTCGCTACGCTCTACAAATATCAGACAGTCGATAAGGGGTCACTGTAGTCCTAAGAGGGTTGAAGAATGTGTCATCTCAGTTCTCTTCTCTTCTATTTTTCTTTTTCAGTCTTGTCGCTCACCCAGCCTTAGAAATTGATAAACAGCGCTGTCTAACGTCGGGCTCCTTATAACACGTTGGCTGCGAAAAGCCTCTAGCGTAAAGTTCATAAGGTGCTGAAATTTTTTAAAATTTATTCTGATAGTTTTGCTTTAGAAATAAAAGAATATGACAATAAAAAACTAATTTTGAGCACACCTACCATGTCGGAAACCATGTCACTCACAGCCACGGACATGCACTAAACTCTCACTAACACTACTGACACATAATGGCGGGTAATCTTAACCAAACTAAAACAAACATCCGACATACGTCACCTTGACGCTGCAACACTCAACTAAATCTCTTGTACAACGCTGGGGTAGATAACAACATATCCGAATAAAATGCTGTCTCCGGTCGGAGACGTTCGCAGTGAACGGCTATACTTGCTCTTTTGGTACGAACATTTCCCATACGAACCGTTCGTCTGACCGTTAGTGGCTGCATTTCCGCATACTAAAAAATTTAAGATTTTCAAAAATAAACCGGTTCTTACGAATCTTGAAAAGCGCCAGCTTGAAATGCTCATCTACTACTTCATGAGATACAAATATGCAGTAAACGAACGAAATTATAATTTTACGCATGCGTAGAACCGCTTTTTCCACTTGTGGCTGATGGAAAGCTGATCATAAAGGAGCAATAAGCTATTAGTAACTTCATTTTAACCAGATTTCGATGAAAACTAACTGTTTATAAATGTGTTTTCACAGTGAATTCGATCAAGAAGAATTTTATAAACAATGATTATAAAAAGGCGCGTATTAAATTGAAAAACGTTTCGCGTAAAAATTCTTATTATTAATAATATTTTCATTATTATAACAAAGTAAATAATAATTCACATTTAATTTGATAAAAGTATATAATACAGCAAATTGAAACACTTAGTAAAATAAGACACTAGTTTGATTTGGCCTCCATTCGTTGATACAGTACCATAGTAAATGCCTTTCAAAAGTCTGATTTAAACAATGTTCACTCACGAAATATTTCTCCGCGTAGTAAATTATAAATAACAATTCAAATTATAGCTTAGTAATTTATTTAACAAATTCAATTGAAATGACTTCTTAAAACATATCAGATTGAACATTCTTAAAACGTAAATACGTCTAAGAATGTTTTTATTTCATAAATTTGATTAAAAATATATAATTTATTATTACCGTTATATTGAACTATTTATACCGAGGTATATCAAAATGTAGATGAATTTATATATTTATTAACTTATCAAAACTATTTAGTCTAATAATAACCTTATTCAGCGATTCTAGGGACGAAATGACTGTAATGCATACCTTGCCCCTTTTGTGAAAGTTTTTTGGTGACTCATAGCCTGACGGAAACAATACTGAAGCGTCGATCCAATAAGTTTTTGTAGAAGTCGATTTAGCCTAAAGGGTTTCACTTAAAAAATTATCGTGTATGAAATAAATGAGCAACGTAATGATAAAATGAATATGTTATTAGATATATGGTAATGAATATGTCTTCATAATTGAAGATATTAATTTTGTCCACCTGCCATTTGTCAAGGTCAAGCAGACCGTTCTAAAACACCTTGAACAAGAAGTGAATGCAATGAGTATCTATTTTCTGTTAAATGCTTTGCAGAAAATATATTCAAGCACTCCCATAAGTGGGTGATTTATTACTGTATAAAAAAAAGTTAAATTATTCTAAATATGTGGCTAGTAAATATTACGTGCAACAACGTATGCATACAAAAATACATTGTGTATTAAGATTTTCATTTTTCAAACCCTTCTGTTAATACACACACTCCTTATATACTGTATATGTTTTACAAATTCAAGTTGAAAAAATACTTTTTTATTCTTCAACTGGATGACAATTGATGTTACTACAGTTTTTTCAAATATTTATTCTTAATTTAATGTTAAAATGTTGAGGTGCCTATTTCGGAACTACTGGACTTCATGTTTACATCCAGCACTTTGGCAATGAGCCAACTTTCCAATAGCTCGAAATGTGCGTCTCAAAGATGTATATTAATTTGTCTTTTTCTATCATCTGGTTGTCGTTGAAACCTCCATTGTACAACCTTAAATTCTTGCCATGGTTACCACACAATTTCATAAATAATGCTCTAGGATTAAAAATTAATAAAAAGAATAAACAAAGAAACAAACTGGTTAACTGATTAACGGTAGCGCGCCTTGCTTCACAAACCGACAATGCGGAAGAAAAGCAAAAAGAAACTACAACACAATGCAAGCGACGAGAAAAAGAAAGCGTATAAATAGTAGGAATACAAGAAAGATGCGCACAACGAAATACGCGTACACCAGGAATATTGCGAAAGAAGCGTACAGGATCAAGTTTTGACAGATGACGAAGGTAAGCTATGACGTCAGCACATTGTGACAGGCGAAATTTTTAGGCGAACACGGATCTTTTAAAATCATTGAGCTACATAAATGAGTTTACTTCTGAGCTAAACATAGATGTCGCTTAGTTTCTCGGGATTGGAGATCCTTTAAAAATGTATCTATTAAGCCTGATTTCTATCACACTTTTCCAGGCTTTGGACTGGCAAATGATAGAGGTATGTTGCGCTATCATTTTGGCGATTTTAAAATTAGCTTGTAGCCTGGGTAATTTTGTTCTTTTTTATATTTTCAATTTTTAAAAATTTTGTTTTAATTTTACAGAATCTTTTTCATTTTAATTTATATTACAACGACCAATTTATTTGGTTTTATCATCTGATTTCTTGGGTCTAATCTAATCCATTTTTTGAATTTACGAAAGAGATCTTAAACAAAACATTAGTTTCCAGTTAAAAGCAACGTGACCACTGACAAAGTGGAAACCTTTTGTTGACCCATTTTTGACCAAAACCTTGAAGGTTATTAGCAAACCGTTTAGGGTTAGATGACCTGGTTGACAACTGGAGTTTGTTCGTTTTTACGCTTGTCAAATTTACTACTTACCCTCGTCAATTGCTACTGTTTCCTCTTGTACGCATATTTCTCTGTACGCATTCTTCGTACCACCAATAGTAACAAACAAAAATAATAGAAGGGGAAATGAAAAATTGCAAAAAATTCGCTTTCTATTCTGCCACTTAATGTTGTTATATTGTCACATGTATATACATATTTATATTAATTGTAATTATAAAATAAAAAGGAACTAAAATAAAATTTTTGTTTGTTGTCCTCGGTAGGATCTGACTTTAAAAAACATGATAGTACTTGTTTAATACCAGGTTGTGTGAAATCTTTACAGTGTTTAGAGATAGAAATTTAGAAGCAGGGTTAGAAAATAAGTTGTAATAAGTGAAGCTTTACTGGTAATACTTATACAGAGAGAAATGCAATCATGGGTTGTAGCTAGTAGTAGACCAACTCTCTACCGGAGTAAAACGAAGCTGTTCCGTATTTTGGAGCGTACTTTTAAAATTACAGTATTTGTTAGAATACAATTCCAGTATTAGTAATAAGTAAAAATATCCCGTAAATAAAATATATGGTTTTGTGTTCAAACCTTAATGTAGTTCTACAGGTCTTTTAAAAACTGTCTGCTCTGCCAAAATCGATATACATCTTTGGCAGGTATCGAGAATGGAGAATTGTGTTTGGCAGTATGTGACAGGCAGTTCAGTATTTCGTTAACAAAAAGGAAAAGTCTGTAAATAGAATTGAAAGGACACGAATCTTGATAGTCGCGCGAATGGAAGGATTTTATTTTTGTTAGAGCCGTTATCCTGGCAAAGCCATCTCAACAAGAGCTCCTGAGAGTAATTAAAGCGTGCTCTTCCATCTGGAACATGACCTAAATTTTAATAAATAATGAACCCGAGTTCCAAAGGCTTGCTTTATGCTTTTAAATTATATTCATGCTCGCATATGTTGTCTATAGTTTGTAGTTTGTTAATGTTTAAAGTTATACACAGAAACGTTGCATCTAAATAAAATGTTCTAATTTTTAAAAGTTAACAAGTAATATTTAAATTCAATTCCTACTTTGGTCAAAAAAATATTTTAGTTACTTTTTATTTTATAATTACAAATAATACAAATATTAGTATGTACGTATGTCCGAACCACAATATTAAGTGACAAAATATGAAGAGAAAATAATTATTAAAATTAAATAATTGAAAATATAATTAATGATCAAAATAATTAATTAATGTCAAATCTCATCCCCTACAACTTTAAAAAATGTTTTTGAACTTTAGCGGATGAATAAAAAGTATTTTATTAACGATAGAAAATTTGAATAATATATATATATATATATACTTGTAATATAGTTAATAAATTAAAAATACTGTATTTCAAAATAAGAATACTTTTAATGAATATATTTATCCAAAGCTTTTCGGCGATAAAATAGTATCAGCATCTTCAGGAAAATAATTATCTAATAAAATATTTTTACAAAATTAAATCATACGTGATTTATGATTTAATTTTGTAAAAATATTTTGTTATATAATTATTTTCCTGAAGATGCTGGCACTATTTTATCGCCAAAAAGCTTTGAATAAATAAATTCATTAAAAGTATTCTTGTTTTTGAAATATGTTATATATATATATATATATATATATATATATATATATATATATATATGTGTGTGTGAGTTTGAGCTAATAGAAGGAATGAAAAAATATTATCATTTATTAAAGACATTTACGAAATTTATGTAAGTTTTTAAAAACACATGAAACCTGAAGTTTAACACTTTATCACTAAAAAGTACAACTTCAGGGTCGAATTGATGTCAGAAGGGAAGAGATAATTCTGCTAGTTGTAATTTATATTATGTGTAAAAATGTCTTTGAGTACGGCGTAAGTATAACGTCATTATAATTGACATTGAAGGTCAAGGAAGGTTTAAAGCGGCATCGTTTGAAAGTACAACGTTAGAGTTTGTCAAGTTATGAATTAATTATAATTTCACTGAATGTTCCTGTGCAAAGTTTTACATAATTTATATTGACTTCATTCAGCGCGCCTAGTAGCGAAATATTAAGCTAGATTTGAGGGGAGTGATAAAAAAAGATACCTAATAGGCTCATATCTAACACTTCTCATTACGTTCCACTTTAGGGGAATTATTATCCCCTTCACGTAAAACTTTTTCAGTTTATTTGCAACATTAACAATATAAATAGACTATATAAGAACCGTTGTCCTGATTAATAGAGAATCAACGTAGAGTCGAACCTATAAAAGGTAGCGACTTGAACGGTACATTCCGCTCATAACATATACGCACACTAAGAAAGGATCTTCCATAATGTTGGTTTTGAAGGCTAAACAATTCAAAATTGCAAAATATAGATAATTGCTTCAATCGTCTGTATACAATTGCATATATTTTCGGTTAAATAATACGCTGTTATAACCCCAATACAAAATCATTATCTATTATTATTTCTTTTTAAATGTAATACTTTAACATATAAATAGACAATTTTAAAAGAGTGGGGAGAAGCCGCCACAAGGCGTTAGTTAATTAACAATAAAAAGAAATAAGTAAATAAAAACATGGTTTTTTAAACACGCTTTTCTATGATAAGTAAATGAGCATACCTAATCATTTTCTAGTCAAGATTCACATTTCGTATTTGTTAGTGCTGCACGAATTTGTGAATAACGTTTATTTTCGCTAATTCTTTATAAGATCGTATGTTTGTAATATTTTAAAACTAATTAGATACTAGTCTGTATGAATATAAACGTAACTAGTTCATAGCTCGGCGTATTTGATGTAATGTAAGCTACATAGTTATCCGCATTAAATACAACACATATTTGTAAAACACAGAATTTTATATCTGAATTTTATACTTACGATTGTCTGAAAGCGAACACGTGTTTATATTCGTCAACCTTTCGTCGTCTTAGGAATGTCTTAATATTTGACCAAAAGGAACATATGCCGATGTTGATTTGGGGATAAATTTATTATCAGAAAAGTAATAAATTCAGTATTTGACAAAAATGTTACGCGTTAAGGTGGCAATGTATATGACGTATTGTCATTTTAAATAAATTAGGTAAGATTACTATTTATCCAATGCTTCCTGCGTCCATTATAGTCCGAACGCTACTGTGGCAAAATATAGCCTACAACCGTTAACCAGTAATAATAATAAAATAAAGAAAGAATGTAATACAATTTACGAAGACAAAGTACGAAATAAAATAGCAGTTACAAAAGCTAAGAATAAAGCATAATTACACTTAACCATAGTGATAATAATGTAAAATAACAGATAAAATAGTTTAAAATAAAGTAAAATAAGTTATGCATGTTATTAGCAACGTAAGATAATAGTTACTAAGATAAAGAACAAGGTAAAATAATATATAGGAGGCTTGATAAAATAGTAACATAACAGTTACTAAGGTTAAAAACAATACAGAATAACAGATACAAAGATAACTAACAATGTAAAATATCAGTTAGGTCTACCTATGGCGATAACAAAGTAAAATAATATTTATGTTGGGCGCAAATTAAAGTAGGTTTTTTAGGTTAAGAAAGCTGTAGTTAAAGTTAAAAACCAAGAAAAATAACAATTATCTATATTATTAACAACCTAAGAAAATAGTTTCAAAAATAAATAACAAAGTAAAATAATAGTTACATAGGTTAAAAACAATAAAAATTAGCAGTTACAAAGACTAAGAACAAAATAAAATAATATATAGGAGGCTTGTATATTACTAATAAAATAATAGAATACCAGTTACTTAGGCTTAAAACAATTCAGAATGACAGTTGCAAAGATTATGAACAGTGTAATATAACAGTTAGGCCTACCTATGGTGATAACCAAGCAAAATAATATATTTATGTTGGACCCAAATTAAATTTAGTTTGTAGGTTAAGAAATCTGTAGTTAAGATTAAAAACCATGTAAAATATCAGTAATATATGCTAAGTACAAATTAATATAACAATTCAGAAATCAGAAAACAATATACTTTATTGTCGTCACAATAAGGTATATTGTTTTGTGAGTTCTTATGAAGTTATTTATTTGTTTATAACCTTAGCTCACAAGACAGCTCAGTTATTACTTAACAATTCAGAAGGTTAATAACAAAGTAAAATAACAATTACTTAGGTTAGGAACAATGTAGTATAATAGCTGTATAGGTTTTTAAACAATTTAAAATAACAGTTAAAACGTAAAGAAAAAGTAAATAACAGTTACATAGGTTAGGAACAATGTAGTAGCCTATAATAGTTATATAGGTTTTTAAACCATTTAAAATAACAGTAAAACATTTAAAAAAAGTAAAATAACAGTTACATGGGTTAGAATAAAGTAAAACAAAATATAGAACGGATGATACAATGGTAAAATAACAGTTGAAAATATTGAGAATAAAGAAAGTATCAGTTATATAGGTTAGAACAAAGTAAAATAAAATATATAGGACTGTTGATACAATGGTGAACAACAGTTCCCAATATTAATAATAAAGTAAAATAACAGTTACTTTAGAAGAAAATAGAATAACTATTATTCGAATAGAATAATTCGAATAAATTTACGTCGCATAGTTTTCTAGTTATTGAATTGTTCGGTCGAATCTCTAATGTGAGTGCTCGTACATGTTGAAGTTCATAAAAAGAAACATTTTTATAAATCCGTTTTATATATTTATTAAAAACAAAATTTATTAATTTTCTTTTAATTTTTATATACATTTTATTATTTTTGGTCAGCCTAAAGGGAAATACTGATGACTTGAGTATATTCTTGGTCGTTGGAAGGTAATATTTATAACAATTATAATTAGTCTATGTATTCCAAGGAATATTATTAACAATAAACTACTGCAAATAAGCGTCGTTTATGCAAGATGCAATAGTGTGCATTCTTCAAAATAGACTCGAATAGCACAGATGGCGATGCTGTCTTGAAGTAAATAAATCACACCTGAAGATGACGGCGATAAGAGGCTGCGTGAGAAGACACTTGACTCTTGCTACCAGGATGGTGGGGTCGCTGGGTCCATGTGCAAGACGTCTTGGATTTAGACCCTCCCTTCTATTTGTAGAACAAATAAACAGCAACTAATTATTGTTCCCCGTATTTCGTGCAACCCTCTTCCCTTTTACAAGTCTTCCCTTCCGACGAAATCTTTTCCTCCGAACTGTCAAGAATATAAGCTTTGTATATTTTTCGAGAAGCTAAGCTGTCACAGATTTTCCACGCATACGTACCCTCGCAATAGCAAACACTGTCTGTAATATCTTCCTGTAGACATTTTGGTCTAAATAGAGTGAAATCTGGATTCGTCACAGATTAACTACTGGTTGTATACGTTGTAAATATAGCTGCCATTTCTACGGAAACGGAAAAAATATTTTTTTTACATTGGTTTTGTTCACTTTTAAAGGCTTTAAATGTATACATTAAATTTTTGTCACTTTGTAGTTCATATTGCATACTTAAGATTGTTCATAATGCCTATTCAACTAAAAATAAATAAAATACTATACAGGTTTTTTTAAAATACACTTTAGAAAATAGTATTGATGTTAAAATATAGTTTTTGTAAGTTTCAATGAGATATGTATTTTTTCACTTATATTTTGAAGTAACCTTTCATTTCTGTAATATTTAATTATTTTTTTCAAAATTATACCCATTAAATTCAATTACACGTCTGTTGCTGCTAGTATGAACATCCGCTTGCTTTTTTATAATGGAGAAAATCTTCGATAGAGAAAAGGTACCTGATATAGATACGCATGTGAAATTAATAGTAAATACCTAGTTGGCTTTTTAAATAGGACAATTAACAAGACAATAAACTTGAAACATCACAAATTGCAGGTTGTACCTTTGCTTTTTAATTTAAATAATATGTTTCTTAGAACATTACTAATCGAAAGTCTTAATGAAAAAAAGATAAATAATAAGTTACAAGTACCTTGATATTTCAATTCCTTCTATAAGTTTACACTCTCGCTTTACATATCTTGTTTGGATTTCCAATCTCTAATAATATACGAGTACTTTTTTAAAGATGATCTCGAATTCAAATATATTTTTATAAACTTGTAGTAAGGCTGGTTGACAATTTGAAGTGGTTGATATTAATAAAGTTTTTTTTGAAATATTAATTTAGTAATTAAATTTATTGCATTAATTTTAGTTTTATATGTGAGAAAATCTTTTCACAAAAGGGACAAGGTATGCAATATAGTTATTTCGTTCCATTTGGCTCAAAATAAGGGACAACATATGATTTCATAAAACAGCTGACTTTATATTTTAGGTTATGTGGTAGAACAGCTGTTTTAACGCATAGCTTATGTACTTTATTTACAATAATTGTAATAGTTTACTAAAATGTAACTAAAATTAGAAAAATTCTTTGACTCAAGAAGGAATTGTTTTTAAATAATTTTTGTTTATATTACTTGTATAATTTTTTTAAAGATTTATGAATATTGATTGATTTTTATGTTAATATTTTATTTTCAATGTTAGTCCTTGTTAGCACACTCGCTATTACAGGGGTTTTTAAGAAGATTAGTACTCCTTATTCTTATCACAGATTAAATTAAAAATTAGTGGTGGTCTTATAATGGTATATAATATAGATTCTAATAACATAATATATCTGTGCATCACAGACATAACTAATCAAACGTTACTCACAGATACTTAGAAGCCACTTTAGGTATATCAAACCTTATAAACATTCAGGTAAGTAACCTAAAATGTGAAAACCCGGTCTCTGTGTATCCATAATTTTATATAACCTTTTTTCTAATGTCAAAGGCGTTGAAGTTTTATCGAATGATGGCGTTTAATAGTAAGTGTTTTTCGATTCTACTCTTGGCACTACTTGGAATTAGGCAGCGGGAGATCAGTGATTAGTAGTGGTTCTTCATCCTGCGTCCAATTAACCTTCCGCCTCTCTGCCTCCCCGCCCTTCTGTCTTAAATCCACCTTTCTTTTTCTGGGCAAAGTTTCTGTCCGTTATAAATGAGCCTATACAAAAAATATCGATTTTGTGGCTCTCTTGTACAAAAAACTATGATTAGGCCTACACGACGAATCACGTTCCAAGTGTAAAATTTATATTAAATTACAGTAATTATAAACTTTTATTAATTTTTATTTTTTTTTAAATGGTTAATCCAATTATCTTGCATTTAATTTTTTTTTTTTAAATAACGGTTTTCTTTGGAAATATCTATTTTTGCTAAAATAAGCGGACAATCCGAAAGGAATGCGAAAAGAAACTACAACGCAATGCAAGCGACGAAAAAAGAAAGTGTATAAGAAAGTAACAAATAAAAATAATAGTCCAACACCGTAAATAGAAAGGAAAATTGCAAGAAAATTCGCTTTCTATTTTGCCACTTAATATTGTTAATCTCACATATGTAGGTCTATATACATATTTTTATTAATTGTACTCATAAAATAAAAAGTAACTAAATTAAAATAAAATGTTTCATTGTTTATTTAAGTAGGAATTGACTTGAAAAAAATATTTTACTAGTTGTTAAATATCAAACACCCGCGTTAACATTTTCTTTTCCGTAAAAATAATTGGGCATCAAAAGTGATATGTAATGCAAGGTTTATTTAAACACATGTTGTATGCTCATTATAGATGTGGTTGTGCGCAGACTCGGGTGCGCCAATAAAGGATTTCAATCACGTACGTCTCTGGGCTTGCATAAGCAAAGTAACAGACTTTTTAATGATGTAGAAATACATACAAACTCAGATGTTCTTGTTTTTGGAATATTATTAAACAAGATTTTCTATATCTGAACCTTTGTCTCCCAAGCAATCTTGCACACACAGCTTTTAGTTCAGGATGTACTCTCTAGCATTATGTCTAGTTAAAAAACAGATACTTCTGTTTTGATACAAATAATGCCTGTCCTGTGTAATAGGCCTATACAAAATAAAATTATAAGGAACTGAAAAAAGCTATGAAACAAAATTTACAATGTTTGTAGTTTTTCATGACCAAAAGTAGTATCAATGTCTAATTATACTTTGATTTAAAGTAGAATAGGAATGGGTCTGTGGCAGGGTAGGGTGCGATGTTGTAAGTTCGAACGCATTGGCAGTCAACCCTCCCCTGCCAGCGACTGAAATTGCAGAACGAAGCAAGCTACATCACTAGTAAATCACTCCACCACAGTTACGATGTCATTGAGCGACGAACGACAGTTAAACGTCGAATTGGAAACAAGGCTCACCCACGCAGCAAGATGTGAATTTCCTATTCGCTCAGACGGCTGTAGCCCCTCTTCCTCTGGTCGATTTCACCTAAGCAGAATCCTATTCTGTTTTAAATCAAACTATAGTAATGCGTTTCACCACCAGATATCTCTGTATAATAAAATTAGAAGCTTAAAGAGAAAACCGAGTACAATATTGTGTTTACTTGTTATATAGGTAGTCCCAACATTTAGAGATTGAAAAGAATTATCTTTGATACGAGTAATATAAAAAGCAGTAGTAACATCAAACCGGATTTTGATAAAACTTTGGTTCAACGTTTATAAACAATGATAAAGAACGGATGAATTACAAGACAATTTTATCTCATATTCTATATATAATTAGGAAAATATTCTTTTAAACCTTGCATATGTCTCCTACAGGCTATTAAAAAATTTAAATGAAAATTTTATGTGAAATAAATGTTTGTTCATTTTTGAAACACCGATGTCAAAGATCGGTTACCACAGATGTTGGTAGGAAGAAACGGCTGCAAAGGAGATGAATTGATGCGGGTGTTTAGAAAGACCGGAATAAACAAAATGCCGTGTGAAGTTAGTTGAAAGATGGGGGCGAACAGTGACTTTGTTTCTACTTAAAGGTGATAATAAATATTAAAGTCGTGCCACTTCATTTTATGCGTAACCTTTAAATTTCTATATAATTATAAGTTATTAGAATCATATTGTATTCTCGTCAGATTCTGAATTCCGCAAAGTAAGAGTGTTACTTTATAGATTATACGGAAAATTGAATTCCGAATTTATTCACAGAAATTTTGATATGGTGAGGTTAAGCGCAATAATATAAAAGTTTCTGAAAACTTGTTTTTCACTCAATTATAGTAGGCTATTAACTGTTATCTGTGGCGAGATTACTGCATTTATTGATTATTAGTAGCATTTATATCATTAAAACGTAATTTTCAATTTCAGTGATAAAATAGAGGGTCAGAAAAAAAATTGTTTCCATTTTGTCAATGAATTTAGTGTTCAAGTTGCATAATTCTTAGATTTAAATATAATTGATTGATTGCTTGGTCAGAAAAAGAAGTAAAATTTTGAATGCTTTCTTTGAAAAATATCGACTTGCGGTCACCAATTGGTCTACAAATGGTCCAGATTTAGTACCTTCGAGAGAATATACTAAACAACTTGCAAAAGAATGAAGGCTATAATTCTTAGATATCGATTTAAAGAACTTAATGCTTGATCAGAAAAAGTAGTTTTCTTCGAAGTAAAAACGACTTAGGCGTCAAATAATTCTACAAATGGTCCAGATACCTTCGCAAGAGTGCTTTTGTACATTGAGTTTAATTATGAATTTTTGCGTTGGTTGAAAGGTTGAAGATTTAACTGCTAAAAAAGGTTCCAGTCTTGAAATCGAAATGAGGAATATTTTATAAGTTATTAAAACTGTTTAAACCTTTACATTGTGTTGTAATAAACTAAATATAAATATAAGTGCTATAAAAATAAATAAAAAACGCTATTTTAAATTTACGTAATATACAAATAACATTTAATAAGCTTCCTTCCAGAATGAAAGTTTTTTCGTCCACGAGCCGCATCGTATCGAACCTAATCCTGTTCTAATGAACCGCCCTTATTTATGATGGGAAAACAATACTCATGGGAACCCGCACCGATTCACATCTGCTCCTCGCCGACTATAAATATCGAAGATGTTGGAATCGATTGTATTGAAGACGCTACCACGTCTCGAGTCGGATTATTGCCAGATAGTAATCTTCGCAGAGACATTCTTCATGTGACGTTTTAAATAAGTCGCGTCAGTGAAAGTAGGGCTACGTTTTGTTGGCGATGACATCTGCGCGACTCCAGTCTGAGGAAAGCTACTCAGACGGTATTGTTCTGAACCACCTCCCCCTCCCCCCCAGGCCCCCTTACTTGCGTATCTGGTTACCGCTATAAAACTACGAGACAAACAGTTTTGTCTTTGTGTTTATGTGTTGCGTTGCCCCTCCCACACGCTCATTTGCGTTCTCGGTGTCGGTCTCGGTTACACAGTAACTGTGAAAAGAGGAGACAGGAATCTCTAGTAGGTCAATTCAAACGTTATGTCTTTTTTCCAAAAGGCAGTTTGCACATTATAGCCAACAGAATTGGATCATTTGTTTTATTTATTATGCAGAATATTCTGTGTTGTTAAACTGCAGACAAATTATTAGAACCACAATAATGTCTGCGATAGGGAGATTGTTGTGGAAGGTGTAAATAATATACAATCTTTGAACAATCTTTTACAATCTTTTACAATATAGGCCTATATATATATATATATATATATATATATATATATATATATATATGTGTGTGTGTGTGTGTGTGTGTGTGTGTGTGTGTGTGTAAACATTGAAAATCAGACACGTTATTCCAAAGATTCATTCATGCATACTGGAAGTTTTTTTATCTGGTATGCAATCAGCAATACAAGGGTTGTTTGCATTGTTAGACATCTGTCGTTTACTCCCTTTATAGTGTTGGTAACGATCACAGGGAGAGCACTCCTTATGAAACATACCTTACAGCAAAGTTTAGGGTGTGAGCAATTGAAAGAGTCAGTAAAGAAAAAATGAGACAAAAGAGCAACAGAAAAAACGAAACGCAAGTTCAATTGAAAATGTAGAAGAAAACAACGGGAAAGAAGGAAAATAGTGTTGGAGATAATTGGTAATGGAAAAGAGTGAAGAGACCAATAGAAGTAGAAATGAATAGAGCGCGAAATATTTTGTGAAAAGGAAAATTTATGGAGAAACAAATAAGCAAATAAGAAAGGATAAAGGTAGGTAGAAAAGAATGTGGGTAAATAAAAAGGGTGGAAATAGAATTGAAGGTAATTGTTAACGGAAAAGGAAATGAGAATAAAAAACTAAGAAAAGAAAAATTAAGGAAGCGGGAGTTTTATTTAGAAAAGGGAAATTAAAGAAAAAAATAATGGGGTATAGCGAGCAAGGAAGAAAATAAGAATTGGAGATAATTGGTAATAAAAAAGGAAAGCGGGAACAAAAAAACAAACATAAGAAAGATGATGAGAGCTTGGTTTCTATTGCGACACGGAAAATTAATGGGGGAAAGACGTTGGTAGGTTAGGTAGGAAAGAAGAAAATGAGAAATAGAAATATTGATAAAGTAAAAAGAAAATGAGAAGATGTGAGGAACAGAAGAAATTATAAGAGAGCAAAAGAATTGTCCAGGAAGGTAAATTAAATAATATAATATATGAGTAAAAATGTAAAGAAAGTGAGCATTAGGCATGTAGTGGAATAATAAAACGAGAAGAATAGAGCAATAAGAGAAATGATAGAGACCATAAGAGATTTTTTGATAAACAAAATCGATGAAATTAAAATATTGGAAAGAACCCTAATACCACAAAAATAATAACAAATAACAAATAGTAAACAAGAAGATACAAAGTTTTACACGAAGTTGTAACCTCTTGTTTGCTAGATTGTAATATTGTAATAAGACACATGATGATGACATGGTCATCGACATGTACATAAGGGTTTAATCTTAAGTAACCTGTTTTATTTGTTATTTTTTATTATTTTTGTGATATTGGGGTTATTTCCAATATTTCCATTGTAATACGAGCTCTGTACAATAATTCCTCGTATATTGTACCACTGTGCTCTAGATATTGTATAAAATCGATGAAGTAAACTAACGTGTAGGGGTGGGGGCAATAATGACAGTTTTAGATAATGTATATTGAAATAGGGAATTAGTCATTAAGGGACTAGTGAAAGAGTTCTGTACAGATCAGATGAGTAGGTTTAGAATTTGATTAAGAGACAAAAACTCAAGGATCTTCACCTTATACAAATATTAATAGGCTATATGTAAAAATCATTATAATCATAATGATAATAGTTTTATTAGTAAAAATTTAAATAATCCCGTCTTCTACAGAATAATAATAACATTACTAAAACATAATTAAATATTAACAATTACCTACATACATTCTTTAATTTATTTTCCCCCATGTTTTTAATGAATCGCCATTGTTCGTGAATATAATTACACCAATTGTAAACCTTATATTGTAAATTACTATACGTAACCCAATTATACTCGCTGCTGATGAATTTTTCATTGGAAATAGAGTGCGAAAATAAATTATTGATTTTGAGTTAGTTTTTATTATTATTCAATTATTGCATTTACTAACAACCTTAGTCCGAAATGTTCTCATTAGCAAAAGAGATTGTTAGTTTTTTCCATGTTTTAATTTTACGTATGCATTTCAATATCTTTCTATTGTTGTAACTACAACAAACGTTTTTGTCTTTTAATTTCTTTCTGAATTTATTTCACCAATATTTTTTTCACGTTTTCATTTGTGAGTAAATAAGTATTACTATGTTTTTGATATGAATAATAAGTACGTATTGAATCATTTTTATTGGTTACAAATACCTTACTCATGCTTTCTTCTTCCGAGGCCAGCGCATTGTTCTTTGCTAGTGTATGCATTGCTTCTAAATATTTCTACACGACGCGTACTTTTGAACGTTTCAATGAAACGTAAACAAATTTACGAATCACAACGATTCTAAAAATTCGGTCGTCTCTAAATAAAAACAGTTTCGGGACAACGGAAGCGGAGAAAACATTAAACGATGACATCAAAGGCCCGCTGACACAGGCCCAGATCACAGATGTACAAACCATCAAATCATGGTCTTCTGTGTTGGCTGCAGTCTATTTCGGGCTTGAAGCCGCAGTAAATTGTCTACTATCCGCCATAAAGTATTCGCTAGTTGTGTGCTATTGTACTCTTGTTTATCCTACACATGTCAGATATTACACGTTAAATCCTTAGCATTACATACATGTGATATTTTTGTTGCTATAAAGTTCAATTTAATGTATATTCATTTGTATTTTGTATAAATCGGAAAGAAAATATTTGTTTATTTAGAACGTTTTTGAACCCCACATTTAACAATCCCTCCTTCCCTCCATAAATTTAATGAACGCGTTTTGTGCCTTGTTACCTAGGCTTTTATTCCACTCATTTTATGACTTCGTCTGACATAAAAATAATAAAGATTGAAGATAATAACAAAAACATAAAAGAGTCCTGCATATCGTAATTAAGTGTAAGACGCGCCATATTCGTGCAATAAAAATATTTTATTTGCCCCGATCGCTCCCAGCGAAAAAAATAAAACTGAGTCAAGCATTCAGAATGTGTAGGCGAACATGATCATAAACTAGAACTTGTTATTACTTAGGAACATTACAAACTTACATTTCCCTATGTGCTTACGCTTTTACCTTGCTTACACTTTCGCCCTTGTTTGCTGGTTATGGTTCAAACAGTAGTCCAAGCCTACTGGTTCAAATCGTGGCGCTGTTATTACTAATATTACAGAACAGACTTACATTTTTCCTAACTGTACTGCGGAACACGAAACGTTACATCTGGCCTTGGGAGATTTCTCGTGTACTACCACTTCTTAGAACATGTTACATATTCAGTATGTTCTATATACATCAACAGCTACTGCATCCGTTAAGTCTACACATTTTTAAAGAATATTTGCTATTTCACACTGAAGCTAATTTATCATAGAATTGTTTAATTGTAATCGAACCATGCAAGTCAGTGTTTTGACAGTCCTTATCATGTTGTAGAAAGTATTTATACTGACCCCTTATCTCCCTTCTCGCCTACTGCGATCTCTCAAGGCCAAGTGCAC
>JBAIZL010000009.1:29252394-29267394 GCA_036971475.1 Prosapia bicincta | reverse complement strand
GGGTTTATATGACATGTGAGAAAACCAGCCGACCTTTATGTTGGCAACACTGCGCTTATTTAAATACATCTCGGAATTGTTGCTCATAATAGTACATGAACGAGATATTTATCTCCAGCTATGAATCATGTTAAGCGTATAACGATGCATTATTACCAACTTTGTGAATAGTTTTATCTTAAATCAGCCTTTTATATCCAATAAACATACAATTTGCTGTCCGCATCTGGGGAGTGTAAGGATGCTTTCATCCGTGGGCTCCGCGAGGGATTAGCATTTTAAACCAGGTCGTAGTAATTGTGAGATGTTAATGTAAATAGGTTGTAGTTATGTCGAGGCGCTGGGCAACTAGCCAGCAAAGTTTTTTTTTTATTAATGCTGCTGCAGAAAAACATCAACAAATAGTGCGCAACGATATTGTTCCGTGGGGGGTACGAACCGTGAAAAGCCGTGTCGCTGCGTCGACCTTTTGTGCCCTGCAAATTGGTTTTCTTTCAGCGAGTGGCGTTGGTTTTCTATTTGTAAATACCTGTCGTTTGTTATTTCAGTTTTCCGGTCGTCTCGCTCCGCAAAGACTGCCTATACCGTTTGAAGTGGCAATTGCGGTATTGATTAATAAACGTCCGGAGTCTTCTTGCCTCACTTTTTGTAGACTAGTACGACCTTGCAGGCTTCTGCTTTATAACCCTACATGTAAAGTCGTAAAACAGTTGACAAAGTGAAAATATGATGAAGAAAATTACAGTTTTATTTATTACATAAAATATATTGTAACTTTCACTTTATATAAACTTTATACTTATTATTTATCATTTTTATTTCTCATGTTTGTGTTTTGTATTCAGCGAATTGTGTTGTTAATCAACCAGTATGACTGTTACTGCTCGCGAAAAAACACTGTTAATGTAGATATGATGAAAGTGATGATATAAAACCCACTGATACGCCTAAAAGGAAATATTTTGCGGTTACGTAAGCAAAGTCGCGTATTTGAAGTAAACCTGCTGACTATCGAGGTCAAAGTTGTAGACCTTTGTAGGAAAAGGGATAAAAAAGACTAGATGGCATTACGTAGGTCTAAAAGAAAGGACACGTTAATCCTTAGGAGAGTAGGGGGAAACGTTTGCACTGAAGTATTCTTGCTGTCAGCTTGTATAAAGGTGTCTACATGATACTCGGAAGTTTAATTTTATTATTTTTTTGCTAAGACGTGATTTTGTATTCATCGCTTAATAAGGCAAATCTAATGGGTTAGGTTCAGCCATCTACCCACTCAATGGCATATGTTACAATACGGCTGCAAAGTATCCTATAGGGTTGGGATGGGTTTAGTAAGGAAAGATGGTTCTGAACGCTGTGGTCTCTATTTCGTTGACTTTGTAACAAAGTAAATTCTGACGTGGACTGTTTTGTTAACTTGTGTTTGAAAATATATGTTTGTGTTTTTTTTTGTAACCATAATGTTTCTAATCGGATAACGTTTACTATAATATTGCTATTTAACAAATATTACAACATATGTTTATAACATATATATATATATATATATATATATATATATATATATATATATTTAATACGTCTATTTTACATCGACTACTTCTCAGGACGCACATTCAAGCATGCTTGAGATTATCGCTAGCATATAAGGCCAAAGGTGCTGTGTGGTGAAATCATTTTACGATGTTTTCATAAGTATACAACATTTATGTCATGGAGCTATTTTTTAATGGAGTACAGGAGGAATAAGGGCTGAAGACAATAATGTATCCATTGTTGAAACGTTGCCTGTTTAAATAAATTTTTGGGTGATGTCAAATTGACCCGAAGGTCTCTTAGGGTCGTAAAATCGACGGTTGAATTAGGCCCATGGTCAGTTCGGAGGTAGTGTCGAATTGGGCCCATACATCTACAATCATGACCTACAAAATGGAACGCTCGCATCCACATTAGCTTTAACTACATTCAAACGTTTAAAATAGATGTTTGGTTGCGGTCAGATGGTGATCCAACACCTATTTTAGACGGTTGAAACATCTCCTTTTTATATCAATATAAATAGTAGTGTAATAACATTTTATGTTATATGTGCACAAAATGATAAAACTCTTTGGCCACACTATCGCCAGGTGGACATTGGAACGGTTCAGCATGTAACCAATATAGGGTTAACAAAAGCGTACACGTAATGGAATGCTCGCTTGACCTGGCGAGCACTGCGTTATTGGTAGGATTATTCGTAAGTTTAAATAATAATTAAAAGATGAAATTACAGTATTTTTAATGAATTTTTTATTTCTTTATGTTTTAGTAAAGTTTTATTGTATTTATTTGCTTCCATTATGTTTTAGTTTTTAATTCTATCGTACGTTAAAATAAAAACGAATGTATGATCACTTGACAAAACTACTGACTGACCAGAGTCCCAGTTCGACCCTGACCCTTTCAGGAATGAGGGTAATCCGCCTAGGGATGTTTTGATCTTGTTCGACCGTGTCCAAATTGTTATATCTGACTCGCAAGTCAACTGCATTTATTTAAACAATAATCTCTGAAATTGTAAACATCGTTAATTACAATATATCTTTATATTACAATATAGCTACATAATATGTTGCAATGTACTTCATAATACTACAATATACGAGTAATTATAAAATAGACTAATGATCTTACTGTATATAATGTATTGAAATATAGCAATGCCATTTATTAAAATATAGCTATACAATATAGTTATGTAATATATTATATATATAATATATATAGAATTAGCTTGTATTCTAATACGATACCTATATCCTAGTATACCTTTATCTTCAATGGGGGACGATGGAATATATAAAGCAATCAAGTGAAAATTCGCCACAGTGAAATTCACAAACAAGATCAGGAGCAATCACGAACAACATATCTCAAAAGTCACCTTTCGGAACTGGTCGGAAAAACCAGGCTAAAAGGATCTTCTACTCTCCAGTACGACAAAAACATCAGGCAGGACATCAAACTACAGCACACGAGCCTTGACATCTTTCAAGAACCCAGGTTCCCGGTCAAACCACACTCCTTTGTGAATATAAACTTGAATCTCCTCGAACCCTGTTCCAAAAAAGAACCTCAAGAAACAATCAAGAGGAAAGGAATGGAAACTATCGCCAAGATTTTAAAACCACACCTGGTAGCTGCTTACGCAGACGGCTCTTCGAATTCTGACTGCGATAGAGGTGGATCCGGAATCTTTATAACCTATCCTGATGGCTCAACTTCCAGACACAAAATTACAGCAGGCAAAATCGCCTCCAACTTCACAAGCGAACTCGTCGAAATCAAAAAAGCTCTTGAGTATTTACCTCACTTGGACAACACTCAACCCCTCTGATGGAATAGTAATCTTCACGGACTGCAGATCTGCTCTTCAGGCCCTCCAAAAAGGAAATACAAACCTCGCCCAAAAGATCATTACCCTCCTGTCCTTAATAGAGGAAAAGAAGAAGCTTTGTACGCTTCAATGGATCCCGGCACACGTCGACATCAAAGGGAACGAAGAGGCCGATTCTCTGGCCAAGGAAGCGAGGACCATCGAACCAGCCCCCGTGATTACAACATCTTCCGATGTCAATGCCGTTGCAAAACAGAAGCTCTGCCATAACAACGGAAGAAAATCATCACTTCCCGAGCTTAACTTCGACAGGGAAATAACAAAAACAATTGCCAGACTGAGGTCAATGCACCTCAAAGACATGAAAATCTTGCCCGATGGATCAAGAACATACCCTGAATGTAGGCACTGCCCGGGAATACAGCTTAATCCCGATCACCTCTTCAACTGCCCGTCCATCATTGCAGCACTATTTAAAATTGACTTAAACTGTTCTAGGGAGACCCTTTATACGGACAAAGCTGCAGATGTGGCCAGTGCAGTGCTTCACGCCTTTGGACCCGTGTAACTGTGCTCTCTCTACATTTCTCTGAACACCTTTTTTTCTGTTTTTATTGCACTTGTCACACGACAACAACAACAAGTAAACTAATAATAATCGACGAATTTTAAACTTTTTTTTTATAAATAATAAGTAAACTAACTTCTTGCTCCTCCAATTAATTTTATGAAAGTGATATCCACCTTATATTTTATGAAAATGTATTCATATTTACTAATACTGTCAATAACATAATTCATTGTACAATAACAACCTTAAAGAAGCCTTCAACAATGTAAAATATATCCATAAAAGGAACTTGAGATGTACGAAGAATGTAATATTGTAGACTTCGTTCTTTCTGGCGGGATGTTTTGAATATTTCAAAGCGTTCTCTTTATCCGCTCTCTTAACCTTGTCATGTTGTAATAACGTACTTCGGGACGTCCCCTTCCGTCGAAATGTTGTATAGCACCGAGGAAGATATATTCCGGATTCCTACCGTCGCCCTCACAAGGGTAATACAAAAATGGCCGCAGGCTCAGTGTCCAGGTATGTAAGAGAAGGGGTACAATAACAAAGTAACAACTGATGTAATACTAAAGTACGATTCAATAGATGGCGGGGGTACAAAGTGTAATTCATAAGAACATAAAAAAGCTAGAAGGCTACAGAGTTGGAAATATCTCTTGAAAATATATTTTCATTTTCATTGTTGACCACTTCTTTGCCATTGCCTTTTCTATTTGTATTTCGTAAACTTTTCTGTTTAAATATTCTTTAAAAAATAGTAATTTGTAATATTCGTTACCAAATGTTATTGTTGTAATATATTTTCTAATCACAACAATTAAACATATTGTAAAATTCTAGACAACATTAATTAATTTTGAGTCATTTATCTGTGTTTCAATTTGAACCATATTTCGTTGACCAAGAATCCTTGTAAGAAGCTAAAACCAAATGATATTCTATTAGAAAATAAGAAAGCATAGATTCAGCTATAAAACTAACAATGAAACAATTAGAAAAATCAATGTGTTACATAAATACAACCAAATTGTAACAGAATGTAATATAAAACTGTCTGGATTTATGAGGAACTGCAAGAATAACATTGTAGTAAAAGAACTACGATTTTTACATTGAATTTAGTGATAATTTATTTTCGCAACTGTTTTTTTTTTTTAAGTGGGTGAATGTAAATGTTATTTAAAAGTCAAAATGACATGAATTTTCAGCTCCTGAAGCGGTGTCCAGTTAGAATCAGAATGTACAACAGTGAATTAAATCATTTCAAATTTTACATCTTCAACAGTAATTATCACTAGAATATTCATGACAGATGAAAAATCGTAAAATACTTTTTTATTTTAACTTTCTTTAAAACAAGGAAGTTTTTTTTCCATTGCAGCTTTAAGTAAATATCTGAACCAGTCAAACTGGAATACAAATGATAAACTGGTTCAGTTAAAATCTAAACTTAGTGTTCATGAATATTGCACGCATTCGTTGTATTTTATTTTCTACTGTTCACTACACTTATTATTTGCCTAGTAGGCCTGTGGTTTCTATTGCGTGATTTATTTAAATGAAATTTGTGTGAATTTAAAACAAAAGTGGTTTTACTTCAGATGCATTTATAAGAAAAACATTTTTTTGTTTTTCATTTTCCGCTATATATTTAATCAATATAGGCTATTTAAGAATTTAATAAAGATAAGGTCGTGAAAACATCTTCAAAATAATGGTAACGTTTGTGAGAAAGTAACTAATAAGGAACTGTAAATATGATTCGTTGTTTTTTTTAAATAAACATAAAACTTATACTAGGGGCTTATTGGGGCAATTGCCTCTATGCATGTTGATACAAATTTTAAACTTTTGTATGAGTATTTTATTTTTTAATACAAACTAATTTAATATAATTCAAATTTTTCATAACAAAATTTCCTCATAATCTATATTTTTGTGTGAATGCGTTCACAATTTAATTTTTTTTACCAATCATGTTATCAATATGTATCTTTAATCTGTCTTGAGATTTGACTCGACCTAGTGCAACATAAAGTTGATCATGTGTAAAAACAGATTAAAACAGATTTGGTCGATTGAAGCCTTACTTATAGTTATTTAAAACGTAAGTCTTAAAAAAAATCTTCCTTTTCGTTTGAAATGGCATGTTAGGATCTGTTGATCTTAATTTAATTATTGGTAAAAATATGTTTCCTTTTCTAGAACCAGTGATTATTTCTAATTTAATAGACTTGTCAAACATATCTAGTACGATAAGACGTACTCCATTAACTAAACCTAATCCGAGCTCATATTTCTAAATAGCCTTTAATACTGCTATAGTATTTGTACTCAGCTTTTTTTCATATGATATTTGTACAGCTGTACTCGGCTGTTATATTTGAAAATCATACTCAGCTGTTTTTCATTGCAATGTATTTCTTATGCAGATTTTTGGTAACTTTAAGCTCCTCAAAAACCCTATAAATGTTGTGAATTGAGAAAAATATGTATTTTACCCCGCTCTTTCGTGTCAATACCTTTAACTTGAACCATCTCCCAGCCCTCTACGACCTTTCAAGCTCCCACAGTTTTTCTCTCAAAATTCGGCTTAAGAAATTATATATATATGGACTATTAAAAACACTTTGCAAACAAATATTTAGGTGTATGTACTCTAATTGATTGAATGCGTGACTATCTTTTCTTTATGTAGGTGAGCGAAAAGGGAAAATTTTGAAACGCTTACTTCTCGTATATTTCCGGTCAAATTTTGAATACATAAAAAAATGTATAAAACGCATCCCCTAAATCTGCTACCAACCGAGGCAATAGTGTTGACGCCAAGAAACTAAAACGTATATTATTATAGTAGAAACTAAAATTATTAATAATATATCATTTCAAGAGCTTGTGAAGAACTAACTTCGACCTAGCCGTTTGGACTTTTTATTACAGAAGAAGAAAATATTATCATTCTTATAATGAGTGATAAACATATTTATCAATAACAACCGAAAATAATATATACAAAATTAAATAATTTGCCTACTTGAACTTTACACTTTGTAATAAAAATACACACCAACAATGAAATCCCAACAATAAAATTTATTTCCTCTCCAACAATGAAATGCCAACAATCTGAATGACGCAACAATCAATCTTGAACCAAATTGACCGACGAACAATTATTTACATTTAAACACAGTGCCTATAAATTCAACCAGACTTAAAATGCCCTCATTTGAGGTATGTACTGAGATGACGTCACTGCCATGTGGTTTACTCCGCTAAAAGTAGTTGACGATTTATCGTAGTCGGAACATTGTGAGCTGTTACAACTCCGTGAGTTATAGCTTCACTAAACTATGCACATACGCCACGCCACGCCATCCTCAATTATTTCTCTATCTACTGCGCTGGTCAAACGATTTCGCTAAAAGTACTTTGTTCCTCCATTTATCCAACGAGCCACCCCGAGCCGACAATAAATTCTTCAGCGCTCAAATCGTTACATAGGTTTGCAATTCTACATGGTTCTTACATTTTGCGCTAAGAGCAGTCGATGTAAGTTGCTAAATATCCTTTCTTATTTATTTATATTAAATCAGATGTATGGAGTGGTCGCACATGGGGTTTTAAATATTCCTTAACCTGCCTGTTTGAATTAAAAATTACTTAGAAATGAAGAAATACGCAAATAAAAAATAAAATAAAATTCTGCTTTGCTTTGTATGTGTTTGTTTAAAAGTACTCAGAAAACAATCAAATTTACGTTGTATTTTACCTTCACTCCATAATATTTATAACTTTTTATTTTAACTGCAACTGTTTTGTTTAACTGCAACTGTAAGCAACTGTTTTGCTTTATCAACAAATTCTTTAAAACGAAAATTGTATTTTGAAACTGTGTGCTGTCAAAAACTCATGGATTATAAAACACGTTGAAATAAGAGAGTATACTTCTTTCACGGCAACACGTGCTACAACAGTAGATCAAATGTACTGAGCTGTGGACATTTGGAAGCGTCGTGCTTCATTTCTCTTTAGAGGAGTTAGATAAGAACAGAAACTGAAGCAAAAAAACGAGCAACATTCCAATCCCCTTGTGTATCTTGTTATATCGACTGGCTTGACAGTCAGGGCTCAGGCTGAACCTATTCGGCTGAACAACACCTGCCCGTTTCCACATTTTTATCCCATGTACGTAACCTTACACGTAAACAATCGATTTTATTAAGGTTAGCTGTATACGTAATTTAACAAAACGTTTAGATGTATAGCTTTAAGCAGTAGTATTTGGTACACTTATGTCACATCTACATTTTTCGTACAATTTTTTTAATTGTTAAAACTAATAATTTTTTCTCGTCTTTGGTTCGTCATGGGGTAATAGCATACAAGCCTTTTTCGTCAACACAAGCAACTTCTCTTGGAAACGGACAATTTCCGTTTTTTCCGCTCCAAGAAACGTGAAACGGATCCATTCTGTGACTGCATTCGTTCTCGGCCCAATGCTTCTACGAATTGAATCGTTTAACCTAATATTTAGTAAAATATAACTCTTTTATCTTTTAAATTCGAATATTATAATAGACCACCGATAATTCTAAAAGAAATATATACTATCCAAACCGTGTATGACTTTGCATAACTTTACAAACCGTCATAACTTTACAGAAATGAATTTCGGAAAATTAAATTGCTTACAAATCTCTACAATGCTATATAATAATATGCACTCCAAATATAAATTTCAATGCTCAAATTAAATTTATTGCCTACGTATGTTTACGTGAAAATTATTTTTATAGTTGTCAATTAAAAAGGCAAACACCAGAAACTAATCGCAGTTCAGATTTTAAAAAATGTAATAATATTGACAATATCTGGCACGCGATTGTAATTAAAATTATTCATAAAGAAATTTTTTTATAGCGCTTTAAAAACGATTGCATGACATATACATCCATTTAGGAAATCATTTTTACGTGTCCGGTAATTATGATTTCTATACCTGTTATTGAAATGAAGCACACTGCCGTATTTTATCGTACAGGAATGTTAACAATTCAAATTAAATGTCCAGTTTAAAAGCCAAACTGCGTACATAATTTTTTATTGAAACGTCAAAGTTCAAATGGACCTTAATACCTCAAGCGCTGCAGTTTAAACTGTAAAATAAATCCAGTATTAAGTGTCATTGGATCACAATTGTCACGTGACGTACTCGAGTGATTGTCAGTTACTGTTATTGGTAACATCAATTTTGTCGGCGGACATTTACAACTAAATGTGACCGGCTTTGGATTACGCTACGGATTGCTCTCATTACAAGCGGATGTATTTGCGATAGTGAAGGATAAAGTTGGAAACAATTAGAGGTGCGGAATGCGCAGGTCTGGTGATAAATACCCCGTGTGTGTGACAGTACGAGGAATGTGCGCGTTTTCCCCCGGCCCGGTCTGCGATCATGAAATACACCTCGCCACGCCATGATCGATGACACTGAGTTTGTAATTGGTAGACCGGTATGGTGTGTATTGTTTAGCGGCTACTTTTATCTAAGCCTAAACAAATTAGATTCTGCTGCCGATAGCTTGAACCTAACCTGTACGACAATACGACCTTACCTGTACGGTACAATAACCTATCCTGTACGTATTCACTTTTCTTATTGCTCGATGAGAATTTATGAGTGTTAAAACCCAAATTTTATTGTATGAATAAAATTTGTAATTTTGTAAATGCCAATTATTGAAAGGAGAGTGGAATTTCTGCTGCGCGGCTAATTCCCATCTGGTCGAAATCAAATCCTTTTGAAATTTAAGGAATTCCGAAGCACATTTAAGTCGGACAAAGTAGCTTGAAGGATTTTTTTCTTGTAACAAACCAGAATAATTATTTTAAATTTAACTTGTAGTATAATTGTTACAAAATATTTTAAAACCAATTTAGTTGTTTAGTTTCTTTAAGTAAGACGGTTCAGTGTTATCAGTGCTGATGTTTTGCTAACAGAGTGTCATTGAGTGTGTGTCATTGGAACGTCGGGTGTTATGAGTACTACGGGGGTTTTCAGACTACGTATATAGCTGTTTAGGTAAATCTTCCCAAGGGGGTTGCAGGTAGGCTCCTTTACTCATGCTGGTTGAGAGCAGATCTATTCCACGCAAGGACTCTGGCATAGTTTCCCCATGAGATGATTACGTTCTTTAATTACTCATATCAGAGCCATCACATTTCCATATCCTTCTACTTACAGTGCGTGACGTCTAGGGGATCGGGAGTCCGAGTGGCTCCCACTGCACCTCCCATGCATTCACTTGTACGGACAAAGTAACTTAAAATTCGCTGTCGTCTAGGGATGGTCGATCCGGTGACTTTAACGGATCGGTGATTTTAGTGATAATGCCAGATTTGGATCAGTGAATTTTACCGGTGACTTAGGACCCGTGATAAGTGACACTGAGACAGCTCTGTATGTGCTAATAACAGGCAGGCATACCGCACTGCTAAAATGATTTTACACCTCGCTTTTTTTTGTTTGAAGGCTCGTGTTATTTAAAAATAAACTCTACGAAATTAAGAACAAACTACCGAGAGCGAAATAGCGTCTACTTGAAACCTGACACAAATCGACCACCCCCACATGACGTAAATGAGTAAAACCAGTGACAGCCGTGGTAAAATATCAGTAACTTTTCAGCCACGACAGCGACATTTTGCCCAATCACAACAGAGATAAACTTCCCCCCCTCTTCCATTCAGTCAACGACACTGCACGATAATCGTGAGCCGAGCGGCAAGAGCAGAGCCAGTGACAGTGACAAATGAACCAATGACATCCGTTTTATCCAGTAACAGCGACAAATCAACCAATGACAGCCGTATCATCCAGTGGCTGCGACCTTTTCCCCAATCACAACCGAGGCAACTTCCGATCGATCCATTGTCACTGGAACTGGCATTCTCCATATTTTGTCACTGTTACCACCAGCGACAAACTAATATCAGTGACAAGTCACCGTGACATAGAATGTCACCATCCCAAAATAAAAATCATGTGTAGTGGTCAAATGTAATAACTTTATAACTTGTTATATTTTTTAATTTCTTATTTCATTACTAACGATATTTATTTTGTTTCACAGGTATGTTTTCTCATTAATCTACGTTAAATGGTTGCAAACTACCTTCTAAAGATCAGTACAAAAGTAAGTTCAATGAAATTATTTTGTGGACAAACTACTGTTATGAGCAAATATTTCTTTTGTGATATTCGTTTGTAAATATTTATTTTAGTTGTTTATTCATGTACAGCGTAAAACTCGTACGGCTTTTCTTTGAAGTGACTCGGCTCTGGTGCAGTTCCCGAGATAAGCGCCCTTCTGTATCACCGCGGCGCAGCACATATTTTAATTAATTGAACCCTCGTCCTTGTTTTTTTGTGCGACTACGTTTCGTAACAGCGGAATATCTGAAACTGTTTCTCTAAATAATAGTTTTAAGGTTGGTTCGCTCAACCAGGTTGTCTGGGACACATGGCACTTACACGATACACGGACACTATTAATATAGGTACGTAGTAAGGTTGTATAAAATTAAAACCAAATCTATCCCGGGGGATACTTCATAGGTAATAATAGGAATATATTCATAGGAATAAATTCAAATAAATTACTTAAATCAGGAAGCAAATTAACTTTGAAAACACGATAAAGTTAGGTTATGTTGGGACGTTTTTGGGCGCGCAGTAGCAACACCGTACTGCATTACTACACATGAATATACCTGTGAAGTATCCAGTCAGGATAGATTTAGTTGCAGTTTTATACAACATTACTACGTACATATATTAGTGGCATCCGTATAGGCCTAATACGTAATTACCCAAATTCTTTATGCATATGAAGATGTCTGCCACTATAGATCCCGAAGGAAGCAGTTGATACAATTTGAGGAGATTTTGTAAAATGCCAGGATAAAAGCTCATAGTTGCTACACAGAAGGGTTTTATAACAATATAATAACGATTACAATTCCAAATCAATGATTTATTTTCTAACGTGTTTCAATGACAGTCATCATCATTGTGTATAAAACTGTAACATGTATTCTAAACTAAACATAACAGATTTATACTATAATATTTATTTAGTTATACATACTCAGAATGTCGTTATTATTGATAGGCGTGTAAGAAAACGAATTTATTCATGACCCGGTTATTTTCGTAGCTATTACCTTTACTCACAAGCTAAACTCAAATTTTTGGTGTAAAAGTAATACGTAAACATTGTTTGATTATTCCCAATCAATAATTTATTCTCCATAACGCGTTTCCATGACAGTCATCATCACTGTAACAGTAATATTTTGAACTAAGGTTAACAAAGTTATACTATAAAATTTGTTTAATAGTTCTTACTGATAATGACTTTAACATTGATACGCGTACAAGAAAACGAATTTATTCAAAGCGAGTTTATTTTTGTTACTATTTTATTACATGTTTATTACCTTTACTCATATGTTAAGCTCAAATATTTGGTGTAAAAGAAACACGTAAACATTGTTTGATTGTTCCCGATCTGTAAATTATTTTCTTTTACGCGTTTCATGGACAGTAATCATCATTGTGTGTTTAACTGTAACATAGTTATATTCTAAATAGAGTTATACTGTAATATTTGTTTAGTAATACTCACTGATGATGACTTCATCATTGAAATGCGTATGAGAATACAAAACTTATTAGTAGTGAGTTTACTTTTGTTACATTTTAATTATATTTAATTACTTTTACTCATAAGCTATGCTTACATTTTGGTATAAAAATAACACTTAAACATTGTTTGGTTTACTTGCTTTGTAACAACTGTATTTTCAATATTTAGTGGATATTCAGGAAAAATTTAATGTAGATTTTTCACATCGCTTTGTCAGATTTTCTTTTGTCTAAAGGCACAAAATTAGTTTTTCGTTAAAATTTACAAAAATATAATGAAGTTATTTATGAGGAAATAAATTAATTGTGTTTCGTTTTCCGTTATTATTTATTATATCATGTGCTCACAAGCAATGCTCAAATTTTGGTGGAAGTGTGCGAGACTGAATGGTTCTTAACCTTGTATCTTCTAAAGTACTAGAGTGAAGGAACAAGATCAAAATAAGGCGAAGAGAGAAAGACCAAACTAATCGGGGAAAGGCATAAACATTTCAACCAGACAATGCCAATATTAGTAATAGAATCGACAAATTTTAATATGTAGGTTATATTATAAATAGCTTTCCATATGAATCCAGAAAGTTAGTGAACCGAATGGATGCCGCAGTAGAGCATCCTTTACTGGAAAAAACAGTGAAAAATGAGGAGGAAACAAAACTATATATTTAAGTGCTTGCATAGACTATTGAACGAAAGACAATTGGCTATGTAAGAAATAGATTCTATAGAAAATCTATAGGAGAGTAAGTGCTCTATGAAAACATTTACATTTTGAGAATACCCCTTGTCTGTGTTAGGCAATAAACCAAATGTCGATAACGAAAGGCATTTGATAAGGGTTTGTTGTAGTGATGTTTGCGGTCGATTGAGAGGAAGATGTATGATACGTGGTAGGATGTTATAGTTCAGAGCAAGGAAATGTAATATATCCAAGCAATATACACCGGATTGGGAGAGGATGCAAGGACCACTGCGTTCTGTCAAAGGGAGGGAAAGTATGGCTAGCTATATTGTATGAATAGCTTATTTCAAAGTAATTTGAAGCTTTCGTCGTGTTAAACGGTAACACTTTGTTTACCAGAATATTGTCTTTAGAAAATGTGGTTCAAGGAAGCATCCCAAAGTTACTGTAAAATTGGTTTATTTCTTCGAATTCCTTCATTATGATTCTTCTACTGTCTACACTCCCCTGAGATAGTTGTCCTTAGTGATTAATTTAACTTTAGAAACACACGTGCTAAATAGTTTCACAGATGTTCAACTAAACCAATTTCGTAAATCTTTCAACTTCAAGGTCTTCTCCTCCTATTTATCGACTTAAAACTTCCCTGAGGATTTTGGTGTTGCTAGTGACAATTTAACTGTAGAACAAAAGTTCTACCGAATCAGTTTTTAAATTTATTTTTCAAGGTCTTCTTTTCCGTCTCTCATATATTAATCACTTTTACATTAGCTCATGACTATCCTAACCTGGATATCAGGACATTCTGGTTGGATAGAGAATGAGAGAGCGGACGCCTTGGAAAAAAAGGGTGTATAACTCAATGACCGTTGCTGAGGACAGTGGGCATGCCGCCTCGGGAGGGGCGCAAGAGGATCACGTCACATATAGACAGGTTGTGCAGGTAATAATGGAATGCGAATTTGGGGTGCAACAAATCCAAGGTACTGTGGGGTTATTCGGGAAACTTGTGGGGCAAAGAACTACTCTCTTTAAGTAGACCTCAACTCAGAGTTATATGGGAATCTGAGAGGGTTCCTATACAAAATTGGAAGTTCTAGGTCCCCTGTGTGCAAGAGATTTAACGAGGACTAAGAGGAAAGCCTAATCCACGTGCTCTGTGAGTGCCCTGCTTTGTAAGCTGCAAGGAGAAAGTGGTTTGGCTGGGAGGTATCTACACCAGGGATAATCAGAAGATATCAGAAGATTTAGCATCAGGTGGGTACTTGGATTCTGTACAGAAGTAGGTATCCACAAAGCTACTCCTGTGGTAGGAATGGGAAGAGAGTACAAAGCCTAAGGGCTCTACACCGATAAGGTCTCTCCGAGCGTATAATATTAATAAAATAATAATCCGAACTTTAAACTTTGTAAATTTATACAAACTTACGGAGGCAGAACGTTTTCGATCGCTCCGTGGAGATCTTCATCAGCATCTACTGCACAGAGTAGTTAGGTTAAAGGCAGGTGACGGTTTTAAAGGCAGGTTTTCGATAGTATCGAAGAGTATGTGTGATTTGTATTGGGTTTGTTCGTTTAATATGTTTGTACTTTGTGTTTTTGTGTTTATAAATTTCATATTGTTCTATTGTGTTGAGTTGTGGTCCTTTTTT
>JBAIZL010000009.1:29144894-29247394 GCA_036971475.1 Prosapia bicincta | reverse complement strand
GAAAAGTATTTATACTGACCCTCTACTTCCCGCCTACTGCGATCTCTCAAGGCTAACTGCACGGTTACGTGTCCGCACTATGGTTTAATTAATTTGCAAATAATTGATATAAAACAATTAAATAGAGTTGTCAGCTTAGCTGTTCGCTGTTGACCCAGTTATTATAATGCGATATTTCAGATGAACAATTATCACACATTTTGTTGAAACTTATCTATATATTGGATATTAGTTTAAAGTTATACTTTACACAGCTGTTAACTGATTTACAGTGGTATATATTTACCTAACGCTCAAGTACGTGAAACGTTGCCTAAAAAATTATATATTCCTTAAATAAGTGAGTTTTAAAATTAATTAGATATTTAAGCAGTTTGTTCTAATTATGTTTAAGCAATTATAGTACCATTGGTAAGTCAACTTCACAGCGGGTGGTCTGTAGGACCTTTATGATACCCCTTATGCTTAATTCCTTGACCTAATACCACCTACAAATCAGATACTAAAAAATATAAAAAATATTTTAAAGTCAATTCCTACTTAGATCAACAAAGACAAATTTTATTTTAATTTTTTTTAATTTTATAATTACAATTAATACAGATATGTATATAGCCCTACATATGTCAGAATAACAATCTTAAGTGGCAAAATAGAAAGCGAATTTCCTTGAAATTTTACAATTTCCTTTCTATGTATGATGTTGGACTATTATTTTTATTTGTTACTATTTATACTCTTTTTTCTTTTCGTTGTTTGCATTGTGTTGTAGTTTCTTTTCGCTTTCATTTCTCATTGTCCGTTTGTGAAGCAAAGTTCGATACCGTTAATACAGTTTGTTTGTTTATTTTATTAGCAGTAGGCCTATCGTTAATTTCTAGTTTCATTCATTTTAAATAATAAAATATTATTTATGATATTGTGTGGTAACCATGGCAGCAATTTAAGGCTATGCAATTGAAATTTTTTATATACATATTTCAGAAGTTCATTTGTAGCTATGGAAAGTTGTCTCAGTGTCAAAAAGCGCTAGTCTCCGAATTAGAAGATGCTGAGTTCGAATCCGACTTAGGCCCCCTATATTTTTTAATTTAATTATTGAATAAATATTTGAAAAAAACTGTACTAACATAAATTGTCGTCTACTATAGATTTTAAAAAAATGTATTTGAACTTGATTGAATTAATAAAAACGTATTTTATTAACGATTGAAAATGTGTACAAGCTATATATATATATATATATATATATATATATATATATATATATATATATATATATATATATATATATATATATATCGAAATGTACATAAAGTAATTGTAGTAAAAATTGTTATATTGTGGTTAGAGAGTTTTATTTATTTAGTTAAATTCATGAATGTAGTAGTTAAAAATTTAGTTTTGTAGACCTATTAGGTAACTCATGGAAAACCAACCGCGGTAGGTAGGTCAGCGCGTGTGAATGTATACGTGTTGCGGTGCGAGAGTTGCCTAATCCTCTAGGGCGCTTCCAAATTTGGCTTATAGCAGGGTGAACGATTTCTCCCCCATAACTCTGTCATGAGTTTAGAATACTCATTTATAACAAAAGTAGAATAAAAATCTAAAAACGTTTCTGCCTTAAATAGTTAAATGATTCAATTTGAGATTTGAACGTGCATGCACCTGTTGCAATTACGACTTCTCAAGGTACGATAATCGAATTAAATTTCATTGGAGGTTTCGCCTGTTGGTCGATAAATACCGCCATTATAAATACCGTTGCTAATAATCAGAGCTCTAAGCCCTTCGTAGATCTCTTAATCCGTCCCAATCTGAATTAAACAAACTGTTCCCAAAACCATATTTTCCCGCAATTATAACCAAATGCCATTCGTGGTAATTATATGAACTGTTGAGCGGAGTTATCGTGCTTTAATTAGGCTTTCACAGTTTACGGGCCGATTGAAACGTACAATGTTCTCCGAATTACGTTAGAATTTGTCTGATTTTAACGCCCCTAATTTGGCTTTACTGTGACTAATTCAGATTTTATTCAATTCCTACAACCCACGAGGTTTGTATTTTTAACGGATTTATAGTAAAATGTTGTGAATACAGGATTTTGTTTCCTACTGGAAAATTAATTATACAGCTTAGTAATTCTGTGAACATTATTATCGTGCTTAAATGTGGTGCATAATTTTTTGTCATACATTATTTCAGCATAACTCGTAGCATAACATCATTCCTTACATTATACAGTGCAATATTATCACGCATCGTTTCGAGCGTTATTATCGTGTGTCGTTCAGTGCGTTATTATGCGTATTACTGACAGACTCAGTGGATTATTATCGTGTAATATGTACAGCCCACCATTCAGTACAATATTCAGTGCAATACCATTACAGCTCATTTAGGACATTATTATAGTCCATCATTTAGTAGCCCCTTCAGTGAAGTATTGTCGTATACCATTCGTGTATTATTATCGTGAATCATTTAAGACGTTATTGTAGATAATAATTTAGTGGATAGTTCAGTGCAGTATTGTCGTAAACCATTCGTGTATTTTTGTCGCGAATCATTCGGAAAAATTTTTGTAGTGAATAACTTAGCGAATAGTTCAGCGTAGTATTGTCGCAAACCATTCGTGTATTGTTATCTCAAACCATTCGGAATATTATTGTAGTTAATCATATAGTGAATAGTTCAGTGTAGTATTGTCGTAAACCATTCGTGTATTGTTCTCTCCAATCATTCGGAACATTATTGTAGTTAATCATTTAGTGGATAGTTCAGTGTAGTATTGTCGTAAACCATTTGTGTATTTTTGTCGCGAATCATTCGAAACATTATTGTAGCGAATAACTTAGCGGAGAGTTCAGTGTAGTATTGTCGTAAACCATTCGTGTATTTTCGTCGCGAATCATTCGGAACATTATTGTAGTTAATCATATAGTGAATAGTTCAGTGTAGTATTGTCGTAAACGATTCGAGTATTGTTCTTTCAAATCATTCGGAACATTATTGTTGTTAATCATTTAGTGGATGGTTCAGTGTAGTATTGTCGTAAACCATTTGTGTATTTTTGTCGCGAATCATTCGAAACATTATTGTAGCGAATAACTTAGCGGAGAGTTCAGTGTAGTATTGCCGTAAACGATTCGAGTATTGTTCTTTCAAATCATTCGGAACATTATTGTAGTTAATCATTTAGTGGATGGTTCAGTGTAGTATTGTCGTAAACCATTCGTGTATTTTTGTCGCAAATCATTCGGAACGTTATTGTAGCGAATAACTTAGCGGAGAGTTCAGTGTAGTATTGCCGTAAACCATTCGTGTATTATTACGGCGAATCATTCAGGACATTATAGTAGTGAAATTAGTATAGAATTTAGTCATTTAGTAGGTCGTTGAGTGTAGTTTTGATGTAAACCATTCATGTATTACTGTCGTGAATCATTCAGGACATTAGTATAGTTAATCATTTATTGGATAGTTCAGTGCAGTATTGTCTAAACCAATCGTGTATTGTTCTCGCCAATCATTGAGGACATTATTATAGTATATAATTAAGCGGATAGTTACAAGATAGTGTAGTACTGTCGTAAACCATTCGTGTATTATTGTCGTGAATAATCCAGATTTGATTTGTGTATAATCTTGGCCTGTGAATAGTTTTTACTTTGTGTATAGTTTCGGCTTGTGTATAGTTTTGCCCCGTAGGTAGTTTTATTGTTTGTATAACTCCAAAATAGTTATAGCCCTAGTATTGATCTGTGTCTAGTTTTTACATTCTTTATAGTTTTGACGTGAGTATAGTTTTTGCGTTGGTGTATTTTAACCTAATTTGTCCTGTGTATAATTTTGAACTGTATGTGTGTTTGGTCTGTGTAAAGTTTTGACAAATCTATAGCTTCAGACCTGAGTATAGTTTTGGCTTGTTTATAGTTTTACCTGTTTATAGATCTGACCTTGTATATTTTTTACATTGTGTATAGTTTAAACCCATGTATAGTTTTTACTTTAGGCATATTTTTGACCTGTGTACAGTTTTTACCCTGTGTATAGCTTAGACCTGTGTATAGTTCAGATTTGTACTTAGTTTTGACCCCTATAGTGTAGTTTTATCCTATGTGTAACTTTGATTGTATAATTTTGGAGTGGGTATATTTTTGACCTGTATAGTTTCGAAGTACTAGTGAGTATTGTTTGAACCTGTGTGTAATCTGGATGTCTATAGTAAAGTGTTTACAAATGTTGGCAACAAAACACCAGAAAATCAATGTTTTTAACGCAAAACGTAAGCAAGTTAATTTGTAAGAAATATTTTGGGATTAATTCGTCACACTAAAATCTGAACCGATCACGGTAATTGACAAATCTGTTCCTAATCTTGTTTAATCCGAAAATAAATGAGACTGGCATTGTTTTAATTGGTTTCTTGGGCGAGCCAGGTATGTAATAGGTTATCGACTTGGATATTATGATCCCGCTGGAAGTCAGGGAGGGGGCAGCGTCAGGAATTCCGAGCGTGCAGAACCCATCCATCTCCCGCGCTTCCCTTCCCAGTGTATTGCGCCAACAAATAACAGACCCCCTTTTTCCAACCTTATCCGATTTCACGGTGAAGCTGAAAGCTTTGGCTACCAAACTGGCTCGCAAGGCGGTTAACAGTTCTAATGAATGCTCGTTTTACGTTGTAAAACGTGTTTGTAATGGATCGATTATCATATCATTAATAATGTTGGATTTTAAAACCAATTTACAGAAATCAACTTAATTAAAATATATAAACCTTCCATAATTAAATTGCCAAACCTTTTAAGGAGAACCTTAGCTTCATCGTGACTCATTAAAGAATCTTGTTACATATGCTCATAATAAAATATGTTATTTACACTGTTTTCTATTTTTTAACTCATATTAAATTTTAATTCCTGTATTTTGTTGTGTTTCACAACGGTAATTGCAAAAAGATATTAACCTATTTTTTTAAATCTATGAATTATAGGTCTAATAATAGTTTTAGAGGTCAATTTCATCATTTTCAATGTAATTTTCTTTAATCAACAAACAGTAAATTTACACCCTACTTGGAAATTTTCTAAATATTTTTTATACATCTACAAAGTTTTAAATGTGTACACACAAACACACACGTATGTGTATATATATATATATATATATATATATATATATATATATATATATATATTTAAAAGGAGAATTTTCTTTTTATTTAGTAATAACATATTGCCATATATTCTTGCATATTGTTGGGGATGAAACATATCTCCATTAAAACTACCCTCCATCCTTAATTCGTATTTCTTTTCTTCTCACAGTGCCAAAGAATCTTCCTAGTATCATAGCAGTATGAGTAAACCTCACCCCCATATAAAAGTTTACGCCTATTAGTGGATATAGAGAGTTGACCACTTCTATATTCGACTACCTCAGGATAGCTACTGTACTCACGTAAGCCATGATCACGTAAGCCCCTCATCTCCCAAACCAAGTAAATAATAATCCTACTGTTATACTACCATTAACCTGACAATAACTATCTCTTTTTGTATTGATGTGAAGAGTACAATAAGAAAGTTGTATAGAGAAAAAATGTAAAAGCATAAAGAAAACGACACATACAAGATTCCTGAAAGTCTCGAGACGTGTTAAGTGTAAGTCACGCCCTCGCCAGATTTCTCAGCTCTGGATATCTTTCTTTTACGGTTTGCACAAGAAACAACATATATAAACGCGGATTAGGCGTGCTAGTTCTATTGATATGTGTAGGATCGAATAAAAGTCGTTTGAAAGAAATGTGGCCCCATTCATACTGATCCCATTCTTTCAGTGTAAATGGAATGAGAGGCTGACTGGAGAAACATACATCTATCGAGAATTTTCCCTAATGTAATTCCAAATGGACTTATGTCTTAAAGCTAAAGGATGCGCCACGATAAGGACACGGTCTATCCATTACAATTACTGTTTGTTTTCTTT
This sequence comes from Prosapia bicincta, assembly GCA_036971475.1. NCBI lineage: Eukaryota > Metazoa > Arthropoda > Insecta > Hemiptera > Cercopidae > Prosapia > Prosapia bicincta. The sequence goes on along the minus strand of JBAIZL010000009.1, from coordinate 29,241,397 downwards.
AACGTCACCGATTAAAAGGGATTTACATTCAAGAGAATTTAACATTTATTGTTTCCTGTAATCTATAGTAAACTTTGCGGTCCGTACTTGTAATAATTGTTTCGTATTGTGAGGCTGGATAGATCGTTCTCCCGAATGTCACAAACGGTATATTACATCTGTCCGTCTGTGACCGCACATGTGGTCTGCTTTTTGGTATAACATTTGTCAGTTGCATGTTATGGTGAGTGGGATCTATCAGGCGGAATATGTTTATTGTGTTTTTTCCGACTAATAGAACTATTGAGGAAAATTCACTTAAATATTTTAATTAAAACACACACACACACACACACACGCGCGCGCGCGCGCGCACATTCACACACACTTGCACGCGCACACCCGCACGCACGCACACGCACACACACACACACACACACACACACACAGAGAATTATAATTATAACTTACATTAAACGTATCACAGTAGTTTAAGTGGTCACAATACATTATCATAACATAAAGAATCCTTTTTTTAATTCACCATATAATTAGGTTAGAGTGGTTTGCTTATTATCAACCTAGTTTAGGGGTTGCAATACTGCCAAGAGACGTTTTAGTGTTATGCAGGCTTTAATTTAACGTAGTCCTTAGCTAATTTAATGTTGCTATATGTTCGTTAATTTTAAGAGTTTGTATGTGTTCACGTTCATTCTTGTATTCAACCATTAATTATTTACATATTTGTATTGCGAGAGTTGTATCCTTGGTTATTAGAATTTGTAACAAAATTTGAAAAGGCCCTGAGCGTGTGTATGTGTGTGTGTGTGTGTGTGTGTGTGTGTGTGTGTGTGTGTGTGTGTGTGTGTGTGTGTGTGTGTGTGTGTGTGTGTGTGTTATGTGTGTGTGTGTGTGTGTGTATGTGTGTGTATGTGTGTGTGTGTGTGTGTGTGTTGTATGTGTTTGTTTGTTTATATGTGTATGTGTGTGTCTGTGTGTGTGTTTGTTCGTATGTGTGTGTGTGTGTGCGTGCGTTTGTGTGTGTGTGTGTGTGTTTGTTCGTATGTGTGTGTGTGTGTGTGTGTGTGTGTGTGTGTGTGTGTGTGTGTGTGTGTGTGTGTGTGTGTGTGTGTGTGTGTGTGTGTGTGTGTGTGTGTGTGTGTGTGTGTGTGTGTGTGTGTGTGTGTGTGTGTGTGTGTGTGTGTGTGTGTGTGTGTGTGTAAGTCAAATCTGGCTCCACGTTCTATTAGACAATCTCTTAATTTTCCTAGTAAGTTAAATGAAGACGTCCCGTTTTCTTGTTACATTTATATATAAGTACGTTTTGTATACATTTCCTTACCAAGAGTATTGGTAAATTTATTTGATATGAGCTCTATTCAATGAAATCTACTGATGTCATGAAGTGCTCCGTACCCTATCAACAGCTAAAACAACACTCAAACGGCAAAGCTAACAGTGTACGTAGCTCTTGTGGAAATCAATACATTACGTTTGTGAAAAGCTTCCAGCATATTTTTTTTGTAAACTCTCTTGTTATGAAATGTATGTGTATTACTATATTAAATATGGGAATAGGTTTTCTTGTAAGTAATAAAAGAATAAAAAAATAAAAATAACGATTTTAAGAATACATACATTATATATATAATTATTTATATACATAAATCAACATATTTGTATAAATATATATATATATATATATATATATATATATATATATCCCTTTCACTATATGTACTTAAAAAAGAATCTTGCTTGTTATTTATGCGAGTTAACTTTCAAAGATTGATAGTATATTCTTTGTCGAGCATCAACTGAACGGGGTGTTGTAGTGGACTGCCAGGTATGTGGAATATCCGTCGTCACGTGCTGTGCCGTTATTGTTGTATTTTCGGATTCATTGTGCTGTGAGATCTTTTAAGTTTGTCTTGGGGTTAATTTTGTCTATTAGGTTGAATAATTTATAGTTTTTTAAAATTTTATTTGTATTTGTTTGCTTATGATTTTATTTTTATGTTTATAAATTTGTAGTTGTTCCCAGACTGTCATTTTGAGGCCTTTTGGTACTTTTTTTTATTAAGTGTATGTTTTCTAATATGGGGAATTCATGTTTATTTTTGATAGCGTTTTTTTAAACTCCTATACAGAATGCTAAAACTACTTTTAAAAAATGAAGAAAAAGCCAAAGAAAAACAAGTAATATATGAAATAGCCCAAACATTATGACAGACTAGGCCTATATAAGGTATTTTACAGTTTGGAAGCTATTATGTATCTTGTAAATATGGCAGTCATGTGCCCTAATTGTATAGTCAACTATGGAAATGATCCTTAGAATTCTGATAATGCTAGTACTGTGATCAAAGACTTAGTTTAAATATTCTTATGCGTAATTAGTTTGACTCTTGTTGTCTATTACTCAAAGAAAATAAACCAGTTTCTATTAACATACAGATATTTATCCAATTATATATGTTTTAGTAAAAGGTTTTAAAGATTTTATCAAAAGTACTGCCATATGTTTGAACTAAAATACCTTATTTTCAGTCGACACAAAGTACTAATATTTTACAACTATTATAGTTTTGGATTAAGTTAAACAATATTAACTTTTAGATGGAGGAGATTAAATGCGGTGAGAGGAGACAGCAAAATCTGTATAGGCCAACAATTTATCAAATATTGAAAAATCCTAATTAATTAATTCCTGTATTAAATAAGTACGATATGTTTGTTGAGATAAACTTAATAATTCCAAAGAGCAGGCACGATATCAGTGAGCGTAAGGGGAGCTAGTGGATTTTTTGCTTCATCTTTTATTTATATCGATTCTGGTAGCGTAATTGCAAACGCCTACCTCACTTTCGCCAACTTCCTCAGCAAGGATGAACGCTAATCCCGCCCCAGTCCACTTGTAAATCCATATCATTGTTTTAGCAGGTGAAATTTCTTGCTTTAGTTCCTCCGAAACCGCCAAGACGCAGAAACCCTCTTTCAATTTACCCACATTTACTGCAATGTAACGTATTAGGAGACCTCTAAAGTTATTTTATTATTTTACTTTCGTCCACTCCCAAGCCTCTGTCGGTCGTTTTGCAGCTCCTGAAATGTAATTCAGTAACAATACTGTTGTAGTTTTTAAACTTTTAAACTTTCAACCGATGTCGATGGTAAAACATTATCTTTGCAATGCTAGAAGTTAAGTTTACAAAATTCTGATTAACTTTTTATCTAGCCATTGTGTTTCATAATATTTATATTTTGAAGGAAAAACTTCTATAGCGACGCCAACAATAACTTGTGTGTTGGACACAAACATACAATTTCGCATCGGCATAATTTCCGTCAGATAATCGCGTCATTATAAATTCCATCGGGTTATGCTGGATCACCTCAACGTGATTTAAATGATCACATATGATTTCATATATCAGCTGATTTTGTTATACGTTACTTTGTAAAGCAATTGTTTTACACGTAAGGTTATGTTACATTATTTATTGAGCATTGTTAAGGAAAAAGGTTGTTAATAAACCGTTTAGGCTAGTTAATAATATTAGTTTATTTACATTTTGATCAATCTCAGTACAAATAAAACAATACAACAATAATAGTAAATTATGTATTTTTTTTCAATTTTTTATTTTTTCCACGCGAAAAAACGAACATTATTATTATTGCCTAAATGGATGAATTTCCATATTCTAAGTGAATTAAAACTTAAAACTAATTATTTACATTAATAACTAATACCTAATACTACAGCCTACCTACCAAACAGACCAATTTTTGAAATGCAAACATTCTTAGACCGTTAAAATTTCTTAAAAAAGTTTGAAATTTCTTAGACGCGTCTGATATTTATTAAGAGCTCATTTCAATTGAATTTGTTAAAAAAATGTGTATTCAGTAATCATCTAATTAATGTTTTTTACAAGATATACATATTGAATGAAAAGTGTATAAATTAATTTCGTTGATAACTTCGCAAATTTATTAGTTTAACTTGTTATTAGTAATAGACATTTGAAATGATGATATAGCGACGTGGAGTTCCCTACAACGCCGAATAGGGAAGGCAAAGAAATATTATCCGTTGTTAATAGGTGGAAGGTTGAATATCTTAGTAGGACAAGGATATACTGTTTATACCGACATTACCGATATACCGACGTTGAAAATACTGTCTATTCCAACAAATAGTCCAAGGGAAGGTGGGGGAGGTAACGCGGACCCGAAAGAAAACATTTGTGACTCCATGACTCCACAACTTAATTCAGGGGTTTCGATTGGCATTAGCCCAATTAGTCAGACACGTGGCAAAGTTGTAATTGCCATGATGATAGCGGAAGCTCGTAAAGGACCGGGCACATGAAGACAGAGGATGTTCATGATCACATTTTACATTACTTAATAGAATAAATAAATTTCCGAACAGTTTAGATTAGTATGTGTTTGTATATTTGCCTCTTTTGCTACCCATCCTGCTACAGGATCCTGGCTTCAGAACTTATATATAATTCGATTTATAATAACGATTCCTAAATGACCCGGTTAAATTTGGACAACTTGAGGTGATTTAAAATAGGCAACGGTATCTTCGAAAAATGATTGATTCTTAAATTAACTGAAGATGCATTGTAAAATTATGTATTACATACTAAATGTAGCTAAAACTACAGGCATTCTACTACATGTATTGCAAAATAAATTTACTTAAAATTCTTAATGTACTCATCTTACCTTCTGTTGAGAATATTTCTTCTGTTGACGCGTTTCGGAGTGACACCATTTTTAAAACTTAAATCCTACTGTAGAAGTAAGATTTAATTTTTGAAAATGGGAGTCACTCCGAAACACGTCAACAGACGAGAATATTTTAACGTTAGGAAAGGCTGAAAACTCAACTGGAATAGGCCTATATAGAAATTAACTTACATTGCTACTTGTAGTATCCTTAAGAGTAAACGCTGGAAAACTATTTCTCCACAACTACAAACAGAAAATCGAACACCAACGTTAAAGCGTCCAGCACATGAGATCGAAAAATGGTGAGTAGGCTTCTCTGTCTTAGTTTACATATTTGGCGCGCGGTAGGAGCATCTTACCTTCTGTTGAGAATATTTCTTCTGTTGACGCGTTTCGGAGTGACACCATTTTTAAAACTTAAATCCTACTGTAGAAGTAAGATTTAATTTTTGAAAATGGGAGTCACTCCGAAACACGTCAACAGACGAGAATATTTTAACGTTAGGAAAGGCTGAAAACTCAACTGGAATAGGCCTATATAGAAATTAACTTACATTGCTACTTGTAGTATCCTTAAGAGTAAACGCTGGAAAACTATTTCTCCACAACTACAAACAGAAAATCGAACACCAACGTTAAAGCGTCCAGCACATGAGATCGAAAAATGGTGAGTAGGCTTCTCTGTCTTAGTTTACATATTTGGCGCGCGGTAGGAGCACCGTACGATAGTTTCCTGATTGTTAGTGGGGTTTAATTTAGGTGCCGGTTCAAAATAAGCAACATTCCCCTATATCTTAAAATAACTGTTAAAAACTATGTAAGGTACCAAGGTTTTAATTTTTGTTTACGACCGATATCGGTATAACACTGCGCTGCAAATTTAAATACTTGCTTACCAACGGCAAAGAACTGTCAATGCTATAGCTAACTTATATAAATTACAAGTGATGAGAAATTGAAATCTTAAAGATTTATCATTTCTGACTGGTTGCGTGGTTAGATGAAGTTGTCGGAGCGCGAAGATAAATGAAGAAGAGTGGCGGGTTTGTTTTCCCGCGCGTCTCACTACGGCCTGCATGAAACCCGCTTATTATTGTATCCAGACCCCGGCTTGTTTATAATACGGTCCGCGACAGAAAACACATGCCACGAATGGATCTTTTCATCTTCCACTAAAGATTCTAAATATTTACCCTTTATCCTATCAAAGTTTGTACTTTCCTGAATAAACCCCCTCTCAAATCTTTCGCTTGATCGCAGCTTTGGAGAATTTAATTTGGATTCAAAGCCAGCATCCGAGTCGTAATGAACTTATACATTCTTCGCATTCACTAATTATTGTGTTTTATGATGCCGTCGCGCGATGCGCCCTGTTACACCAATTATTCGTCTTACTAATTAAATATGGAAATTCCGTAAATTAATTTTCATACCTTGTACTCAAGTCATTTATTTTCGTTTTGACTTTTACAAGATAAGATTGGAAATAAGTAATGAGTATCCCCCCCCCCACTGCTTTGCGCGCATGAGATTACAAAAGAACTTTAAGTCTTTATTTATCTCTGTAAACTTGGCGCTGTGTTTGTGGAAATAAATTTAAATATTGTTGCAATTTCAATGCGAAAACATTTTCAGATTTTCCTCTAAATTAACTTTTCTTTGTCGTGGAACTCGGTTTGTTCCTACAGTTCCTTGTTTTTAAATTCAGGTTGTTAAAACTGTTTTTTTTTTATACAAGAGACATTAATGTACTTCATGAATAAAAGATAAAAATTTTGGTAAATCAGAAATCATGGGTTATATTTCAGAACCATGTTGCACCATTTCAGAAACATCTTTGAAATCATGCACTAGTTACTATAACAAATAATTATTCTTGTATAACTTTAACATTTAGTCTTTAGACATTGAATGTACGTAGGCCTATATTTTACCCCCGATTAGTTATAGGCGTGATCCCTACATCCGCAGATTACTTTGGGTAAAAGTGTACTGTTACATTGTCGTATTAATATTGTTAGAGGAAAACACTTGTGCTTCGTTTAGATAAATAAAAAAAATGTCAGTGCTTCCCATCTTTAGTTGATTTAAACACCGTCACGTGTTTTGATGTGAAGATAAAGACTTATTTAATACACATCTTAATTTGGAATATTTCAAATACTACGATAAACGTTTAATAAACTACCAAAGAAATTTTTTCAAATATTTATTAAAAAAGTGTTTAATTTGGTTAAACTGTGAGTTTCACGTAGTGTGTGCGTGCGCGCGCGCGCGCGTGTGTGTGTGTGTGTAAGTGTATGTGCGTGCGTGTTTGTGTGTGTGTGTGTGTGTGTGTGTGTGTGTGTGTGTGTGTGTGTGTGTGTGTGTGTGTGTGTGTGTGTGTGTGTGTGTGTGTGTGTGTATCTGTCTTTCTGTCTGTCTGTCTCATTGTGTCATCAGACGTACCAATATCCATGCTTTTAAAAGAGCATCCTGAACGACTGATACATAAACGAACCGAAAAGAAGGTTAAAGAAATTAAGCGATGAAGTTGCTTGAGCCACCTTTATAGACGAGCCAAACAATAATGATAAACATAACAGTGAAAAAGGTAAAACATATTTTATTCTACAATTTTTAAAATAGAAGCAACTAACTCTCATAATTCTTAAGCCACGAAATAAAATATAAAATTGTTTTTTAAAAATTTTAACTTGAATTTAATTTTTTAAACTTGTTTAATAAATCTAAAATGAAGAGATTTGATCCATTTACTTTAGAAACGTTAGGAAACCTTGAACGTCAAAATTTCATTACCGTTTGTGACTAGCAAATAATATGCTTTAGATAAGGGCAGCTAAGTGGTCGGCAACTCTGACCTGTAGCAGTTAATTATGCACCAAAAAGAATGCACATCACGGGCTGCAGGTTAAATAGGATGAGTTTCAAGTTAAATGTAAAATAAACCGACGCTCAGAAAAACATACAAACTACCAATTTTCTAATAGCGAATGTTACCGTTGCATACAACGTGCAACAAATAAATTGTATTCTTGTTTTTCATCAAGCTGTGCATATTCGTGCAACATTTTAACATCGTGAATGCCATCTTTAACATTTACTATTAATGCAGTTATTAACAAATACCGCTTTGATAATAGAGACATTAGCACGCTTATCGGATGGAATGACACAAGTGGCGTGTAAGCCACATGGCGTGTTTACTTGTTTCAATACAACTCTTCTTGTGTAATTACATTCTAAAAACAGTTTACCCACTCATGAAGCAAGAATGAATCGATAGATATGCGCTGCACTGCGGGGAACTGTTGGATAATGTGAAAACAAGACTTTAGAGTTGTTTGCAATTTGAAAACCAGGTCGTAATTTTAAAAAGTTTTAAAATATATAACGCACAACTTTGTGCTTTAATGTTTTTGCTACTTTGCGGAGAAAGTTGTTGTAAAACATGCATATCTCTGAGTAATATCTAATAAATTACTGCTGGAAATTTAATTTATATTAAAGTTTTTTAAATGTACCAACATCGCCTTAATTACCAGAGATTAAGGCTTAATCTAGTACACTTGAAAAAGATCAGGCATCTCCAGTATAACGTTATCAGGTACCCACTTCAAGAAGATCATTTGGCATTTACTTCCGAAAACCAAAGCATTCTCTTCAACAAGGTTAAAGAACTCACTTTAACAAGATCGCCTCCAGTCTCCACTTTAACGTCATCAGGTATCCACTTCAAGAATATCAAGTATTCATTTCCAATGACCAAAGGATTCAGTTTATCAAGACCAAGTTTATCCAGCCTTCACTTTAACGTCATCAGGTATCCACTTCAAGAATATCAAGTATTCATTTCCAATGACCAAAGGATTCAGTTTATCAAGACCAAGTTTATCCAGCCTTCACCTTAACGGCGTCAGGTATCCACTTCCCAAAGACCAGATAATAATTCATTTAACAAGATCATACATCCTCATTACCTTGATCAGGACTCCACTTTCCAGTAAAACGGATTCCATTCAAAGGTCAATCACTCACTTTAACACGATCATACATCCTCATTACCTTGATCAGGACTCCACTTTTCAGTGAACAGGATTCCATTCAAAGATCAATCACTCACTTTAACACGATCATACATCCTCATTACCTTGATCAGGACTCCACTTTCCAGTAAACAGGATTCCATTCAAAGGTCAATCACTCACTTTTACACGATCATACATCCTCATTACCTTGATCAGGACTCCACTTTTCAGTGAACAGGATTCCATTCAAAGGTCAATCACTCACTTTAACACGATCATACATCCTCATTACCTTGATCAGGATCCACTTTCCAGTAAACAGGATTCCATTCAAAGATCAATCACTCACTTTAACACGATCATACATCCTCATTACCTTGATCAGGACTCCACTTTCCAGTAAACAGGATTCCATTCAAAGGTCAATCACTCACTTTTACACGATCATACATCCTCATTACCTTGATCAGGACTCCACTTTTCAGTGAACAGGATTCCATTCAAAGGTCAATCACTCACTTTAACACGATCATACATCCTCATTACCTTGATCAGGATCCACTTTCCAGTAAACAGGATTCCATTCAAAGATCAATCACTCACTTTAACACGATCATACATCCTCATTACCTTGATCAGGACTCCACTTTTCAATGAACAGGATTCCATTCAAAGATCAACCAGTCACTTTAACAAGATCATACAACCACTTACCTTGATCAGGATCCACTTTTCAGTGAACAGGATTTCATTTAAAGATCAACCAGTCACTTTAACAAGATCATACAACCACTTACCTTGATCAGGATCCACTTTCCAGTAAACAGGATTGCATTCAAAGATCAATCACTCACTTTAACACGATCATACATCCTCATTACCTTGATCAGGATCCTCTTTCCAGTAAACAGGGTTCCATTCAAAGATCAATCACTCACTTTAACAAGATCATACAACCACTTTACCTTGATCAGGATCCACTTTCCAGTAAACAGGATTCCATTCAAAGACCAATCACTCACTTTAACAAGATCATACAACCACTTACCTTGATCAGGATCCACTTTTCAGTGAACAGGATTTCATTTAAAGATCAACCAGTCACTTTAACAAGATCATACAACCACTTACCTTGATCAGGATCCACTTTTCAGTGAACAGGATTTCATTTAAAGATCAACCAGTCACTTTAACAAGATCATACAACCACTTACCTTGATCAGGATCCACTTTCCAGTAAACAGGATTGCATTCAAAGATCAATCACTCACTTTAACAAGATCATACAACCACTTACCTTGATCAGGATCCACCTTTCAGTGAACAGGATTTCATTTAAAGATCAACCAGTCACTTTAACACGATCATACAACCACTTACCTTGATCAGGATCCACTTTTCAGTGAACAGGATTTCATTTAAAGATCAACCAGTCACTTCAACAAGTACATTTATTCACTTACTTCATTATACACTCGTTACTCGTATTTTGTTTACGTTTAATGACAACCCCAACGAGTTAACACATCAATAGGGATAAAACGAATATACTTGATGACAGGGACACCTGGGTTTTAAAGGATTTTCAGGACGTCACGTTCAGCCAGGATTATCCGAGAGACGTGCCCTTCGTGGACACACTCGGCGGCCATGTTGTGATTGATTGCTTACTAACAATAGGCGTGCGTCGTCGCTCTCTTCACTAAACCGTCTACAAATATTTAAGCCCGCTTTATGTGTTTGCGGATGTTGCACGTACTGAATTATACGCTATAAGGTGTTCGGTAAAGGCATGTCATCATAACGATACGCAAGTAATATGTTTTGTAATGAAAACATGTGATTTGAAACAATATGCATAAGTTAAACATCTCCATTCATGTGATGAATTAGCATTTTTCTCTTTGGTTATTCATAAAATGTAGGCTATTTTTTTTCATTTTCGATATTATTTACTCATACATTTTGGATTCTAATTTGGAATTACATCAATTTATATTTTTATTAGAATTTGATATTCTATGATTTTTTAAAGATATTTTTTGTTCTATTTATATATTTCCTACATTTCTATGTTTAAATTTATTTGTCTCTTGATATAATAGTAAATACCTCATACAGAAAACTGCCAATGTTATCGTCGTTTAAATATGCAATTTGCATAAACAAGAGTATAACATCAATTCAAACTGCAAAACAAAAAATGAAATTTGGCTGACTGTAAATCAGAATAAAAAGAATAAATTTGAATTTATGGGTTAAAAATTGGAGCAGGACAGATGGAAATTCCTATTGTCAGCACCAAACAGTGACGTCATTAGATAAGGAGAATAGATCTATTTCCACAGCACACAACAAATAACGTGCTTGTTTAAAACGTAGGGGCTCCCAAACTTTTTGGGTCCATGCCCCCCTCCTCTTGAGATGAAATCCCCCCCACGCCCCCTTAGACTTTACATTATAAATAAATGGTAGGGCATATGAAAAAGAATCAAGTATTATATATATATTAAAAAAAAACAATTTATTTATATATAATTTCACATGAAACATTTCAAGTTTTAATTTGCAAGGTAAATTTTAACAAATAAGAGAAAAATCTGTTAGTTAGATGGAGGAGCTTGCATTTATTACACTAGCATGCCTACTTGAGGATGTATTTTAGTAAAGACACTACCCAAGTCATTAGCAACATCAAGTTTGTTCCTATATTAATAAATATATTTAATTTATCTTATTACTTTCCAAATTTTTTCGCGTCCTCTCTAATTTGCCTTCATGGCCCCCAAGGGGGGCACGCCATCCAGTATGGGAACCAATGGCTTAGAGAGATGGGAAATAAAACATGTAAATAGAAACAACTTATGTGGGGCACGCCTTCCAGTATGGGAACCAATGGCTTAGAGAGATGGGAAATAAAACATGTAAATAGAAACAACTTATGTGGGGCACGCCATCCAGTATGGGAACCAATGGCTTAGAGAGATGGGAAATAAAACATGTAAATAGAAACAACTTATGTGGGGCACGCCATCCAGTATGGGAACCAATGGCTTAGAGAGATGGGAAATAAAACATGTAAATAGAAACAACTTATGTGGGGCACGCCATCCAGTATGGGAACCAATGGCTTAGAGAGATGGGAAATAAAACATGTAAATAGAAACAACTTATGTGGGGCACGCCATCCAGTATGGGAACCAATGGCTTAGAGAGATGGGAAATAAAACATGTAAATAGAAACAACTTATGTGGGGCACGCCATCCAGTATGGGAACCAATGGCTTAGAGAGATGGGAAATAGAACATGTAAATAGAAACAACTTATGTGGGGCACGCCATCCAGTATGGGAACCAATGGCTTAGAGAGATGGGAAATAAAACATATGTAAATAGAAACAACTTATAATGAATTGAGGGTTATGTGAATGACTTATTAGAATTAAAACAGGAGTTTCTCTTATTCTCTGAGGTAGTGTAAATGTCCGATTGCACTGTCTAGAATGAACTATATAGAAGGGGCGTTGTTAGGGTACAGACAACCTGAAACGTTCTACTGGTTCCTGAGTTTATAGAAGCGTTCGAAACCATGTACTCTGGTTAGAACATCCGTCTCGTCCCAGCGACGGGAAGGGGCCCTGCCTAGAGCTAAAGTTTTCCTGCTCTTACGTATTTGTAGTAAGGGTCGTGGCTCCAATATTCACCCGATTCGAGAAGTCTTTAGTTTGGGTAATGAGGGCAATCTTTGAATATGCAGACGTAAAAGTTTTATCTTTGTCTTCTCGTTGCAAAAATTGTATACTAAAACTATATGAAAATATACTAAGTATCTAGTTAGGATAGGTTTTGTTGTAACAAAACACAATTAAGTTTAGCAACATGTACTTGGGTACAGGATGATCTTGCAAAACGGAGGTCACATGTTTAATATGGTTAACGTTTGCTTTACGTAAGAATATTCTTTATAGACAGATTTATCCTAGCGGGATACTTCGTAACTATATTTTGATATAGTTCTATAGTAATGTGGTATAACTTTGTGCGGAAATTCTTGCAGAATTACTTAATAAAGTATTCTGTTGTAAACATAAGTTTATGATTCCAAGACAATTGGTGTAAATTTTAACAACTTCTTATGGCCCGGGACATTTGAGACAATTTTTTGTTTAGAATGTATTCTTTAATACCTTCTATTACTTCACACTCTTCCTATATACTATATATCTCTTTTGAATTTTTAATAGGTAATAAAATACGTTTTATTCATCCACTCTATGTCAAATACATGTCTTAAACTATAGTGGATAACACTTGATGTTATTAAGGTTTTTTTTAATATTCAATCACTAATTAAATTTAATTAATAAATTTTAGTTCTATATGGGAGAAAACCTTTACACAAAAGAGGCAAGGTATGCGATATAGTTATTTCATCATATTTAGCTTAAAATAGTGATTACATATGATTTCACAAAACAGCTGATTTTATGTTTTAGGCATAGGTTATGCTACTTTATTTATTAAATTACTTCTATTAGTTCACACTCTCCTGATATATATATCTTATAAACTATACATTTTCAATCGTTAATAGAATACATTTTTATTCATCCAATCAAGTTCAAACACATTTTTTTTTAACCTGTATGGATGACAGTGAAATTTTGATGTTTACACAGTTTTTTCAAATGTTTATTCAATAATAAATTATAAAAATGTAGGGGTCTACGTCGGATTCGAACGGAATATTTTCATGTATGAAGTGCAGCGCTTTACCATTGAGCCAAGTTTACCATTGCTAGAAGTGTATTTCTCAAAGAAGTATATGAATTATATTTTACTCCCATCTGGGTGTCATCGAAACCTCCATTGTACAACCTTAAATGGTTGTCATGGTTACCACACAATATCATAAATAATGCTCTAGGAAAAAAAATGAATGAAAAGAATAAAATAAAAAGACAAACTGGATTAACGGTATTGAACCTTGCTTCTCAAACGCAGAAAGCGAAAAGAAACTACAACACTGGAATTTTCTTTCTACTTTGTCATTTAATATTGTTATTCTGTAATATATATATATATATATATATATATATATATATATATATATATATATATATATGTTTTAAAATGTTTTTTTTACATTGCTTATATTAATTGTAATTAGTTAATAAAAACCTTTGTGGACTTTGGTAGGAGATGACTTTAAAGAATTGTTGTTCATATTACTTGTTAAGAAACGTACGTGAAAACTAAACATGTAAACATTTTTTACTAAATATTTACTTTTGCAATTTTTGTGAATACTAAAGTATGTTCTATGAGAGAAGGTTTTAGCCAGAATATTGGTTTACATCCGTGAACATTCCTCCTTCTATAAACAACAAGCAAACCGTTAAACATTAATATCCGTAAAACGTTTTAATATCACTAGTAACATGAAACGAAAAATACGTTTGCATTTATAAAAGCGAAACATGATAGGAATGCTTGTAGTTGTAAACTTGAAGAAATACGCCGAGACTCGCATTAGACGCGCGATTCAAAGCCTTTGAAATGAGCCAATGAGTTGGGAAGCACTTTGCAAATGGTGTACTGTGTTTGAAGATCAATCTGTACGGGCTTAGTTACTTGGGCCTTTTTGCAAGTGTGATGCCTTCAGACTTTATTCTCCAATAAATATTTTCCAATTATATATTGGATGTTCTCTTTGACGGATCGAAGCCTGTGACAAGGTAACCTAGTCTAGTTATTACGGTTTCAAAATTACTGGGAAATTTATTGCATGTTTTAAAATGTTTAAAGTAGATAATTTTTACAAATATAATAAAACATTTAATGTTATATATTTATTTTGTTTGAAACTTGTGTAAACCAAGTAAATAAAAACAGGAGCGTTTTAAAAACACAGAGCGGAGGGTAGTGGGGTTTCCCGTTCGTATATAAGGGTGTAGGTTTTATAAAAACGTGCGGTATTGCCTGTCGGTCATGTTATGTTTGTCGCTGTAGAAATTAATTAATAAAATTAAAAAATATTCACAGTCTTAAATTGAGGGAATTTTACCTGACACCTAATATTTAGACGCTGGGAGGAGCGTTTTTATTTAATATTCAGTTAAGCTATTCAGAAACACATTTAAAGTATTTGAATGTATCTTGAACGCTCTGTACAAAAACCATTTGTTGAAAAATAAGCCTAAATGTGGTAAGTTAACAGTACGGCTCTCTGAAACAATATTCTTTGCGCCATTCGGCGTGTTATGCGTAGAGTTTAGAAGAAAGGAGGATGGTGAAAAAAAATGGTGACAAGGAGTACCTGACTCAAGAGTCAACCTCTTTGTCGTAGAATGCAAAGATAGATTCTTAATCTGAAGAATCTCGAATGCAGCATATGAACCACTACCTCTACGAACTTACCCTTAATCTCGTGACTTTCTACCACTACTTCTACGAATCAGACCTCAAACTCGTGACTCCTTCCCACTACCTCTACGAATCCAACTTTAAACTCGTGGCTCCCTTCTACTACCTCTACGAATCTAACCTCAAACTCGTGACTCCCTCCCACTGCCTCTACAAATCCAACTTCAAACTCGTGGCTCCCTTCTACTACCTCTACGAATCTAACCTCAAACTCATGACTCTCCCTCCCGGGTGACTAGCGCCAGTCCTGAGACAAAAGGCTTGGTGCCAAGACCCGTAATACCAGTATGCAAACGTCTTGTGACCACATTGTAAAGTCTGGGACGAGGCGAGGTCCAACCACATAGGCCTACTACAGTTCCAACAGTTTTTCCAGATCTACACGGGCCCAACCTTCCGAATGGCCAGGTTTCCGTACGTCTGATTAGTTCGACCCAGGTAGTCCAATCGGTCCTCCATTCACTTTCGGTTGCCCTATTGAAGAGCAAGAAACTCAGACTCGGGACTTGGTCCTAGATCGGCATAAACCCATCCCACTCAAAATCTATGCTAAGAGCACAGAAAATCCGTTGGAACTGAGTAGATTTGAACATGTGCTGCCTAATTTAATATAAGTCAAAATTCAGAAAACCATTCACTAACGTTCGCCAATTAGAACATTAGGAATAAAAATTAAATATGTCGATATTATCGAATCAAAACCATCCATAACTCCCTTATTTTTATAAAAGCGTATAACCTACTATTTAAAATTAATTTTTCAAAATAAATATAACAATAAATAAACCAAACAGTAAAATTAACAATACAAATATTTTAAAATAACATAAAACTAATTTTTGTATTTCTTTCTTTTCAGGTAGGTGTTACTTGTCAGTCACAAATGAACCTTCAAGGGATTGTAAGTAAGTTGAGATTAGTTGTAAGAAAAACATAAATTGTAAATAAATATCTTATATTTATTAGGAGACTGGAAGCTCTATTTTTAGAACGGGAAAATATATTACATTACGTTTATAGTAAGAAAAAGTAAATAGGTATAGTAGAATTAAAAGTAGAGAGGTATTTGGCGGCCGAGGCCGAAAAGGATTGGTGGATTAGTCACTTTTTTGCTCATTCATGGACTGGAGGTTTCCATCGCAACGGTTTTTGACAAATTAATTACGCTCCTTACTGTACTTTCCACCACAATGTTTTTAAAGTTTAATTTTAATAGAAAGAATCTATGATATTTTTCATGGAAAATCAATTAAAAACTTCGTTAAAAAAGATTCAATTACACAATTAGTACTACTTTCTAATTTAACTTCTCTCCTCCTACTAATTAATGACCTTTGTTGTTGTCCCTTTTTTACGTTTCTACCACGATATAAGAGTATAGACGTTTTATAATGAGAAATGCTATGAAACTAAGGCTATATCAAATTGAATTAATATAATTATTGTTAACAGATTATATTCTATCTCTAAAGCAAAATTTAAAACTGTAGTTGAAAATTTTAAATACGTAACCCTTCTTATAATTATGATTTTATAAAAACCTATTTATCTAATGCATATTTTTTATATTTATCTATATAATTATTATTTATATAATTGTTAAAGTTATTTACCTACATAACTAATAACAATATGACTTCTTTATTATAATTATAAATTATACTTAGACTAAAAATTTTCTAGCTTACTTTTACTTAAGTTTAAAATTACTAGTAGTTTTTAAACAACGACATAACTTTATGTTAGACACAAGTAGACCTATTGATATTTTTAATATACTCATTCTCACTTCTGTTAGGAATATTTCTACATATTCGAGTACATTTGTCTGCCTCTCTTAACATTACAATATTTTCCTTTGTCGACGCGTTTCGGAATAACTCCATTTTCAAAGCTTAAATAGTACTCTCTGGCTTTCCTAACATTAGAATATTACTACAAATAGAGTACTATTAAAGTTTTGAAAATGGAGTATTTCCGAAACGTGCCAACAAAAGAAAATATTGTATTTTAGGAAAGGCTGAAAAATATCCTGGAATATATATCAAGTGATATAGAGATAACGTGGGTCTGCTACTAATGTACAATACAGAAAATATTATATCTTTCGAGTATGTAAACTTCTTGTTTCACAAAGCATTTTGCTTGTACGTTATTACATAATGTAATGGAATTTACTATATTTCTGAATGGAGAGTAAATTGAATTTGAAAATGATTCAAGCAAAACCAAAAGTTAACCTCTAAGAAAATATGATACACAGTTGTTAGCAATTATCTCCGCCATGTTGGCTTTTTAAAATCTTCGTTCAGTTTTACTTCTGCTACTATTCAAAAAGTGGTACCAATGTATGGGAAAAAGTTCTTAATTATTTTATAGGGAAAAGGTCAAAAGATATATGTTGATGATATTTTGGCATTATAATAATAAGTTTTACAATAATACTATGAGTTTCATGTCAGGCCCTGACGAAAAGTTAGTTTTCGAGACAGGTGCTATCACAGGCGCCGCAAGGAGCAGCGCGAGCAATGCGGCCGTCTCAGAACATCAATCCTGGAGTCGTAGCGAAGTCATTGAGTTTAATTATTCTCTTAATTTGAGCCGGGCGAAGCTAGCATTACTCAGCGCTCTCTGCCGGACAATTAGTTCCTTGTCAGGGCAACATTCACTGAGATGAAAGGGATTCGCAACAGCCGGCGTGGCTCTTTGGAAATGTTCGGTAATGATCTCAACATCCAAATCTCTCCTTATCGCTACCAAAACGCTTGTACCACTACTCCGGTCATAATATGGACTAATATTTGCGTCTATTGAACGCCCTCCGTCTGGAGTTCTTTTGTTGTGCTTTCAAAACGGATTCGACATTTTACACTCTGGTAAACAGAATGTGTGATGTAACGCTGTTGAAACGGTTGTACGGTCCCTGACTCCTATTACTCTCTATATATAACAACTCACCGTACTGACAGATTGTTTTGACCTTGAGTGTATTCTAAGAGCCTTGCTTGCCGTTGCACAGGTTTCCATTCGTCCAACGATTGACTTTCGCGATGTGTTACAGCATGAAAGAGCTTCATATTTGAGTTATGTTTACATTAGCATTGAGCCATCTTGTTTAAAAGCGATTCTACCAGCTTGGAAGTTTAAATTTAAATCCAGTCTTCTGTCTTTCGCGAGTGACTTTTCAATATTCTCTTTACAAACGCCTTGGTAAAACTCTCTTACGACAAGCAATATTAGTCAGTTTACGAACTGTCTCATCAACATTTCAGATTAAGATACAATTAGCACCTAAGTTCGGTATATCATCGAAATTTTAAGCGAATAGAATAAGAAATACAATTAAAGAGGTAGTCGTTGCATTCCTTAAACTTGTCTAACAGCTGTTTTTAAAGAACTAATGCATCGTTTAATTATACATTATACATACATATATATATATATATATATATATATATATATATATATATATATATATATATAAAACAAAAGTCAAAATATAAATACAAGAATTATATTTGAATTTACAAATCAATATAATACAATACAATTCTTGTATTTATATTTTGACTTTTGTTCTTTATTAATACACAAGAATACATATTGCGATAATTATATATATATATATATATATATATATATATATATATATATATACATACATATATATATATATATATATATATATATATATATATATATATATATATATATATATATATATATATACATAAGATAGCATCCTTAAAAAAACGTCGGGGGAGAAATACGTATAACTAAAATGAAAGCAATTACTAAATTTTTAATTTTATTTTATATAAAATTTATTAAGCAGGTTATCATAAGGATATATATAACATAGTATAATACTCAAATTTTATGTATCAACGATTGTTGAGGTTACAAATTCTTTTCTTTTGTCGCTGTAAGAGTATACATTTAGTCACGGAAATTATTCGTCACATTCTGGCCCTATTGTATCCGTGTTTGCTTTAGAGTATTAATGACAACTTAAGGACATCGATTTTATAAACGAATGAGTTTTAGAAACTTGTTGGACCGAATATGATACTATGTAATTTATTAATTTCTAATATTTTAAACGACATTAGAATAATTCTCTGTATTACGTATTGTTTTTCAAATGATTCAGGCTCAAAAATAACTCAAAGTCAGTACTCAAATAATTGTTCAATGTGTGTCATTTCCGATGTAACTTTCTATTAACTTAAATATGTAATCGTTAGTTACTTTCCATGTAACACGTAGCGTTATTCTAGAACATTTGATATAATCACTGACCAATGTTCAAGTAAACTGAATAAGTTATATATACACTTAGCGCGAGCGTAAGCCAGTTCTTGTCTAGTTTTCGTTTAGTTCTTGCCTCGTCTAGTTCTTGTCAAAATCTCGCCAGTTCTTGTTAAGTCTTTGCTAAGTTCTTATTCAGTTTTTGTCTAATTTTTGTCAGTCGTCTCGCATAAGCTTTACTTCAGTTTCAATCATTGTGGAACTAATTTATAAATTCAGTTTACTCAAGTGCGTGTTTCATTGGCCGCACCCCTTGCAAACACAGAGACACATTTATATATATATATATATATACTGTATATATATATATATATATATATATATATATATATATATATATATATATATATATATATATATATATATATATATATTAATAAACAGTTTACAAAGGAGAATATACTTAGTTAAGAGCTCTAAGTTATTCGCTACATTGTTAGAATTATCATGGACTTTAGCTTGTTAACATATTACGTGCTTAGCAACTATTTTCGGCGTAAATAATTCACAGCTTTAAACTGTAAACTCATCTATTAAACATATGCACTACTTTTATTAATTAAGATAAATATATCATGTTGAACAAAAGCCACATTATATTTTTATAACATATAAATATTTTTGAAGTGTAAACTTCTTTAATTTGACTCCGAATAGCATTTTCTTCTACTGGAGTATAGCTGTAGATATACATCACAATATTTTAGTCATCGCATTTCGGCAAGCTGAACGAATTCTGCCGAAGATTTCCGAAAGACAAACATGCTGGTAATTCCAACGGCTGTTTCGGTCTCCTACTATATGTAATTTTGAGATTAAGTTAGAATAAATTTTTAATAGAATTTCCTATGTATTTAAACATTTTTTATATTTGATTAACTTATGTGGTAAACCATGATTCATTGCAAACAGCTGTTTCTATTACTCGTCGGTTAGGTGGCTTTTGGTTTTGTACGTTAGCAGTGCGTTCTAATATACTTATAAAGTAAATGATATAGGTTCCTAATATGTTTACGGAATATACACTGTATAATGTGTTGACTTGTTTTTCAGCTCTATTTAATTAAATTAATCGTATATTGTTATATTGGATGTATATAATAATATTTCAAAGGAAGAATTAAAAATGTATAATAACAATAAAAATAAGGTCATACCTAGTGTATATTTATGAAATGTGTTTTATGATATTTCTACAGGATATGTGTGACTTATAGGAATATATACACACTATATATATATATGCTGATACGTATTCCTTCATGAACGGATGTACTCTAGATAATAACTATTCATCATATATATATATATATATATATGTGTGTGTGTGTGTGTGTGTATGTGTGTGTGTGTGTGTGTGTGTGTGTGTGTGTGTGTGTGTGTGTGTGTGTGTGTGTGTTTGTGTGTGTGTGTGGCTGTGTGTGTGTGTGTGTGTGTGTGTGTGTGTGTGTGTGTGTTTGTGTGTGTGTGTGGCTGTGTGTGTGTGTGTGTGTGTGTGTGTGTGTGTGTGTGTGTGTGTGTGTGTGTAATAAATAACTAAGGGGAATTGAACTAATAAATACCATTATGTGATTAAAATGTTCTTATTGAATTCTTAGTCAACTTCCTATGGCAAGACGTTGACATTACAAGGTATATAAACTTTCAGTGTATGCACCTGTGACAAGCACCTAATTTTAAAACAAACTCACAATTTTACATCCATTAGATAAACTGTTTATTTAGGTATTTTTAAAACGGCTTTTAAAATTAATAATAATCTCAGAATTACGAATTTGGATTAAAGGGAGGCAGAAATAATATAATCCCGTAAAATCGATTGTAGTGTAATTTTGTTTTATTATAAACACAGTGTAATCCTGTGGGCCGCAATCAAAGTTAGGGCTTTGTGCTCGAACGTGTTAATCCGTTATGCACACAGACTGTGTGGGAACCGCACCGCTGTAGCCCCCTTCCCTACGCAAACTCATTATGCTGCAGTTGTCTTCTGTCCTTTTTATATCCGATCCGTACTTTATCCAAATAAAAGTTGTAACGATTGTTGAGGTTACAAATTCTTTTCTTTTGTCGCTGTAAGAGTATACATTTAGTCACGGAAATTATTCGTCACATTCTGGCCCGATTGTATCCGTGTCTGCTTTAGAGTATTAATGACAACTTAAGGACATCGATTTTATAAACGAATGAGTTTTAGAAACTTGTTGGACCGAAACATCACGACTGATGTGTAATTGCGCAATAAAATTGTGTGAGGCATTTTACAGGGTAAAACAGGATTTTACGAGAAAAAGCGGCCTCTCGTCTACTTTTTGAATAATGTGGTTTTATTTTTCTCCAGTGTATTATTTCCAAAAAAAATGGGCCTAAATCCAGTTATAACAGTGATCCATATGAGAAAACATCTGTTATACTTGTAAGCCTTAGGTGATATCGTACATGCACTGTCTGCTATAAAAGTACCAAAAATAAATTTGCCCAACCCAACCACCAGGATATGTTTGTGTGTTACAGTTTTTTTAAGTACTCGTCATTTCAGGCCTATCTAATCGAAAAATCTTAGGATTACTTAGAAAGCTTTTCTGAACAGCTAGAATTTGTAGAACTCTGATAATTTTAGTGTAAAGAGAGAGTGAGAAAAATAAGAGAGCGAGAAAAGTAAGAGAGAGACAGAGAAACACACAGACAAAGAGGCAGAGAAAGAGAAACCGACAAACAGAACAACAGAGAATGATAGACCGAGAAAGAGTGGCCGGCTGATAGACAAATTGAAAGAGACAGACAGAGAGACAGATAAACAGAGGAAGAGAAACAAGCATATAGACAAAGCAAAAAATCTAGTCAGACGTAAAGACAATGAAAGAGAGGCAGGTATAGAGAGAGTAGAGAAAGAAAAATAGACATGCAGGCAGTCAGAGAGACAAAGAAAGAGCGAGATATACACATTTATAGAAAGAGAGAGACATAAACAGGCAGAGAGATAGACAGAGAAAAAGACAGATAGACAGAGAGATTAAGAAAGTCCAAGAAAAAGAAAGACAGACAGAGGAGCAGACAGACAGAGACAGAAAAAAGAGACAGGCAGAGAGAAGGGGGTTAGAGAGAGAGAGAGAGAGAGAGAGAGAGAGAGAGAGAGAGAGAGAGAGAGAGAGAGAGAGAGAGAGAGAGAGAGAGAGTAGACAGACAGACAGAGAATGTTTTATATTCTAATCGTATTTAAGTTCTGTTCACTTTCGAGTTGGCAAGGGACACATCTCCTGAAACGGCTATCCTTTACGAAATCAAATTAAGTGCTATTTAAGCAACTGTTTATATATTTTAAAGGGTAGAAGGTAAAAACAAATTTTAGTGAGTCTTAATCTTTTAAAGTATAATAACTTACTTTAAGAGTTATTACTCAAAACATTTATTATACCTCAAAATATTATAGGGCTTTTGATTGCACCTTCAACGAAAGGGTTTCTTTGCATCAAATCAACCTACTTACATTTTTATATGTGTCTATCTTAGTGAGCATTCAAACCATTTTTTATTATATTTTAACGATAAAAGCAGAACTAACTCCCGTTGTGTGTCTTAAGAAAACAGTGGTTACGCGATAAAAGGAGTGAGAGTTAACGGTTATCCTTTTGTTTCACTCCAGCACTGTGTAGAGACGTGAGATGACAAATGAACTTATTACAGTAGTATCAGAATTCTTTACAATTTCAGTCGACAAGGAGGGATGAAAAGAAGCAAAGACACTGCTATTATTTCTTTCCTTTGTTTGTTAAAATTACATCTAAGGAAAGATCTCAGCTTGTTATGTAGTGTATTCTTGCTTTTTGTTACTTTTATAATAATGAACAACGCCTTGGCGGACGGTTTTATGGCAGTGACCACTCGACGGGTGCAGTTTGTATCTGGTCAAAGACCAAAGATCGTAAACTTTACAGTCCGTGTATTTTTAATTGACAAACTCTATTAAAATTTTAATTGCAGTGACATATATCGTGAGACTTTAATCAAAATTTACTCTATAAAAGTAACTCCGTGCCTTTATGATCGGTAAAAGTGAAATATCTTTACTGGGGACTGTTTGATTGAAAACGAAGCATTCTATCGCGATGTCAGATCTGATTTTGAAACTGGCAGCGACTTTTTACAAATGGCTATAGGATTTTCTTCAGACGTTGTATAGCAAATTACGAATCTTCTTTTAGACCTAGTTTCGCTCTTGGCTTTTATTGCAGTTTAAAATGCGTAAAATGTTTCCCGTTTAACATAAACGAAATCAATTACGGAAAATGTTTTTTTTTCATTTGAGTTTATATACCTTTGACTGTGTACTTTGCATTTTAAAAATGTATGCTGAGAGTAAGTGGCCCTTGTGTAATGCTTTTATATTGAAACGACCGTTTTTTTATAAATTATGCAATACTCGAGACTCTAAATACTTTACTTTTAAACTAATTAAACTGTCCTAAAATAGTAAAATCTTTTTTATAATGCTTAAACCTATTTAAAATATCTTCACTTTGCAACTGTTTTTCTTGCCAGGGTTTCCTTTTCATGGAGGTAAATTTAATTGTAAACATTTTCAAGCCGGATAGTAGTAAATTGTTTCTCCTTTTGTTGGGAGTGGGAAACAAACAATACTACCTAGATAGATAATAGACCTACTGTAACGTTTTTTCATATTACCGCCAAACCTCGATTTCTGTAAATGAAAAATAGTAAATAGTTCTAACGATCGCCACGAGAGACCGGCACTTTTCAGCGGACCGAAGTAAAACAGCTGATTGCGCTAAACATGTAGGTTATGTTCCGGTTCCTTATTAAAATTTAAAAGAAGCAAGTTAAGAAAAGAGTCGTCGAGTAGGAGTTGTCTGGTGACCGAAGGAGAACAGCTGATTGCGCTAAACATGTAGGTTATGCTCCAGTTCCTTATTAAAATTTTAAAAAAGCAAGTTAAGAAAAGAGTCGTCGAGTAGATGTCTAGTAGAGATCCCCGAGAACAGGTCTTTGGCGTCTTCCTGGAGACCGAAGGAGAACATCCCTTGGCATGCCGTCTTCCTGAGGGAACCAGTGAGGTAACCTAGATATAAAGACGACCCACAACAGGTAAACGATTGAAATAATATTTCTATTATATTTATTTATATAAAACTTATATTTGAGCGCACGTTTCATGGCATGTGGAGGATTATTCATCGTAAGTCATTATTCTAAAATATATTTCAATATTAATAATAATAATTTCGTATTTTGTACATCCTTCGACGGTGATGCGCTAAAACTACTTTATATAAACGTCGTGTCTACCTCACAACTCCACATTTGTTCCCATTATTTTTCCTTATCTCTTTTCCCATGTGAGGAAAAAGCGGATACACACCGTCCTAAGATCTCGACAGAGAGAAGCTTTGGTAGTTTATGTATGCGATACTCAGGTAAATAGAAATAAGGATCCTTCGCGAAGGAAGCACATGTTCATTTTGTTTGTGTGTTTGTGTGTGTGTGTGTGTGTGTGTATGTGTGTGTGTGTGTGTGTGTGTGTGTGTGTGTGTGTGTGTGTGTGTGTGTGTGTGTGTGTGTGTGTGTGTGTGTGTGTGTGTGTGTGTGTGTGTGTGTGTGTGTGTGTGTGTGTGTGTGTGTGTGTGTGTGTGTGTGTGTGTGTGTGTGTGTGTGTGTGTGTGTGTGTGTGTGTGTGTGTGTGTGTGTGTGTGTGTGTGTGTGTGTGTGTGTGTGTGTGTGTGTGTGTGTGTGTGTGTGTGTGTGTGTGTGTGTGTGTGTGTGTGTGTGTGTGTGTGTGTGTGTGTGTGTGTGTGTGTGTGTGTGTGTGTGTGTGTGTGTGTGTGTGTGTGTGTGTGTGTGTGTGTGTGTGTGTGTGTGTGTGTGTGTGTGTGTGTGTGTGTGTGTGTGTGTGTGTGTGTGTGTGTGTGTGTGTGTGTGTGTGTGTGTGTGTGTGTGTGTGTGTGTGTGTGTGTGTGTGTGTGTGTGTGTGTGTGTGTGTGTGTGTGTGTGTGTGTGTGTGTGTGTGTGTGTGTGTGTGTGTGTGTGTGTGTGTGTGTGTGTGTGTGTGTGTGTGTGTGTGTGTGTGTGTGTGTGTGTGTGTGTGTGTGTGTGTGTGTGTGTGTGTGTGTGTGTGTGTGTGTGTGTGTGTGTGTGTGTGTGTGTGTGTGTGTGTGTGTGTGTGTGTGTGTGTGTGTGTGTGTGTGTGTGTGTGTGTGTGTGTGTGTGTGTGTGTGTGTGTGTGTGTGTGTGTGTGTGTGTGTGTGTGTGTGTGTGTGTGTGTGTGTGTGTGTGTGTGTGTGTGTGTGTGTGTGTGCTACATGTAGGTATATATGTGTATATTACGTTTATATATATATATATATATATATATATATATATATATATATATATAATTAAAAATTAAAAATATTTAAAAAACAAGAATACTTTTAATGAATATATTTATTAAAAGCTTTTCGCCGATAAAATAGTATCAGCATCTTCAAGAAAATAATTATCTAATAAAATCTTTTATGTATATATATATATATATATATATATATATATATATATATATTAAATAGATACTATTGGAATTGATTTTAAACGAAGGCTATACACTAATTTGTCGCCAATGTGTTTACAATTTTATGCCTTAAAATAAAAGTTTTAAAAGTTTTCAAATAAGTATCAATAGCTTAAAAGCACAGAATAATAAATGGTTTAACTGTACGAATGGAAGATTGCAAATATTTCATCTTACATTCTCCAAGCGAGCGTGATAAATCATTCAATTTGTTTGTGTTTTAGTCTCAAATATAGTGCGTGGTATTAGATCTTGTAGTTCTCTGGAGTCTGATTCAGCCACCTGGATCTAGTTTGAAATTCATGACACGTCGTAATCAAGTATGCACAACTAACAGGCGTTCCCATCACAGTTAATAACGAAAGTTCAAACTTGGGGCGTTCGATTTGAAACAATCGATTAGCCGCTTTTCAACGTAATCGATCAAGTTGCCTAAGTGCACGGCTGGCTGTGTGATACGACGTTTTCCACGAGCTCCGAACCTGGCATACCAGAAATTATAATTAGTTTAGAAGCTTGACAGGCGTTTGCAACTTCAGTTTACAATGAAACTAATTATTAGAAACTCGGGGTGAGGATGCATGTCCCGATGAATACGCCTTGATTGCGTCACGATTCTGAGACGGATGAGATATTCAAGTTATTCTAATTTAGTCTCTTACTTACGGAATGACTTCGGTACTCGAGAAATGTTTCTCGCCGTTGATAAATTGGTCCTGTAAAGTTGTTATCAATCGTGCTATTTGTTTATTTTGTTCGTTGGCGTCAATAGAATAAAAACGCTACATATTTCAAATCAAGCATGTCTTTTGTAAACTACAAGATCCAATCATTATCTACAGAACGGGGAGAAGAGTGTGTAGCATTGTTCATGGCAGCATTTGCCTTTCATTTTAACCCAATCACAGGCATACATTCTGAGAAATCTGCTTCCCCATAACCTAGAGAATGTTTAAATATTCAACAAACATCATTTCAAAAAATCATAAAAAGTTTCTAATACTAATAAAGGTTACATAAGTTAGAATGTTTTAAAAACTTATGTAGTCTAGTATAGAGTCGTTGCGGTTCAATTCCAATAGCCTCTCTAAGGACTGGTTTAGCGCGCCAAGCTTAAATATCTTCTGTAAGGGTTGGTTTGGTGCGCCAAGCTCTAATGTCTTCTGTAAGGGTTGGTTTAGCGTGCCAAGCTTAAATATCTTCTGTAAGCGTTGGTTTGGTGCGTGAGTCGTTGTGGTTCAATTCCAATAGCCTCTCTAAGGGCTGGTTTAGCACGCCAAGCTTAAATATCTTCTGTAAGGGTTGTTTTAGCGCGCCAAGCTTAAATATCTTCTGTAATGGTTGGTTTAGTGCGCCAAGCTTAAATATCTTCTGTAAGCGTTGGCTTGGTGCGCCAAGCTCTATTGTCTTCTGTAAGGGTTGGCTTAGCGCGCCAAGTTCTGTCTTCTGTAAGGGTTGGTTTGGTGCTCCAAGCTCTAATGTCTTCTGTAAGGGTTGGTTTAGCGCGCCAAGCTTAAATATCTTCTATAAGGTTTGGTTTGGTGCGCCAAGCTCTAATGTCTTCTGTAAGGGCTGGTTTAGCGCGCAAAGCATCAATATCTTCTGTTAGAGTTGGTTTAGTGCGCCAATCTGCAATAACATCTGTAAGGGTTGGTTTAGTGCGCCGAGCTCTAATGTCCTCTGTATGGGTCGGTTTAGTGCGCCAAGCTTCAATAGCCTCTATAAGGGCTGGTTTCGTACGCAAGTGGCAATAACCTCAGTAAGGGCTGGTTTATCACTCCAAGCTCCAATAACCTCTGTAAGGGTTGGTTTAGTGCGGCAAGCTTCAATAACCTCTGTAAGGGTTGGTTTAGTGCGCCGAGCTCTAATAGTCTCTGTAAAAGTTGGTTTCGTACGCCAAGCTCTAATTTATTCTCTGTAAGGGCTGGTTTAGTACGTCAAACTCCAATATCCCCTGTAAGGGTTGGTTTCGTACGCCAAGCTGCAATAACCTCTGTAAGGGTTGGTTTAGTGCGCCAAACTCTAATATCCCCTGTAAGGGTCGGTTTAGTGCGCCAAGATCCAATTTTGTCTGTAAAGGCTGGTTTAGTGCGCCAAGCACTCAAATTAAAACTGTGATTTATTTCCAGCAATCATATTGCCAAGAATTTTTATTCATGTTTTGGATATTCTGTGAACAGAGTGCACTATGGAAGTCATTCATTCATCTTTGAATATCAATGTCATTTAGACCGTATTTCAAAGTCATTTTGACAGTATTTTAAAGCCATGTAGACAGTATTTCAAGGTATTATAGATACTATTTCAAAGCAGTTTAGACCGTATTTCAAAGACATTTAGATTGTTTTCAAAGACATTTCGACAGTTTTCAAAACCATTTAGACCTATTTCATAGTCACTTACAGTATTGACAGTATTTTAAAGCCTTTTTTGACCGCATTTCAAACTCATTTCGACCGTCTTTCTGAACCTGTTACATCCGTGTATTATTATTAATTATCTCATTATACTAACTAAAAATCATTATGATGGCCTGATTATTCATCTAACCAGCACTTTCTTAATCGGCTCGATCTAATTTCAATACACTGTCTTTTAATAAAGGGGACGTAACTAATGACGTCCCTGTATCCCTCCAACAGCAATTAAATTTACCTCAAATTGTGTATCTTACAAACTCAGAGGAATATCTCGGACTTCCCTACGTCTTGCCTATTTTATTCACTTAGCTCTTCACATTCTTATTAGCGTATTTATCCGCCTGACTTTAAACTAAGGAACTAATAAAACATATTTATAGTTTCCACCATTTTGCTAAAAAAATATTTATAGCTTCTACCATTTCACTCGCTCACATTTTCTAGTAGGTTTTTCACATTTTACATATTTGTTTCGTGTAAGATTCAAGGGCGTAGGACCAGTGATGGCTCCAGTTAAGGCGGCTTCAGGCCGGGCCTACCCGACTGTTTTATATTTATTTGTTAAAATTCTTCTTAGTTGTTAATAATTTAAAAAGAAAAATGTTATATATCTAAGTTCAAAAGAAATATTATAGCGAAATTTAGAATGCACCAAGCAAAAATAAATAACCACTCTTTTGCTTAGCTTGTTATATCTATTTGCCCTGAGAGTAAAAATGCCCTCAAACATACCATTTTACTTCTAAACTGTAGGGGGGCGCTAGAATCCCCCTGGTTGTCACGACTTCCCTAACCAAATGATAAATGCTGAAGCCGCCCCTGCGTAAGATTCGTTTACGTTTGTGTGCATCTGTTAGCGTAAATGAACAGTATTTTATCGGCCACGATTGTTACACAGGAATTATTCTATTCAACTCAGACCAGTTTGTAAATACATACAAATATACGTAGCAGAGGTAAACGTATTGAAATAGTCATACCTGGGCCAAACGCTGCTACCGATGACACGGTTTTTTACAAATTAAACTATTGATTTCATAAGCTATTTAACCCCCATAGATCGTACCGTTAACCGGTCAAGCATCCTCTAATAGTGTTTTCCACGCTGAAAAACACTTTATTCTCCAAACGGATATTTCAATTATACGAACCGCTCAGGAAGGGTTGGGGCGGAGGGGTGGTGATAACGGTATCAGAGATCTGTCTGGAATGCGTATACGCGTCCGCTAGAACAATTGCCACATTGTATACAAACGAAATTAGATTATATCATGACCGCACCCTCTCCTTTGTACAGTGAAAAAACAGAACATGCGCGTGTGTACGGGGTTGGAAGGGGGTTTTAATTATGAGAAAGAATGAACTGGATGAGGGTCGAGTATGCAAATAATTCTGATAAGTTGGAATTTAGCATAATGACCCTTCAAGCTGACGCCCTTTATATTTAGAGTTAGTGGCGATTGAAAGCTCGTTAGGCGAGTTAATTCGATTGCGATAACAACTCCGGCCGTTGAGCGAGCGTTTTACTCTGCGAAATATTGAGTTTCGGAGTGGTTGCGAATAAATGGTGTGGACTACCAACTTGGCCAAAACCATTATCACCCTCAACATAAATACCAAAAGGGCAGTTCAAAAATAGACCTTAACTCTTTTGTGAACTAAACAACACAACTCAACTAGGTTACTATGCACGCAATTCTCATTCAGTGAAAGGAATTTCTATGACAACGGCATTTTTAATTATGAATTTTAAATATAAAAATAATGTAATTAAATATACCGTGCATCTATACAATAATTAAATAACTCGATAACAACTTTAGGGATGGATTACATCCCTTTGTACATGTCGATGGACTTCCATCACCATCATATGGTAAATTCTGTATTGTTGTGATTGTTTTGTATTTCCAATGTCGTTAACCTTCTAATGATGATGTCTTGGTCCTCGAACTTTACATAAGAGTTTAATCTATGAAATTTTATAGCGAATTGAGGCTTTGCTTCGTAAAAGGAACGATTGTCTCGGAACGCGTCAGCAAGTAAGCCCCTTGTATTCACTTAGTTAAGTTATATTAATTATAGTTTAATCGGCGAATTCAAGATGATAAAATCAAGCAACTTTAAGAGTTATTTTTTTAATAACATCTTCTATTGCCTTGCATCGTGTAGTATTGGGTCTGTTATAATTATAGTACACATTTTAATTGCAATGCTGCCGTTATCTTCCTTGCATTTTATTTCTATAAACTAATATTCAAGGTCGGGTGTGGGCGATTTGAATAATATAAGTTCCATAAAAATTAGTTTGAATTCAAGCAAATCCTTAAGGAATTCGACCGTGTGTATTGCTGTTGGTATAAAACACGTCTTTTTCAAGACGATTGACTTACATACATGCTCGCGGAGGCGATTTACCAGGGAATCATTGTTGATCTTTAGCCTAGATTTTATTACATGTATAACAATGTTGCGCACAGATTTACTGCTAAGAAGGAAATTCGTATCTGTGTATCACAGGTGTATCATAACAGGAGAACAAAATGCATTCGATAAGTTTAAATTTAAATTGTCTTTAACTGAAATTTAAACATCTTCCGTATAATGGTGGCATCGAATTACCTGTTATACTGTTGATATGTTTAAATAGGATCGTTGTGTACAACTAAGCAAAAATGAAGAAAAGATATCTGAAGCAGTAATTTTCACACAATGATCAAATCATTATGAGATTATCTACTTTCATATATCGTTATATTTAACTCACAAGAAGCTCATACGCAATTGTGAATAGTTATTTATTAGAAATGATAACTGCTTTACACAGCACCGAACTTTAAACAATTTTATTACGAATTTAACAAATCATACGTGAACTTTGAACGTATCAGATCATGAAGTATTGATCACTAGTTATTAGGCTCATTGATGCGTAGCAACGCATCACATTTGTACATTTGTACACATTTGTACGTACTTTGGGTTTAAACAATAGCTTTCTCTGGATAATGATAACATTTACATATATATTACATATATATTTACATACATATATTTGTGTGTGTGTTTGTGTATGTGTGAGTGTGAGTGTGCGAGCGAGTACGCGCGCGCGTGTGTGTGTTCTTATGAGTTACATAATTTGTCGCTTCAACTACGTAAACTATCTCAACTTATGCGTTATCTATTTGTCTAAGTACTTTAGATTAATATTTTTTTAAATTGAAATAAAATATATTTGACATAAAAACACATATAGGCTAATAATAATGAACCAATATGCCCGTGAAAGAGTTTAAATTAGAAAGATGAGGACACATTTATATTAAATGTAACAAACCATAAATTGTTGTTAAAACTTACGTTACCACGATAAAAACATTGCTTCACTTTCAAAACAAACTTTTATTAATAATTCTTCGCGAAGTTTGTTTTACTGCATTACTATAAATATGTCAGAACATTGCAACAAAGAATCCGGGTAGGATAGCTTTAGTTTGAACAACGTTATTTACGTAAACTAACCGATTGCCGACTTGAACGAAAATCTTTCATTTTCTTCGTGACTTAATTTAGTAAACTTAATTTTGTATTCAAACCTATTAATGAATTCCTTGTAGTTATATTGAATTATATTAATATAGTATAATGCGGTCCTCTGTTTTATTATAAAACTTGCCCACATATATTTTTGACTATGTTTGTAAATTGAGGTAATGAATGTATTATTTTGTTCAAATTTTACCCAATGTTTATAGTTTGCAATGTTTCAAAATGATGGTTTCCCTATTTTTAATATGTTTTATATTAACGTTTGTATAAATTAAACATTTTTAATTATAGATTTCGTATATAGTCTGTGAGAAAACTTTAGTTTTAAATAACTGAATGCACAGGTTTGACTGTAGTAAAATATCTACGGTTTCTGGTGCTTGTGGCACTTTCTTAAAAGAAAAACGGAAAGGCTTGAATAGTGTTGGAAGAGTAATCACACGCTGAGATCAAGCAGCTGTTGGCTCTGTGGTGCGATGGCGTAGCCAATTAGTCTAACGAACGCAAGACGTGTGTATGTGTGCTTAAATGTTTGAGAAAGGGAAGGGGCTAATAGATTTCTAAAACAGAGGCTCGCAAGGCGTGGCTATCAATGAACTGGGAGGGGACATAATTATGACAAAGCCTTCTTCCATAACAGGAAGTGCGATGACTATTTTTGCCCTAAGTACACGCGGTGGGAGGAGCCAAGGCGTATTTTGTTGAATTGATGTTTCATTTAATGGAAACGAGCCCGAAAGGTTAGCGAGAACCGAACAATTTGCTACTGTAAGGCGAAATTTGATTACCTCGTAAAGGGAGTCATGAAAACAATTAAGCCAGGACTATATAGAGTTCATATCAGAATGCTGAACTATAGTTGTTAAAGCTCAGTGAAAGCGTTAGAGCGAGTATTAAACAAAGCCCCGCGCCTTTGTTTTAGTTTATGCGCGCTGCTAATGAACATCATTCCACTCATTGATAACCTTGTACAATATTTCCCAGGTCAAACCTCAGGTAAAGTCTTTCTATAATCATGGTTTAGTCTTGAAAGATTATCTGTTGTAAACATTAAACCTTTTAATTAATATCAACTGCATCTATTTGATTTAATCTTCTATATTATTAGTTATAATTTTTAATTTGTGTAGTTTATAAAGATGATTTTGTCACTGAAACGCGTATCAGACAATAAATTATTATTTAAGTGTTTGTGTTTAAACTTTTTTCGGTTTATTTGTATTGTGAGTACCACTTTTTTATAATTTAGTGGGATTTCAGGCAAAAGTGAAAGAAGATTTTTCACATTGGTTTTGCCCGATTTTGTTTTGTAAATACACAAAAGAAGTTTTGCTTAAAATGTACAAAAATATAATATAGATTTTTTTCATACCATAGAATACCTTAGGTAGTACTTGCTAACTCTTCATTAATTATAGGTAAGGTAAAGTAAGGAAGTCTGCGAACAATCGAATTATATTTGCTATGAAGTGTACGTAGATGATTATATGAACTATTTGGTGGTGTCGTAACTTTTTACATTTGTCTATACACTCTAATTTTTTTCAACATTTTCATCCTATATTTAAGGGGATGATAAATCACGTATTAAAAAAATGCTCTTGCGCAATCTCTCCTAGGGTAGGCGAGGTTGCGAACGTGGGTAGGTGAGGTTAAGCACGTGGGTAGGTGAGGTTGTGCACGTGGGTAGGTGAGATTGCCCAACATGGGTAGGTGAGGTTGTGCACGTGGGTAGGTGAGATTGCCCAACATGGGTATGTGAGGTTGTGCACGTGGGTAGGTGAGGTTGCGCACGTGGGTAGGTGAGATTGTGCACGTGGGTAGGTGAGATTGCCCAATATGGGTAGGTAAGATTGCTCATCATGGGTAGGTGAGGTTGCGCACGTGGGTAGGTGAGATTGTGCACGTGGGTAGGTGAGATTGCCCAATATGGGTAGGTAAGATTGCTCATCATGGGTAGGTGAGATTGCGCACGTGGGTAGGTGAGATTGCCTAACATGGATAGAAGAGATTGTTTACGATAATAATTATAAAAACTAACACATTGAATGTATTTCTCATATAACTTTACAAAGTAAAACAAATAGTTTATTTGAAAAATACAATTCTACTGTCTTTTTATTAGCTTGTCTTTTTTCACTTCCTTCATTGTCAAACCAATTTATTTCGTAAATAAGCAGCTTTCATGCATCCACCTGCCACAAATTATACATTCCGCCAATTAATACATTCTTCATTATTTATAGCTAACTTATAGGTTTCCTGTAGCTAGCATTTGAAACAATTCTAAGCGGTGCTTTTACACATTTCTTACAATCTGCAGTTACGTAATTGAATATGTACTTAAAGTTTGAAAGCTGTACTTTTTATACAGAAGGTTCACTATTGTATCTTGCAAAACTCAAGAGTTTCCTGTTAGAATAATTTTACTTGGACAAAAAAATGTTCTGATAATGTAAAATACACCTATGTTGCTTTTTACTGAACAAAAAATAGACCTACGCTCTCTGTACTTATTTTTTTTGCTTGAAAACAATTTTCCCGACAAGTCGAAATATGACTTCAAACGAACATTTCAAAAGAACATTTAATGCGTTTTGTAGAAGTCATAGAGTTTTATGTAGTTCACTAAGTGATCCGAAGCATATCGGTGTTAATCGTATGCTTTTAGTGCTTTAAGGACGGTTTCTTTAAAATAATTAATTTTGTTTATAGGCCCTATGTAGTGATGTTTTTTCTACAAATGTGGTACTCAAGTTATATTTAAATAGGGATTTAAAAGTGAATCTCCAGCTTTACATTAATTCATGAACGGAACTCCTTTTAGCATTTCGTTCACAGAAATAATATCTGTTTTTGGTTCTGTAAGACCTTTATCTCTACGCATTGCGGAACTGCAGATAATTCGTCAGTGTATGGCTTTTTATTTTTTCTCTACCTTTTCAGTATTTGTAGTCCAGTTCGATAGAAGCACTCTCCAGGTCGCCTTGACATGCATGGTCAGTACTATCTGCTAACAACAGTAGCTATACAAATAAGCTTAAGCATTCTACTGTAGGCTATCATCCAATGTTGAGAAAAACCTAATAGTAGTTTGTTGCTATTTAAACGGTTTTTTATTCCTTATTGAGCTTCAACGCGCGTTTTTCGTCATGCCTGATGAAAGAGTAAATTTTCCTTCTTCTTGTAGCAAGGAAAAGATTAACACATTACACAAAAGTGACTATAACATATCCTACCACAACTCGGTTACCACGGTCCGGGTAAAAAGGTTTACCTCAGAGAACGATCGTCACGCCCCTAGGCCATTTTAACTACAACTATGTTTCCATTTCGTTGATCGCAAGACTCTTCTCTGCTGTCGTTATATTATATTTCTACCTAAAACGTTGACCTCATTCATACGTGCCACCAGTAGGACTACTATGAAAGTCCAACCCTCGTATAGCTGGTCACACGTAAGCTGGCACGTGACCTGGAAGGGCGAGCATAGGCGGGAGGAACGGTAAAGGAAACAAAAGACCGTTCCACAGACATTACAATATGAGGTATAATATTTATATTACTATAATGTTGATTTAACTAGCCGCTATAAATATTATATTATTTGATTTGTCATATTAACCAGGTTGTCATTTGCATTAAGGCTTGCAAACATTTATGTATATAGTTTTCTAAACTACCACAACGCCTGCAATTTCTTAGCTATGGCCTTTGATGCTACACGCACTACATAAACTAATGTTTTTGGATAGGGCTAGTAGAGATTTTCCATCGATCGATCGTGCGTCAGCTTACGAGTGACCAGCTATACATCCTGACAAGCAGTATTGCTCTCTTTGTCGTTAAACACCACAAAACCTTCATTTGTCCCTTTTTCAACAATTTCATTCTTCAGTTTTTTTAACTAGACGACAACTCTGTTCCCATATGAGGCGGTTAGAAAAACCATCTTTCCAATGGTATATTGTTAGATATTAAGAAGTGTAATTATAATAAATATGCTCCAATAAACTTCAGTGCTGCTGCCTAACAAAAAGTAACATAACTGCAGTTGGACAACTTTGGCAGCAAAAGGTAAATTTTCAAGTACACAAGTGCCTATCTTCAAAAATTAGGGTAGGCACACTCAGCTCATATTATCTTAAGCAACAAATTGAATAAACCAAGACTAACGAACCGTTAAAAAACAACCCTTAGAATCCCGTTTATCAAGTCAATAATTTTCGGAGGCAGTATGTTTTTGTATAAATTAAAGTATCACATTTTCCCCAATTCCACAAAACTAGTGAAAAATTACTTCACCTCTAATCACTTTACCTTCAACGAAGCTTTTTCAAATCGTTCTGTTTGCTTTTCCGCCAGCATACATCCTCATTTGAAAACCAGTCATGCGAAATGCTACATATAGTCTAGTTGGCAGCGAAATATGCTTTTAAAAGGTTTTATTGAAAACGTGTTCGCTATGTAAACCGGAAAATGAATGCGCGGGGGAATTATTTCGTAAAGTACTGCATGTTTTTTACGCATTTTTAAAAATTAATTACACTGTACTTTTTAAATTGGATTTGCCTTTTACTAGAACCATTCTGCCTTTAAACAAAGCTTAACTTATAGATTAGATCCTCCTAGCTAGAGTAATGGGATTTGATTACCGCCTGTTTTAAAGTAGGCTAAATAGCAGCAGATAATGGTTTTACGTGACACAGGATGGACGATTTATGGTCACCTCTTTCTTTTTTAAATATAATTATTTATAGGCATATATATGTATACTATGTATATATATATATATATATATATATAGCCTATATAAATATCGCAATATGTATTCTTATGTATTAATAAAGAAATAAGTCAAAATACAAATACAAGAATAATTATTGAATTTACAATTCAAAGCCTTTCGTTGGCAAACAGTACCAACATCATCATTGTAAATTCAATAATTATTCTTGTATTTCTCTCTCTCTCTCTCTCTCTCTCTTTCTCTCTCCCTTCTCTCTCTCTCTTTATATATATATATATATATATATATATATATATATATATATATATAGATAGATAGATAGATATAGATATATATATAGGCCTATAGATGATATGTGTAATTTATATATATATATATATATATATATATATATATATATATATTATTAGGAATTTATTTATACATATTATTATTCATTTTATAAAAGTATGCATTAAAAGTTAACCGAACTAGAACTAGTTTAACCCTT
The DNA here is from genome assembly GCA_036971475.1 of Prosapia bicincta. Classification (NCBI taxonomy): domain Eukaryota; kingdom Metazoa; phylum Arthropoda; class Insecta; order Hemiptera; family Cercopidae; genus Prosapia; species Prosapia bicincta. The sequence continues at coordinate 29,204,133 of JBAIZL010000009.1, read as the reverse complement.
TAAATTCTGTTTCAGTCTATCTGCTTTAAATTAATTTGAAGCTAATTATCCACAAATTCGTACCAGGGCTTCCTGGAGGATACCTATATTTATGTCAATATCTGACTTGCATGAGGGTAAACGTAATAAAACCCAATTAACTTAGAATTAAATCCAATTTATTCAGTGAAATCCTTGCTTCCATTAATTTAAAATTATTTTAAATTTGTTTCTATATAAAATTACTATAAGGTTGAAAATGTATTTTGTTTTTGTTATTCTTTGAAATACTCATGTATAGGCAGACACTGGGTTAAAATGCAGGTTGGTAAAACTGGAGAGTTGATATAATTATCTTTAATTCGACAGATTCACGCTGTGAATGTATAACGCATTCAACAGTTTGTTAGGAAAATAGTGATTAAATTTTATCCCAACTACTTTATATACATCAATTTTAAAATCGATATCGTTTGTTGGACAAAATTGCGTTTTATAGTGGTAGCATAAAACTATTTAGAACACTTTTTTCAGTTTGAAAAAAATGTTTTAAAAATAATTGTCTTCAAATCACTTGTTGTTGTACATTGAATGCCAAAACGAACGACCGCCATTAAACCACAAATAATTGTCTTCAAATCACTTGTTCTTGTACATTGAACGCAAAACGAACGACCGCCATTAAACCATAAATAATTGTCTTCAAATCACTTGTTCTTGTACATTGAACGCAAAACGAACGACCACCACCAAACCATAAATAATTGTCTTCGAATCACTTGTTCTTGTACATTGAACGCAAAACGAACGACCACCACCAAACCATAAATAATTGTCTTCAAATCACTTGTTCTTGTACATTGAACGCAAAACGAACGACCACCATCAAACCATAAGTAATTGTCTTCAAATCACTTGTTCTTGTACATTGAACGCAAAACGAACGACCACCACCAAACCATAAATAATTGTCTTCAAATCACTTGTTCTTGTACATTGAACGCAAAACGAACGACCACCACCAAACCATAAATAATTGTCTTCAAATCACTTGTTCTTATACATTGAACGCAAAACGAACGACCACCATCAAACCATAAATAATTGTCTTCGAATCACTTGTTCTTGTACATTGAACGCAAAACGAACGACCACCACCAAACCATAAATAATTGTCTTCAAATAACTTGTTCTTGTACATTTAACGCAAAACGAACGACCACCACCAAACCATAAATAATTGTCTTCAAATCACTTGTTCTTGTACATTGAACGCAAAACGAACGACCACCATCAAACCATAAATAATTGTCTTCAAATCACTTGTTCTTGTACATTGAACGCAAAACGAACGACCACCACCAAACCATAAATAATTGTCTTCAAATAACTTGTTCTTGTACATTTAACGCAAAACGAACGACCGCCATTAAACCATAAATAATTGTCTTCAAATAACTTGTTCTTGTACATTTAACGCAAAACGAACGACCGCCATTAAACCATAAATAATTGTCTTCAAATAACTTGTTCTTGTACATTTAACGCAAAACGAACGACCGCCATTAAACCATAAATAATTGTCTTCAAATAACTTGTTCTTGTACATTTAACGCAAAACGAACGACCGCCATTAAACCACAAATAATTGTCTTCAAATCACTTGTTCTTGTACATTGAACGCAAAACGAACGACCGCCATTAAACCATAAATAATTGTCTTCAAATAACTTGTTCTTGTACATTTAACGCAAAACGAACGACCGCCATTAAACCACAAATAATTGTCTTCAAATCACTTGTTCTTGTACATTGAACGCAAAACGAACGACCACCATCAAACCATAAATAATTGTCTTCAAATCACTTGTTCTTGTACATTGAACGCAAAACGAACGACCACCACCAAACCATAAATAATTGTCTTCACATAACTTGTTCTTGTACATTTAACGCAAAACGAACGACCGCCATTAAACCATAAATAATTGTCTTCAAATAACTTGTTCTTGTACATTTAACGCAAAACGAACGACCGCCATTAAACCATAAATAATTGTCTTCAAATAACTTGTTCTTGTACATTTAACGCAAAACGAACGACCGCCATTAAACCATAAATAATTGTCTTCAAATAACTTGTTCTTGTACATTTAACGCAAAACGAACGACCGCCATTAAACCATAAATAATTGTCTTCAAATCACTTGTTCTTGTACATTGAACGCAAAACGAACGACCACCATTAAACCATAAATAATTATTATGTTAATGGCTACTTTGGTGTCGCCTCCCCTAAATTTGTTTACCGCAAATCTCCACCGCAGTCGGTCGCCGCACAACAGGCAGTTTTGATACTTTATACGTGCAACTAGACTTTGATAAATACCCTTTGCTTATCGCACCGTGTAAAATTCATTTCGCGAAGGGTTGCCTTATTATTTCATATCTTTTTTTATTCACCCTCCACGCAGGGGTTGAAATACATTAGTCTATATTCCATTATTATTTTTTTTATCCGGTGACGATTCAACGGAAGTGAACAATGGGCCGACTACTTCATTATTAATCCGAATTGACGCCTTTTGTCGATGGCAAGTTATTTATTGGGTTATATAATCTTTATTTGGGGCGACGGACCGTATAGACAAACTGTTGCTGGCCGAAGCGAACGGCCGCGTCTGTTTGGTCATGGCTTAAACCGCTTGGACGGCTTCTAAGTAAAGACGTTTTAACTTCGTTAAGCTTTTACTTGCTCGCGATAAATCGGACTCACAGATTTAAAAGGTGAATCATTCACAGATTAAAAAAACGTAGATCACTCACAGATTAAAAACGTGGATCACTCACAGATTAAAAACGTGGAACACTCACAGATTAAAAACGTAGATCACTCACAGATTAAAAACGTGGATCACTCACAGATTAAAAACGTGGATCACTCACAGATTAAAAACGTGGATCACTCACAGATTAAAAACGTGGATCACTCACAGATTGAAAAGGTGAGTCACTCATAGATTAAAAGAACGTAGATCATTCACAGATTAAAAACGTGAATCGCTCACAGATGTTTGTTTAAAATGAGTCTTTATTTTTAACTTCATGTAGTAATTAATCTTAAATAATTAATAAAAGACCCTTTAAATAAATTTTAGTATAAAAAATATGTCAATCTACAAACCCTTCTTAGTTTATTCAAAGGTTAAATTATCGATTTGTTTACCTTTGGAAAACCTATAAATGGCTTCGTAATAATAATTAACTGAGATATTGTAGAATAAAAATGCATTTTTGCGAGTCAAATATCCTTTATTAAAAATTTAACAACGTATCGATAACTATAGTCTATCTCTTTCTATAAGTGTAAACTTTATTTCGATTGTCAGAGCAAAACACTGTGGAGATTTAAAAACAAAACGCTATACAATTATTGTACAATAACTTTTTTAGCTCTAATAGGTAATAAATTTTTTACAAAAACAGTATAGCTTCGATTATTCGAACCTCTACTATCCGATTTTCCAGTTTAACTGAGGTAGTAAAAAAATGTTACATTGGTCTATAAGCCTATATATTTTGGCTCTTGCCAATTATATCAACTTTATGTATAAGATTGTATATATAGTACACAATATATAATATACATACATACATTCGTTTATGTATTTGAAATACACAAAAATATCTACGTTCGAATTATTTAGAATTACAATGCCTTAATAAAATAATAACACAACACACAACATGACCAATGTAACAATAACCTTTTTGAATCTACACATCATCATAACTGAAAAATTGATCCAACATATTTACTGAATTCTTTGCTTCCTTTAATCTAATGTTTCCGTATAATTAATATCAAGTAGTCTACGTTTTTTTAAATTTATTCGGTGGAATACTAATTTATAAGCAATGAGAGTTTGAGGCTGGTAAATATATATATATATATATATATATATATATATATGTGTGTGTGTGTGTGTGTGTGTGTGTGTGTGTGTGTGTGTGTGTGTGTGTGTGTGTCCATGGTCCATGGTATATAGGTCCATGGTTAATATATTTATCTTTAATTCCACAGATTTACGCTGTGAATTTATAACGTCAATTAACAATTTGTAAGGGATCTAGTAATTTTATTTTATTTGAACTACACAATCGATAATTTTAATAAATGAAACCTCTATACCACAAATTACTTTTTCTTATAGTTAAAACCTTCTGTACATTTCAATACCTATTATTTTTATTGTAAATTACCTCTGATGATGATTGCTATGGAATTGAAATGTACATAAGGATTTAAATAAAAGAAAAAGTCGTTTGTGTTATAGATGTTTCATTTATTTAAATTAAACATTACGCCACCGTTGTTTTATACAGTAATACACAGTCGATATTTTTCGTTTGACAGAATTGTGATTCGCACTGGTAGCGTAAAACGATTTAGAAATTATTTAAAAAATTATTTTAAAATAATTCTCTTTGAATCATTTTTATTGTTCATTTAATGGAAAACAAATGGCCACCATAATTAAAATACATTATATATGTATTAAAACGACATTATTGTCAATTTCATTTTTTAATAACTCGACAGCCAGTATGATTATTTTCGCCTTCTAGAGATAACAATGACCAGGTAATATAAGTAGGGATATAGCCTAAGACCCTCTGGTAGAGGATGTAAGAGGATCATTAACCTATTTACGGAGGAGGGAGTACCTGAAGTAAGCTACATACCCGGGATATAGCCTAAGACCCTCTGGTAGAGGATGTAAGAGGATCATTAACCTATTTACGGAGGAGGGAGTACCTGAAGTAAGCTACATACTCGGGATATAGCCTAAGACCCTCTGGTAGAGGATGTAAGAGGATCATTAACCTATTTACGGAGGAGGGAGTACCTGAAGTAAGCTACATACCCGGGATATAGCCTAAGACCCTCTGGTAGAGGATGTAAGAGGATCATTAACCTATTTACGGAGGAGGGAGTACCTGAAGTAAGCTACATACCCGGGATATAGCCTAAGACCCTCTGGTAGATGATGTAAGAGGATCATTAACCTATTTACGGAGGAGGGAGTACCTGAAGTAAGCTACATACCCGGGATATAGCCTAAGACCCTCTGGTAGAGGATGTAAGAGGATCATTAACCTATTTACGGAGGAGGGAGTACCTGAAGTAAGCTACATACCCGGGATATAGCCTAAGACCCTCTGGTAGAGGATGTAAGAGGATCATTAACCTATTTACGGAGGAGGGAGTACCTGAAGTAAGCTACATACCCGGGATATAGCCTAAGACCCTCTGGTAGAGGATGTAAGAGGATCATTAACCTATTTACGGAGGAGGGAGTACCTGAAGTAGGCTACATACCCGGGATATAGCCTAAGACCCTCTGGTAGAGGATGTAAGAGGATCATTAACCTATTTACGGAGGAGGGAGTACCTGAAGTAGGCTACATACCCGGGATATAGCCTAAGACCCTCTGGTAGAGGATGTAAGAGGATCATTAACCTATTTACGGAGGAGGGAGTACCTGAAGTAAGCTACATACCCGGGATATAGCCTAAGACCCTCTGGTAGAGGATGTAAGAGGATCATTAACCTATTTACGGAGGAGGGAGTACCTGAAGTAGGCTACATACCCGGGATATAGCCTAAGACCCTCTGGTAGAGGATGTAAGAGGATCATTAACCTATTTACGGAGGAGGGAGTACCTGAAGTAGGCTACATACCCGGGATATAGCCTAAGACCCTCTGGTAGAGGATGTAAGAGGATCATTAACCTATTTACGGAGGAGGGAGTACCTGAAGTAAGCTACATACCCGGGATATAGCCTAAGACCCTCTGGTAGAGGATGTAAGAGGATCATTAACCTATTTACGGAGGAGGGAGTACCTGAAGTAGGCTACATACCCGGGATATAGCCTAAGACCCTCTGGTAGAGGATGTAAGAGGATCATTAACCTATTTACGGAGGAGGGAGTACCTGAAGTAAGCTACATACCCGGGATATAGCCTAAGATCCTCTGGTAGAGGATGTAAGAGGATCATTAACCTATTTACGGAGGAGGGAGTACCTGAAGTAAGCTACATACCCGGGATATAGCCTAAGACCCTCTGGTAGAGGATGTAAGAGGATCATTAACCTATTTACGGAGGAGGGAGTACCTGAAGTAAGCTACATACCCGAGGTATAGCCTAAGACCCTCTGGTAGAGGATGTAAGAGGATCATTAACCTATTTACGGAGGAGGGAGTACCTGAAGTAAGCTACATACCCGAGGTATAGCCTAAGACCCTCTGGTAGAGGATGTAAGAGGATCATTAACCTATTTACGGAGGAGGGAGTACCTGAAGTAAGCTACATACCCGAGGTATAGCCTAAGACCCTCTGGTAGAGGATGTAAGAGGATCATTAACCTATTTACGGAGGAGGGAGTACCTGAAGTAAGCTACATACCCGAGGTATAGCCTAAGACCCTCTGGTAGAGGATGTAAGAGGATCATTAACCTATTTACGGAGGAGGGAGTACCTGAAGTAAGCTACATACCCGAGGTATAGCCTAAGACCCTCTGGTAGAGGATGTAAGAGGATCATTAACCTATTTACGGAGGAGGGAGTACCTGAAGTAGGCTACATACCCGGGGCGTAGAGGGTTGCGTGACCGCTACATAGAGTAAAAAATAGAAAATATGTTGTAACAACTATTATAAGTGTAAACTTTATTTCGATTGTCGGAGCAAAACACTGTATAGATTTAAAAACAAAACGCTATACAATTATCTCATAACTTTTTTAGCTCCAATGGATAATAAAATGTTTACAATAACAGTAACCCCGACGATTAGATTTTCCAGGTTAACTGAGATAGTAAAAAAAATATGTTACATAGGTCTATAAGCCAATACATTTTGGCTCTTGGTCAAATATATGTACATTATGTATAAGATTGTATATATAATATACATACAGTATACATAACATACATACATACATTTGTTTGTGTATTATATACTTATTGGAAATGTAGTTTAAACATTTGACACTCAAAAGAATTATCTCAAGGAGAAATATAGGATTGATTACAAATTATATATAAAGAAAATAAGCACCATTATGTCAAAGATGTATATTATAAATGTTCTATGGTTGTACGTTTAAGGAACTACTAGTATTATTCAACTTTTATATTACCTTATCTAATTAGGTACTTTCAGAACTGAAATAAATTTATTGAAAACATTTTCGATCGCGCTGGGTGATTTTCGTCAATGTCTCGTGAGGGTGATTTAGAATGTTTTATTTCAATAAGTTATTCTTAAATTTATTAAAGTAATTCCCAAAAATCAATAATTTCGTATATTCATTTTTTTAATTCACCAAATTTATATGTTTATAATGAACCTTAACGTTTTGCTAACATGGGCAGTAAAATTTATGTGTCACTTATTGTTATTTATGATTATATTATATAAGATTCAGTTTTGAAGATAATGTGTTTTGTTTTCAGGTAAGCAGGATATTTCTTCATAATAGTGACGATTATAGAAATGTGGTCATGTGTAAGTACATAACGATTACTTTAAGGTAGATTTATTTGTAAAAATATACCATAATATTAATTTTGCACATTAATTACACTAATAAAATTTGTTTTCTTATCCCTCATTCAAATCTCTAGCACATTGTCTTTTACTCGTATAATCTTACTTCGTTTTTCTTTGATTATTACTTTTAAATGCAGAACATAAATTTATTTTTGTATTACTCCGAATTTGTCACCGTATCGTTACTATTGGCTCGGTGTGGAACTTGAATGTTTCATTAGCAGCGAATGTATGTAATCTACAAGTTAGTAACATGCCTGGAATTCCATGAAGGCGGTAAACTATGGCCGGCCTCCCTCCGCCGTTCTGTAAACTGTTAGTGGTGTGGTTACCCCATTAGTGGTTTTGCTAAATGGCTGATCGTAGAGGACCGATTACAAAGCCTTACATTGGTGACATCACTTAAATATCAATCGGATTCCGTCACGACTTAATTACGGCATAATGATGTACTGTAATTAGAGGCGTGCTCGGTAAAATATAACTATGGTTGCTCTAGCTTCGAAATAGGGTTAAACAGATTGTTGCATCTTCAAACATCTGTGTTTTTCTTATATGCTCTGATTACTAGCTTTACAGTTCTGTTTGAATCATTACTTGTACACGTTAAAAATTTATATTTCTATTTGTGGTTCATTTAAATAATAATTTATGCAATTAAATTCTTTTGTGAAACGTTAGAAAATTAAATTTGTTTTCCTATCCCTCATTCAAGTCTCTACCACACTGATCTGTACATGTATAATCTGACTTACTTTTATTAATTACGTTCAAACATAAATAGTTCAATAAATCTTTATTTATTATGTATCGGGGTTTTAATATCAGACAAATAAATTCTCATCGGTTCCTATACAAAGGAGATGCCCTAGTATCTGTTCGCCTCTAAGGGTTGTTTCTTCAAGGCTTTGTCACTTTATAAGTCTATTTCTAAAAGCGTGTGTTTAGACAAACCTGGAATACATAATGGTCCCTTTACATAAATGCCTAAACTTGATTTAGGAATAGCTATTAATATGAAGCGTATCTCTCAAAACATATCCCTTACTCATGTTCGTAAAGATTATAGTTTGATCTTGCTACTAGAATCTTCCTCATTACTTCTCTTTCAATAATAATAATGTTGATACGATTTCTCCTTTACCTCTGTTTAAAAGTTCTAAATGTAATTATTGTTTTGATTTACTACTTTGAAAACCTTTAAGCCTACTGAAAACTTTTCAATAGTTCGACGGTGTTAATATTGAAGACATAGATACCCAGTAGTTCGATTGTCCTACGTGTTCAATGTATATTTACTCAGTAGTACGATGGTCTCTACGTTTAATGTTGTAGATGTCTCAGTAGTTCAATGGTGTTTTTGTTGAAAGCATGTTTACCCAATACTTCGATCGTCTCTGTAATCAAAATATATTTACTCAGTAGTCCGATTATCTGTTTTTTAATGTATATTTGCTCAGTAGTTTGAAGGTCTCTACGTTCAATATTGTAGATGTCTCAGTAGTTCGATGGTGTTTTTGTTGAAAGCATGTTTAACCAGTACTTCGATCGTCTCTGTAATCAAAATATATTTACTCAGTAGTCCGATGATCTGGTTTTTTAATATATATTTGCTCAGTAGTTCGAAGGTCTCTACGTTCAATATTGTTGATGTCTCAGTAGTTCGATGATGTTTTTGTTGAAAGCATGTTTAACCAGTACTTCGATCGTCTCTGTAATCAAAATATATTTACTCAGTAGTCCGATGATCTGGTTTTTTAATATATATTTGCTCAGTAGTTCGAAGGTCTCTACGTTCAATATTGTAGATGTCTCAGTAGTTCGATGGTGTTTTTGTTGAAAGCATGTTTAACCAGTACTTCGATCGTCTCTGTAATCAAAATATATTTACTCAGTAGTCCGATGATCTGGTTTTTTAATATATATTTGCTCAGTAGTTCGAAGGTCTCTACGTTCAATATTGTAGATGTCTCAGTAGTTCGATGGTGTTTTTGTTGAAAGCATGTTTAACCAGTACTTCGATCGTCTCTGTAATCAAAATATATTTACTCAGTAGTCCGATGATCTGGTTTTTTAATATATATTTGCTCAGTAGTTCGAAGGTCTCTACGTTCAATATTGTAGATGTCTCAGTAGTTCGATGGTGTTTTTGTTGAAAGCATGTTTAACCAGTACTTCGATCGTCTCTGTAATCAAAATATATTTACTCAGTAGTCCGATGATCTGGTTTTTTAATATATATTTGCTCAGTAGTTCGAAGGTCTCTACGTTCAATATTGTAGATGTCTCAGTAGTTCGATGATGTTTTTGTTGAAAGCATGTTTAACCAGTACTTCGATCGTCTCTGTAATCAAAATATATTTACTCAGTAGTCCGATGATCTGGTTTTTTAATATATATTTGCTCAGTAGTTCGAAGGACTCTACGTTCAATATTGTAGATGTCTCAGTAGTTCGATGATGTTTTTGTTGAAAGCATGTTTAACCAGTACTTCGATCGTCTCTGTAATCAAAATATATTTACTCAGTAGTCCGATGATCTGGTTTTTTAATATATATTTGCTCAGTAGTTCGAAGGTCTCTACGTTCAATATTGTAGATGTCTCAGTAGTTCGATGGTGTTTTTGTTGAAAGCATGTTTAACCAGTACTTCGATCGTCTCTGTAATCAAAATATATTTACTCAGTAGTCCGATGATCTGGTTTTTTAATATATATTTGCTCAGTAGTTCGAAGGCCTCTACGTTCAATATTGTAGATGTCTCAGTAGTTCGATGATGTTTTTGTTGAAAGCATGTTTAACCAGTACTTCGATCGTCTCTGTAATCAAAATATATTTACTCAGTAGCCCGATTATTTGGTTTTTTAATATATGCCTATATTTGCTCAGTAGTTCGAAGGTCTCTACGTTCAATGTTGTAGATGTCTCAGTAGTTCGATGATGTTTTTGTTGAAAGCATAGTTACCCAGTGGTTCGATCGTCTCTTTATTCAAGATATTTGTATTCACTAGTCCTATAGTCTCTCTATTTAATGTAACAGACCATTGTAGTCTGATGGTCTTTATATTAAAGATGTATTGAGTCAGTAGTTCGATGCTCTGTATGTTAAACGTTATAGTTACTCATTACTCCGATTGTCTCTGTATTCAAGATATTTGTATTCACTAGCCCTATAGTCTCTACATTTAATATAACAGACCATTGTAGTCTGATGGTCTTTATATTAAAGATGTATTGAGTCAGTAGTTCGATGCTCTGTGTGTTAAACGTTATAGTTACTCATTACTCCGATTGTCTCGGTGTTCCAGATATTTGTATTCACTAGTCCTATAGTCTCTACATTTAATGTAACAGACCATTGTAGTCTGATGGTCTTTATATTAAAGATGTATTGAGTCAGTAGTTCGATGCTCTGTGTGTTAAACGTTATAGTTACTCATTACTCCGATTGTCTCGGTGTTCCAGATATTTGTATTCACTAGTCCTATAGGCTCTCTATTTAATGTAACAGACCATTGTAGTCTGATGGTCTTTATATTAAAGATGTATTGAGTCAGTAGTTCGATGCTCTGTGTGTTAAACGTTATAGTTACTCATTACTCCGATTGTCTCGGTGTTCCAGATATTTGTATTCACTAGTCCTATAGGCTCTCTATTTAATGTAACAGACCATTGTAGTCTGATGGTCTTTATATTACAGATGTATTGAGTCAGTAGTTCGATGCTCTGTGTGTTAAACGTTATAGTTACTCATTACTCCGATTGTCTCGGTGTTCCAGATATTTGTATTCACTAGTCCTATAGGCTCTCTATTTAATGTAACAGACCATTGTAGTCTGATGGTCTTTATATTAAAGATGCATTGAGTCAGTAGTTCGATGCTCTGTGTGTTAAACGTTATAGTTACTCATTACTCCGATCGTCTCTTTATTCAAGATATTTGTATTCACTAGTCCTATAGTCTCTATATTTAATGTAACAGACCATTGTAGTCTGATGGTCTTTATATTAAAGATGCATTGAGTCAGTAGTTCGATGCTCTGTGTGTTAAACGTTATAGTTACTCATTACTCCGATTGTCTCTGTATTCAAGATATTTGTATTCACTAGTCCTATAGGCTCTCTATTTAATGTAACAGACCATTGTAGTCTGATGGTCTTTATATTAAAGATGTATTGAGTCAGTAGTTCGATGCTCTGTGTGTTAAACGTTATAGTTACTCATTACTCCGATTGCCTCGGTGTTCCAGATATTTGTATTCACTAGTCCTATAGTCTCTATATTTAATGTAACAGACCATTGTAGTCTGATGGTCTTTATATTAAAGATGTATTGAGTCAGTAGTTCGATGCTCTGTGTGTTAAACGTTATAGTTACTCATTACTCCGATTGCCTCGGTGTTCCAGATATTTGTATTCACTAGTCCTATAGTCTCTATATTTAATGTAACAGACCATTGTAGTCTGATGGTCTTTATATTAAAGATGTATTGAGTCAGTAGTTCGATGCTCTGTGTGTTAAACGTTATAGTTACTCATTACTCCGATTGTCTCTGTATTCAAGATATTTGTATTCACTAGTCCTATAGGCTCTCTATTTAATGTAACAGACCATTGTAGTCTGATGGTCTTTATATTAAAGATGTATTGAGTCAGTAGTTCGATGCTCTGTGTGTTAAACGTTATAGTTACTCATTACTCCGATTGTCTCTGTATTCAAGATATTTGTATTCACTAGTCCTATAGGCTCTCTATTTAATATAACAGACCATTGTAGTCTGATGGTCTTTATATTAAAGATGTATTGAGTCAGTAGTTCGATGCTCTGTGTGTTAAACGTTATAGTTACTCATTACTCCGATTGTCTCGGTGTTCCAGATATTTGTATTCACTAGCCCTATAGTCTCTCTATTTAATGTAACAGACCATTGTAGTCTGATGGTCTTTATATTAAAGATGTATTGAGTCAGTAGTTCGATGCTCTGTGTGTTAAACGTTATAGTTACTCATTACTCCGATTGTCTCGGTGTTCCAGATATTTGTATTCACTAGCGCTATAGTCTCTCTATTTAATGTAACAGACCATTGTAGTCTGATGGTCTTTATATTAAAAATGTATTGAGTCAGTAGTTCGATGCTCTGTGTGTTAAACGTTATAGTTACTCATTACTCCGATTGTCTCGGTGTTCCAGATATTTGTATTCACTAGCCCTATAGTCTCTCTATTTAATGTAACAGACCATTGTAGTCTGATGGTCTTTATATTAAAGATGTATTGAGTCAGTAGTTCGATGCTCTGTGTGTTAAACGTTATAGTTACTCATTACTCCGATTGTCTCGGTGTTCCAGATATTTGTATTCACTAGCGCTATAGTCTCTCTATTTAATGTAACAGACCATTGTAGTCTGATGGTCTTTATATTAAAAATGTATTGAGTCAGTAGTTCGATGCTCTGTGTGTTAAACGTTATAGTTACTCATTACTCCGATTGTCTCTGTATTCAAGATATTTGTATTCACTAGTCCTATAGGCTCTCTATTTAATATAACAGACCATTGTAGTCTGATGGTCTTTATATTAAAGATGTATTGAGTCAGTAGTTCGATGCTCTGTGTGTTAAACGTTATAGTTACTCATTACTCCGATTGTCTCGGTGTTCCAGATATTTGTATTCACTAGCGCTATAGTCTCTCTATTTAATGTAACAGACCATTGTAGTCTGATGGTCTTTATATTAAAGATGTATTGAGTCAGTAGTTCGATGCTCTGTGTGTTAAACGTTATAGTTACTCATTACTCCGATTGTCTCGGTGTTCCAGATATTTGTATTCACTAGCGCTATAGGCTCTCTATTTAATGTAACAGACCATTGTAGTCTGATGGTCTTTATATTAAAGATGTATTGAGTCAGTAGTTCGATGCTCTGTGTGTTAAACGTTATAGTTACTCATTACTCCGATTGTCTCGGTGTTCCAGATATTTGTATTCACTAGTCCTATAGGCTCTCTATTTAATGTAACAGACCATTGTAGTCTGATGGTCTTTATATTAAAGATGTATTGAGTCAGTAGTTCGATGCTCTGTGTGTTAAACGTTATAGTTACTCATTACTCCGATTGTCTCGGTGTTCCAGATATTTGTATTCACTAGTCCTATAGTCTCTACATTTAATGTAACAGACCATTGTAGTCTGATGGTCTTTATATTAAAGATGCATTGAGTCAGTAGTTCGATGCTCTGTGTGTTAAACGTTATAGTTACTCATTACTCCGATTTTCTCTGTATTCAAGATATTTGTATTCACTAGCCCTATAGTCTCTCTATTTAATGTAACATACCATTGTAGTCTGATGGTCTTTATATTAAAGATGTATTGAGTCAGTAGTTCGATGCTCTGTGTGTTAAACGTTATAGTTACTCATTACTCCGATTTTCTCTGTATTCAAGATATTTGTATTCACTAGCCCTATAGTCTCTCTATTTAATGTAACAGACCATTGTAGTCTGATGGTCTTTATATTAAAGATGTATTGAGTCAGTAGTTCGATGCTCTGTGTGTTAAACGTTATAGTTACTCATTACTCCGATTGTCTCGGTGTTCCAGATATTTGTATTCACTAGCCCTATAGTCTCTCTATTTAATGTAACATACCATTGTAGTCTGATGGTCTTTATATTAAAGATGTATTGAGTCAGTAGTTCGATGCTCTGTGTGTTAAACGTTATAGTTACTCATTACTCCGATTTTCTCTGTATTCAAGATATTTGTATTCACTAGTCCTATAGTCTCTATATTTAATATAACAGACCATTGTAGTCTGATGGTCTTTATATTAAAGATGTATTGAGTCAGTAGTTCGATGCTCTGTGTTTTAAACGTTATAGTTACTCATTACTCCGATTGTCTCGGTGTTCCAGATATTTGTATTCACTAGCCCTATAGTCTCTATATTTAATGTAACAGACCATTGTAGTCTGATGGTCTTTATATTAAAGATGCATTGAGTCAGTAGTTCGATGCTCTGTGTGTTAAACGTTATAGTTACTCATTACTCCGATTGTCGCTGTATTCAAGATATTTGTATTCACTAGTCCTATAGTCTCTATATTTAATGTAACAGACCATTGTAGTATGATGGTCTTTATATTAAAGATGCATTGAGTCAGTAGTTCGATGCTCTGTGTGTTAAACGTTATAGTTACTCATTACTCCGATTGTCGCTGTATTCAAGATATTTGTATTCACTAGCCCTATAGTCTCTATATTTAATGTAACAGACCATTGTAGTCTGATGGTCTTTATATTAAAGATGTATTGAGTCAGTAGTTCGATGCTCTGTGTGTTAAACGTTATAGTTACTCATTACTCCGATTGTCGCTGTATTCAAGATATTTGTATTCACTAGCCCTATAGTCTCTATATTTAATGTAACAGACCATTGTAGTCTGATGGTCTTTATATTAAAGATGTATTGAGTCAGTAGTTCGATGCTCTGTGTGTTAAACGTTATAGTTACTCATTACTCCGATTGTCTCGGTGTTCCAGATATAAGAATAATCTTGAATTTTTAAAATTTAAATACCTCCTATTTATGTTGAAAACAACCCTCCGATTGGTTCATGGATATTTCCCAAACTCGTTTTTACTGATATTTATTTTTAATCACAGTTCTTTTATTTACCCCTAAACATCTCTCTGTATTATTAGGGGGAGAAGCTCAATAAAATTTAATATTTCTTGTTTATTTTAAACGTTAAATATCTCGGAAGCATTGTCCCGAAGTAGGAGTTTAATATTGCGAGCCGACTTTACAAGCGCTCATGGGTCTTGCGGTAAAATATTAATTTGTTTCTCCAACGGACGGTTTAGTTTCCAGCTTAAGCCTGCTTTCTTTAAATTGTAAGGAAATGAAAGAACGACGGTGTTACGAGCGGAAGAACGAGGCAAGCTACGCATTTATGACTTCTGTCCCGACTGACCTGGATATTTTTTTCAGAAATTTATGACCGCAAACGTGAAAGAAAATTACACTGTAAATACTAACTGCGCCCGGATCACGAGTGTAGATTTGAATGGAAGGAAACAAAATTACAAACTTAGTTCGGTTGTTGGCAATTGCATTCCATTGCCAAATCGGAATTATTAAAGTTTTGGCGCGAGTTATGACGAGGGACAAAGGAAATGGTCCTTCGCCAATATATAGCACCAATAACATTTTATTAACTCGGCACGAAATGTGAAATTTGCGCAATTGGTGATATTTTCGACAATTAAAATTTGTATTGTTTTTAATGTATAAAACAGTTCTAAGAAATATATACGTATAAAAAGCATATGATTCTAATTATACAGAACATTTCTATGGTTATTAATTTAACATTAAAATCTCTATCTACAAAATACAATATCAAGCAACTGTGCAGAAATTCTTAATTTTAGTAACTAATCTACAAATAAACCTTTTATTTATTTAAATAATTGTGCAAATTTCTATTTTAAAATAATAATATTAAAAGAAACTTTCTTCAAAAACTTTTAAAGTTGAAAATAAATTTCCAAATAATCTTCTTTGAACGTGATTGATTTGCTTTTCAAAATGTCATATTAGTTTAAATAAAAAAGGTTTGTGGTTAATAGGTTTCATTTAAATTAAAATAAAATATTTGTAAAACCTTTCTGTACATTTCGCTAACGCAGCTTCGTCATACGTTTACGACTAAACTTGTTTCAGACCTTCTGATGCTGTGATCGGTTGTATCTATACGATTTATGCACCGATTATAACTAAAATATTAGTTCATATAGATAGGTTCGAGTATGGGATAGATAGAACTGTTAAATATATTATTAAATCCTAAGAATCTATTGTTTTAATCGATAGAATGTATCGAGAAAAACCCAACATTATTTATTTACTAAATATTTCAATACTACAAATATTACCAAAAGTAAAACGTTTTAACAATCAGGATAGAAATAATTTTAAAATCGGGTGATGGGAAATTGGATCATAATGGCATACCCTGCTTTCGTGATTATACCGCAATGGCGGATAGCGTCTCCACTTTTCATTAATATTCGGCGTATGCGTTCGCATTGTTTTATTTTGATGGTCTTTCATGAGCATCGTACCAAGCCGTTCATTAAGTGGTTCCTATCCTCCCTCCTCTCCCGACCTATCGATTATAATCGACATACTTGAACCCCTCTCTTTCTCTTTATGGCGGCCATGTTGGTTGACAGCAACCCTATCATGGTAGCGCCTTATTAGCATAGTTCGTTATTTCAGATACAAATTGTTACGCGATACAAACGGTTCGATCCGGCGTGTTAATTTAACGAGGGAATCGAAGTAGTCCTAGGTTTAATTGTCTTGCTGGCGGTTAATTTATCTCTGGGCCTGTAATTTGTAGAGGCGGTCAGACGGAGAGTACAGGAAGAGAAACAGTATTCGATGTCTAGACAGTCCTTTACTGTAATCACAGGATCAGAGTAATTAGTCAAAATTTGGTTGCTTAGCTATTGTGCCTGAAGTTTCAAAGCCCCCCCTCGATGGCGAACTAAACGGTTCATGTTACATCGGTTAACCTAAACTTTAACAAGGCATCAAAGAGAGTCTGAACATTTCCCCAGTATTATCATTATTCCAGTCTATACGTATATGTTCTATTGAACGTTTATGTAAAAGTATAATATTCACCTATGTTAACATTCTTCATATTTAATATTATATTTTGCGAGTCGTATTTGTCTTCCGTTCATAACATTGGTACACTAATTTTTTGGCGAGTTTCGGAGATCCATCATAAATCAGATTTTCTGTGATCTTAGAACTCAGAACCAGTTTATAGATGATTTATGTCGGTGTATATTTATTATTATTTGTTCATTTGTGTTTAAGTTATTTGTACGTTTATGTTTGAATATCTCTCTCATTATTTAGGCAATGATGTTAGACTGCATCTCTCATTGATTGCACTTTTATGTTCCCGTTTTCTCTTCACGGTTTTTACGTTTGTGTGTTGCATTTATCTCTTATTTCTTGTGCATTTATGTTGTTAGTATGAATGTCATTGATTGCGCATCCATGTTCCTGTATTTTCTTCACGGTTTTTAAGTTTATATTTGCATAGATCTCTTATTTTTTGTGCATTCATGTTGGGAGTATAGGCCTAACTGTCATTGATTGCGCATTTATGTTCCCGTATTGTCTTCACGATTTTTATGTTTATGTTTGCGTATATCTCATTCATTGTTTGTGCATTCATATTGGGAACTGTCATTGATTGCGCATTTATGTTCCCGTATTGTCTTCACGATTTTTATGTTTATGTTTGCGTATATCTCATTCATTGTTTGTGCATTCATATTGGGAACTGTCATTGATTGCGCATTTATGTTCCCGTATTATCTTCACGACTTTTACGTTTATATTTGCATAGATCTCTTATTTTGTGTGCATTCATGTTGGGAGTATAGGCCTAACTGTCATTGATTGCGCATTTATGCTCCCGTATTGTCTTTACGATTTTTATATTTATGTTTGCGTATATCTCATTCATTGTTTGTGCATTCATGTTGGGAGTTTAACTGTCATTGATTGCGCATTTATGTTCCCGTATTATCTTCACGACTTTTACGTTTATGTTTGCTGCGTATATCTCATTCATTGTTTGTGCATTCATGTTGGGAGTTTAACTGTCATTGATTGCGCATTTATGTTCGCGTATTCTCTTCACGAATTTTCCGTTTATGTTTGTGTATATCTCATTCATTGTTTCTGCATTCATGTTGGGAGTTTAACTGTCATTGATTGCGCATTTATGTTCGCGTATTCTCTTCACGAATTTTCCGTTTATGTTTGCGTATATATCATTCATTGTTTGTGCATGCATATTGGGAGTATAACTGTCATTGATTGCGCATTTATGTTCGCGTATTATCTTCACGACTTTTACGTTTATGTTTGCGTATATCTCATTCATTGTTTGTGCATTCATGTTGGGAGTTTAACAGTCATTGATTGCGCATTTATGTTCCCGTATTATCTTCACGACTTTTACGTTTATGTTTGCGTATATCTCATTCATTGTTTGTGCATTCATGTTGGGAGTTTAACTGTCATTGATTGCGCATTTATGTTCGCGTATTCTCTTCACGAATTTTCCGTTTATGTTTGTGTATATCTCATTCATTGTATGTGCATTCATGTTGGGAGTTTAACTGTCATTGATTGCGCATTTATGTTCGCGTATTCTCTTCACGAATTTTCCGTTTATGTTTGCGTATATATCATTCATTGTTTGTGCATTCATATTGGGAGTATAACTGTCATTGATTGCGCATTTATGTTCGCGTATTATCGTCACGACTTTTACGTTTATGGTTGCGTATATCTCATTCATTGTTTGTGCATTCATGTTGGGAGTTTAACTGTCATTGATTGCACATTCATGTTCTCGTATTCTGTTCGCATTTGTACGTTTAAATATTTCTCTCACTATTAGTACATTTATCTTCGCATATATTTCTCGATATGTGTTCATTTGTGTTTGACTACGTCTTTTGTTGTTTTTACATTTTATTAACGTAAGCACCGCACTATTTTTACATTTATATTTTATTATCTATTTCATTGTTTGTGCATTTATGTTCCAGTATACTTCCGATTATTTCTGAAATACGTTTGACATCTCAAATAACATATTATCGCTAGCTGCTACTAAAGATGGTTGCTTTGCTATAGAAATGTAAAACAATTAATAATAAAAGATTTAAGTAGTTTTTATTGGGTTATTTAAGTTAGGTTTTTCATTAGGTCTATGTTTATTATTTTGATGTAAATAAAAAAATGACGTAAACCAGGGAAGATTTTTTCATAACGCATATTGTATAGAGTCAATATTAAAATTAATATTTCATCGGAAATTTAATAAAAGTGTCCTCTCTTCATATAACACGATTAGGTTGAAAGTCAGCAGTGATTTGATTATCCAATGAAGCGATTGGCTTTTATAACAAAGCGCTGCACATTTTAATAGATTTTTCCTCCCCATCCACGAAATTGGAAATAAAGCAAATTAGTTTGAGTGAGGCAGTTGAAAAGTCGGTAATGAATTCGTTTCAGATATATGTTAATTTCGAATCCTCTTCAGACGTTGCCACCTATAACAATGTCTGAATTCTTCCGAGTTCCCCTTCGCTTTCAGTGTCATCCTGAGTAATAGAGGTCAGGTTAGAGAGTAAATGAGGTGAGAAAGTAAGGCGCCACGTTCTTTCCTATCCTCTTTTTTCAACGTCACTGGCGCACAGCTGTCTCTCCCCTTCCCAAATCAAAAGAACA
This sequence comes from Prosapia bicincta, assembly GCA_036971475.1. NCBI lineage: Eukaryota > Metazoa > Arthropoda > Insecta > Hemiptera > Cercopidae > Prosapia > Prosapia bicincta. The sequence goes on along the minus strand of JBAIZL010000009.1, from coordinate 29,184,187 downwards.
CATTCACTTTACACTTTCTGGAGTTTCTTTTTACATCAAATGTATTTTATTTCTCTGCTCTATTAAAGCGGGTGGACAGACCTATTATTTTTTATATTCTACAGAAAATATTTGTAATTTGTTCACACGTATGGTCAGTTTGGGTAGTATTTTATATCGTAAATTTTCAATTTATACTTTTTTAAATACAATCAGCGACTGCGCGCGCGTGCGCGCGCACACACACACACACACACACACACACACACACACAAGCACGCACTAAACACACACGCGCTAGCGCACAGGCAAGCACGCAAACACATACGCGCACACAACCACGTATGAACACGCAAACACACACACTAAACACACACGCGCGCGCGCGCACGGACCCACCCGCAGACGCCACGCACGCACACGCACACACACGCACACACACACACACATGTAGTCTTAGTCACAAATATAAGAACTTAAATGTGTGTGTGTGTGTGTGTGTGTGTGTGTGTGTGTGTGTGTGTGTGTGTGCGTGTGTGTGTGTGTGTGTGTGTGTGTGTGTGTGTGTGTGTGTGTGTGTATGCGTGAGTGTGTGTGTGTTTGACCAAATCCAGCGGAGAAAGGGTAGACTTGAGTTCCATGTCAGTTTATCTATTCCATTAGCTTTACTACAACTCTCCGTCGATTATTCTGTAGGGCAAAATATTGCAATGTTTAAACACTTAATTTATGTTATGTATAATAGTATGTCTTTTAAATAAGACCACTTATTTTATTTCAATAAGACATTACTGAAATTTTATAAATTTTTTAATGTTGTAATAAAAAAGATTTTTGCGATTCTATGCCTACCTGCGTTGTATGAAACCGATTGTACAGAGTCTAGTACGCGCAGTACGATCGATCTCCTCAGGAGTACAAGGCTCGCCAACAGGTAAATCTCCACACGTGCGTTGAGGGTGTTGAAAAGTTTTAAAGATAAATTAGGTATTACGTATTTGCCGGTGTAATAAAGTGTGTACATGCTGACAGTCGCCGTACCGTTCCCCATTATTAGCCTAGCGGCAGGCACTCCAATCTGCTTTGGCAATCTGCCTTCTTATTTCTGCTTGATGAAATTCCATGTGTACACATCAGATAATGAATGGAATAAGTATGGTACCATAAGGCCGCTTCAGTATCATGAGGCTCACGCTCATGCAGTTCCCGACATGGAACACAGATTTTACACATTTCTTCATTAGCAGCATTATTAGTTTTCATGACAATGAAAGCTCTTCGTGGATCAAGTGCTATTCGTTAATTCCTTTCTGTAAATACTAATTTGTAAGTTGTTAAAAAATATTCATACTTTTCGTATTTACATTTTAAAAAATATTTTAGTCTTTTTACTAATATACGTTTTTATTTAATAGTTCATTATATATATATATATATATATATATATATATTTGGACCTATAAATAATGTTTTGGATTGTTTACAAATACAGAATGTATAAGATGATTATCCATCACCACCTTACACTACCTACATCCTCTTAATAGCCTTGAAATTTATTATTTTGCAGTTCCTTTCTTACCAACTGTATCAAATGATACTTTACTACCTTTCAATTAGATATCTTAGATTTTTGGAAAAATTATTCAATTCTCACATATTCTTAAGTTTCTTAACATTTCATAATCTTTATTTGACGTTTGTTTAATGCTTATGATAACCATAAAATTTTAAAATAACAATTTATAAACCTTTTAGTATTACTTTTATTATATTTAATATTAATTGATACTAACTTTTCTTAATAGATTAGTTTTACTGCTTTAAGGAAATCAGCCGACGTGTATTATCACCTTGAGAGATTACCAATGTAGTTAGAAACATCAATGTAGGGTTTCTATCCATCACGTATTATTTGTTGGCATCACGTACCCAAGGTTGCGTATCTAACGAAGACCTACTCTATATCAAGGCCATAACGATATGTCGTAGCTTTATTTCTAAAAATAATAAAAAAACAAGGTTAGGTGGAATTAGGTAAAGCTAAGGAAAAACGTGATGATAACGTGTTACTGGGAACATGGTAGTAGCATGGCATGTGTGGGTAGAAGCTGAACGAGACGTACTCTGTATCGGGGCCATGAAGATAAGTTGTAGCGTTACTCCCCTTCCAAAACGAAAGGGGAGAAAGATTTGGTGTAATTAGGTAAGCCTAAAGAAAGAGAGGAGGATCCTCTGGTAGTGGGAATAGGGAACAATCATGGCATGCGTGGACATGATCGTAAGGAGACTCACTCTATATGGGGGTTATAAAGATATGCCATAGCGTTACTCCCATTTTTAAAAGAAGGAGAAGAAAGATTTGGTGTAATTAGGTAACCCTAAAGAAAGACAGAGAAATCCTCTGGTAGTGGGATAGGGGAGAATCATGGCATGCGTGGGCAGGGTCGCTTGCCTTAAGTAGAACTGCTCTCAAATAGTATGAAGAAAGCAGACTACTCTCTACGTGTATTCGCAGACATAGTATTAGTAGCTAATTACATTTCAAAATTTTGGTTTCTTGTCAGGATTTTAATATTCTTACAAAACTTTAAATTTACGTTTAACCTTACTTAATTTTATCTTATAATACATTTTAAATCCTTTTTCGTTTCACAAATGTTAATTGAAGTCTTATTGACTAAGTATTGTTTTATTATTTCGATTTGTGTGATAGATATTTAATACTTATTTTATTTATGTACATAAGAAGTGTTAATTTTAAATTTAAATAATTTTATATTGAATTTAATTTTTGTGCTACTGAAAAAAACTAGAAATATATTATGGCAAGTCCGGCAGAAGCTATTATTTCCAGTTCAACAAGTTCAAATAAAAACACATTTTACTATTTTAAAAAGTTTTGATATCGACGACACATTCCAACAAAACCTTTCAGTGCCTTAAACCTGACGTATTTGCAAATGCAGCGCAATGTGTGTTAGACTTCCCCCAAATATTTCGCAGACATTTCAACGATGGAATATTTTGTCGAGCCATAAAATATTTTAAACGTTAGAACAAGCCGGCGTTGGAATTCATATCCAGAATTGCCAATACTGACGAGAAAATATCCCGAGATATATCGCTACATTTCCATTTTTATTGTGTAACACAGTCAGTTTGTATCGAATGTTTTGTAAATATTAAATAACTGTGATGACGTGTTTTGAGATAGTTGTGCAATTGAAGATATTTTTTAATATCGTTTAAGGAAGCTTATGTTTTTATTTTTTTTTCATCAACTGAATTTTTATCGTTTTTGCATATGTTATTTGAAATGGTTTTCTAAATAAGAAACACTTATTTTAAATGGCGTAAACCGTAAATAGAAGGCAAAATTTTAAAACATTTTGAGCATAACATATATTTACAAACTTAAAACTGTATAAATTTAGTATTTCTTAATAAAACAGCACCCAGTTCCACTACAAGCACTATATGTAAAAATATTGCAACATTGCCACCAAAATTTTACTGTGAGGTTTTGATTTAAAAAAGGTAACAAAATGATCTTTACTAATATATTTATTTGTCTGTTATTAACTAATACTTTTTATATAGGCTAATGACAGATCACAGACAATTTTGTTTTTTTTAAAACACTCAACGCTTCGAGTTTCTTTCTTTCATATAAAATATAATGATAATAAATTAATGTCATTTCTGAACTTATTAAAAAGTTTAATAATAAACTTCAAATCGACTGGGATAATATAGATGTTTTTTCTTAAGGAAAGGGCTTGGAAAAAGAGGAGCTTTGCGGAAATGTGGTATATAAAGATACAAGGAGGAAATGCTTTGAATAAAATGACGGAATTAAATGATTTTCCATCTGCATATGAATCTTTAATAATTTTTGGTCACTCGAGGTATATATATATATATATATATATATATATATATATATATAAATGTATTCTTGTGTATTAATAAAGAACTAAGTCAAAATACAAATACAAAAATTATACAATATAACAATTGTTTAATATTCCTGATTATGTTGGTGCTTTTAGCCAAAGAAAAGCTTTGAATTGTAAATTCAATTATAATTCTTGTATATGTATTTTGACTTAGTTCTTTATATATATATATATATATATATATATATATATATATATATATATATATATATATTAGAATGATTGTAAGTTTTTAAAATCTTAAATGTTGACTATTATTAATAGTAGATGTGTTAGTGTATGTATCTGTGATTTGTCTATTTTATTGTGATAAGAAAAAACTTGACTTGTAAATAGATATTTATTAAAATTTTTATAATTTGTTGATTTTTTAATGTGTTATATATATGTTATGTGTTTTATAAATAGTAGGTTATGTTTTGTAATTATTTAAATAAAATTGAGCTCTTGAAAACGAATTTCGGTAAGAAATTTAAACGTTGAGTGTTTTATAATAGCAACATTGTCTGTGATCTGTCATTAGCCTATATAAAAAAATGATCTTTAGTCTAATATGCTTATCATGAGGTAAAACGCATGTTCGTTGCTGTAAGACTGCGGAAATTATAGGCCACTAATACATATTTTTTTATATTTAACGTAATTTAATCTATTCGATAAATTTAATATTTTTTAAAAAACATCTAGTGTTCAGGTCTCCTAAAAATTGTTTAAAATTTAAGAGTAAACGTAGGTAGTTTGTTATTTTCAAATTGATATTTTGTAGATATATTTTATTTTTTCAGACTGGAATAATTCCTTACTGTCGTTTTTTTACAAATACTTTTCATAACAAAAACAATATTTTATTTAGGTTACAACCAGATTTGGTAAGAAATTACTTAGTTTGTTGTGTGTTTAGTTTATATTTTACCTAAAATTTTCAAGTGACATTTTCAGTATGTAAAATTGGCAAATTTTCATTCGTTAAAAAATACTTTCAACCATCCACTCGAGTTTAAATACATTTTATTAAACTTGTAGTGGATGCCAATTGACGTTAAAACGTTGTTTTTCAAATAGGCTAATAATTATTTATTTAATTATAATGAATTAATTTTAGTTTTATATGGTAGAAAAACTTTTCACAAAGGAGCAATAAAATTATTTCGTCCCGTTCGGCTTAAAATAAGGGGATGACATGATTACATAAAATAGCTGATTTAGGTTATATACTTTAGGTTATGTGTTAGAACAGCTGTTTTAACGCATAGGTTTCACAAAGATTAGTACTCCTTATTCTTATAACAGATTAAATTAAACCTTAGCTTATGTAGTAGACCGACTGTTTTAACTCATAGGTTATGTTACTTTATTTATATTAATTGTAATTATTTAATACAAAGTAACTAAAATAAAATTTTGCTTTGTTGACCTAAATAGAAATTTTCTTTAAACATTTTTTGTTTGTATTACTTGTTTAATTTTCGTATGAAAAACCTGCGACCTCGGCGGTAGTTTTAAAATGTCACTAGTATTTATAATATTTCAGCTTAAATATACACTGACATACAATTTTTTTTATAAATTTTCAATTTGTTTGAAATAGTCTAATTTGAGTAATTTCTACTCTGAAAAGCACCTAAAACCATTTCTAATATCAATACAATTAGTATTTACCTTTTTGCATGATTTTATACATTAAACAACGTCTGAACGAAGGTAACTTTGGTGGTCGGCTATACTAAAAATTATTGTTTTTTTTTTTTTAATGAAAACTAAGAACTCTATGGCTGAGTCATATTTTTCGCCACTGATTGCAAAGGCGAATAGCCATAAACAACAGATGAATGTTCCTGCGGCGTTGGATATATTGACAAGCTCAGAGCGCACTGTGAGGATAAAGTACATCTCTGCTATGTTATTCCTAATAAGTATTTCGGATTCAGGGTTTTACTGAGAACTACAATGAATGTAATAATACATTTGAAGCTTTCATTTAGTACTGGAATTTTCAATCCTACATCAAGCAACAGGTTAAATTAATAATATTTCAGTTGTTTTTCAGAAGCATGCTTTAGCTGTGCAACGTACCACCACGTTACTGGCGTTATCAAAAACTTGGCCAATGTAAGCTGGCGAAAAGGTCCAAATAAAGAGATCGTCATTATTTTTCATGAAATGTTCGTATGTAAGAATGAACAATAAAATATCTAAGAAAATGTAACCTCAGATTTATGTGATTATGTATATTACAATTTTATGTGAATACGACAAAACGACATTTTATGTAATTATTATTATTTTATAACATTATTATCCAGAACAATATGTGATATGTGTGTGTGTGTGTGTGTGTGTGTGTGTGTATAGGATACATACGTATATACACACGTGTATATATATATATATATATATATATATATATATATATATATATATATATTATATAGGCCTACACTTAGTGTGTGTGTGTGTGTGTATGTATGTGTTTGTGTGTATATGTGCGTGCGTGCGTGCGTGTGTGTGTGTGTGTGTGTGTGTGTGTGTGTGTGTGTGTGTGTGTGTGTGTGTGTGTGGGTGTGTGAGTGTGTGGGTGTGTGTGTGTGTGCGCGCGCGCGAGTGTGTGTATGTATAATTCAAGTACTCTATGATAATATATATATATATATATATATATATATATATATATATATATATATATATTACAGTGCGTATATAATTTATTAAATTTAAAAAATCATGATAAGATCATTTACTTAGTTTTTAAAACAAGGAAAAAATAATTAGAAATTGTATTTTGTATAGTCATAGTGTGTGTATTTTGTATGTATGTAATTTATACCTTTTAAATGAATAAAAAATAAAAATATGTCACTAAGATTGGTTTCTAAATATTTAAAGCAAGGGAAACAATAATTAAAAACTGTTTATAGACCTTTGTATGATGTTAGTGTGTGTGTTTTGTGTCTATGTAATACTCGTATTTGGCTTATCTTTTAAACGTATAAAATGTAAAAATACTCCAATAAGATCGTTTCCTAATATCTAAACCGTGAAAACAATCTCTTTTAAATCTATAATTGCAATTAACTTAATCTTCCTATTCAGGCTAAAGCTTCAGGCTAACTTTCAGGCTAAAAGAAGCAGTTACTGAACTAAAACCGCCATACATCGTGCCGTGATTGTTATAAAAAAGGCTATTTAAAAATCACGAATACTTAATTCAATTACAAGTCTTAAACCACTGAATGTACGAGCTACATTTTCCGAGTTTTATTCCGATATCGATCATGACGACGTCTGTTGCTGCCTTGGCGGGAACTCCGCCTCAGTTAAATTTAAGGGTGCAATTTCACAACAGACATTGTCTAATAGTTTACAATATTTCAAGTCTGCAGCTAAAATACACGGCGTCGTTTCCTTGATAATAGAAGTTGAATCACCGAGCTAGTACTTGTCTGACAGCGCGCGATATAAATCCCAAGAGAAAAGGTCGGGCGTAATGATCGGAAACACACAGACGCCCCGGCGATATACCAGCATCGATTAATCCTCCTCGAAACGAATATTGAATACAATTAATAATAAAATAATGCCAATACGACTGTTGGGACGGCGTATTGCGATAAGGCTTCTCGTATATACCTTGTTCCTCCGCTTGATTAAAATCCCGTACTGTCATACTGTAGTATATGAAGGCAGCTATTTCTGCGTAGACACATCCTCGTGTTGTTTTCGCGAGGAAATCGTTCGTCAATAATAATACAGACAAATGTATGTGCATGAGCTCGTCTGTTGTTCTTATCGTTATTTATGGGCTCCGGATGTGGACTGTGTGTGTTACGTTGGCCGATATTTTGCATTGTCGATGCGCTCGATGTATCTACAAACACGGTCGTTAAAATATTAACATAAAGTGGCCACACTAGTTGTACCTTATAATGTTTCAAGCGAAAAAAAATTCTCTTTCAAACATAAAACATGTTTTTAGTTTTTGGTGTTTTAGGTGTTGGAATTGATACTAACGATTTTCGACACACCATCATTGCCCGAGTGAAAAGCAAGCGTTAGAACCAGTGATATAAACACAAACAAAATTTTAAACAATTTCGACTTAGATAAAAAAAAATTATTTTAGTTACTTTTTAACTAATAACAACCATTAATATAAATAAAGTAACATAACATTTGTGTTGAAACAGCTGTTCTACAACATGACCTATAACATAAAATCAGCTGTTTTATGAAATGGTATGTTATTTCTTATTTTAAACCGAATGGGACGGAATAGCTATATTGCATACTTTGCTCCTTTTATGAAACATTTTCTTCTATATAAAACTCAAATTAATTTATTAAATTTAATTAATGATTTAATATTTGAAAAACTGTATTAACAACAAGTGCCATCCACTACAAGTTTTAATGTATTTGAGCTTTGGTTGATGAACAAAAAGTATTTTATTAGTAATTGAAAATTTAAACACCACATTATAGTCCTCAATTGAGACTGTAAACTATAAGAAAGAATTTTTAAAAAAACACTCAAATACTAATAGCATAAAATGTCTAAAATATACCAAGTAAAATAGGGCAAGCACAAAAAAATAGAGAAAAGAATTTAATATTTGAGAATATTTTAAGAGTTTTTTATTATCGTTGTGTTTTGTAGTGTAAAAATATTATCACATTTTTGTTTTCAAATTTTATATTTTTTTCTTTTTTGTTTGTATACCATGAGTTTTTATATTTTTATTTTAGAAGCAAAATTTATTTCATTAAAGTTATTACAGTGTTGTGTTTGTAAACCTTTTGTATGTTCTTAATGGTTAAACGAATAACAGATAAAACAATTTATTTACTCGTCAAATAAACGTTTTAGGATCTGGTCTGAAATAAGTTCGTGCTTTTTAATTTTCATTGTAACGTCCCTCTTCATTTACTCAGAGCGTATCAAAACTATTCGTTTATCAATTGATTTTAAAAGTTATATTTTTTTAAACTTAAATATTTTTTACTTTTTGTAAGCTACGGTAAGTATATTATTTTTCCCAAATTTCTGCTCCTATTGCCGAATTATTCTGCCCAAGGGTTACGTCTACAATTTGGAACTATATCTATAGGAATCGAAATGCGACGGCTTCTTGTGTTATTAACTAGCTATTAATAAAACTAGCTCACAACTTTAACTCTGATAGTTTTTTGAGGAGAATTGGTAAAAATCGCAAAAGATAAAATTTCTTAAAGTTTTACGACATATGTTAGGGAAAAATAAAATTTTCTTCGAACTTGTATCCAATTTATTTCTCAGAAAATTAATTTAAATTCCGTTGAAGAGGATCGAAAAGAATTTTAAGTGAAATGAGTTTAACCAATAGGAAATTCAAAATAACTGTTCACATTCTAATGAGATAGGCTACTCTTGGATTCAAAGCAGGAATTCGATCTGAGCATCTTTCTGAGAATTTTTGTTTGTCGTAATTCGAGATAAACTTTTCTTATCGCACCAGAACTATTTTTTAAAATTTGCTACTGCCTCGATGATACCATTTTTTGCTCTTCTGGCAAAAAGTAGATAAACTTTTCAACTAACCGAAGCTAAATCCTAGTGGCGTAAGATTGACATGCAGCTTAGACATCCTGTTTGTAGGCAACCCGTCCGTGCTATATTTAAAGGTAAAATTAAATACCCCTTTACCTTAGGTAAACTGTGATGGGTCACAGATATCTTAGCTTTTATTTATTGTCTTCCTTTATTTTACTCCTTGTGATAGTTTAGTTCCTTTATATATATTCAGATTTTGATTAGCTTTTTTGTCTGGTAAATTATTTTTATCTCTACCCATTTGCGTTTTTCAGGTTATTCTCCTTAATATCAGCATTTCTGCTGTTTCTTTGCGTTTTCGAAATTTCTAGTCGTGTCTCAGATGTGTTTCTATCCTAATGAAGGCTTTGTATGTTCTTAAATCAATGGTCGGTTTTAAATTTGAAATGAAGTTATTACCAAAATAATATTTTGTTAACTTCAACATAAATTCCTGTTAGTTAAATATGTATTATATATTTGGTAACAGTATTGAAAATATATACAGTCCACAGTATACGTGCTAAGGTGTTTTATTCTCTGAGGGCCCATCTGTCAATTTTGGGTTGCCTCTCGTAACCAAAATTGATATCGCATAACTTTGTTATCGAGTGAAACAGTATTTGCGTTCTCCACTACTCCTTAAAAGAATCCTAATTTATTGAATATATCCATTTATTTTATAATCAATGTAGACTTTCCAAAAGTAAACCTAGGCTGCAATAAGGAATTCTTTGGCACGCTCCATTTAGCGTATTATAAGTTCCTGAGTTTAGGCTAGTAGCAATTCACGGGAATTTGTTTTTATGGAAAAATGTTCATAACGCTGAAGAAATTTATTTCAAATTTTCTACTAAAACTAGCTCTTTCATAAAAAAATGATTCTGTAGCGACAAATTATACAATGAGGAAATTTAATGGTTTAAAGCGATAACTAAGGTCGGATTACGATCAAGACTCTGCTCTCTGAGCCGATAGCTTCCATTACTAGTCGCCGGGTGAGTAAAAAGTATCAAAACTGACTCGTCAAATTCAACTTATCGGACTGAGAATACGTCTCGACGCTTACTGACAGGTTTTTTCTGTCGCTTATAGATTCTTGATCAATAGTTTCAATAACTGTATAATACAACTGTGGCGTAATGTTTAATTTAAATAAATGAAACCTCTTTACCACAAAGGACTTTATGTTTTATTTAAAACCTTATATACATTGCAATTACATAGCAATCATCTTCAGAGGTATTTTTATTGTAAATTACCTCTGAGGAGTATTGCTATGCAATTGAAATGTATGTTTCATTTATTTAAATTATTAGTTTAAATGCGAAAAAGCACTTACATATTCAAACTGAATTTGAGAAGATCTTTCCCGATGCGTCTAAACCCTTGATGTTGACGGATCTTGTAGAGACTGAGCATTTTTCAAATCACTTTATACTGTTCGAGGCCTTGTTTAATTATTTCTACATTAACGATGAACTACAAAGTTTTTCTTACCTCTGAAAAATCCGTCTTTACCATCTCTTATTCACATACTAGCACTTAGTAACGCCTTTATCCTCTTATCACTAACTACATCCTTTTTACAAATGCAACGCTTATCAGGCATTTTATAAACTGCTTATAATTGAACCACGGAATAGAAGTAGAACTGAACTATTTGGTAAATACATTTGATTTTGAAGGAGGTAGTACAGGACGAAAGGTGGAGGCAGTAGTAGAATGGAAACCTATATAAATGTGTATCTTATGAACCATTGATCCTACAGAAAACGTTATGGAACTAATCTGGCATCAAATTTCAAGTTGTTTAATTTAGTATATAACATATTTTTTGCAACAACTAATATTTCTAAAGATATTTGACAAAAACTAAAAAATTGTCATAGAAACTTACTTAAACTTTTAGTCACTCTAACACTTTTAATGACCCCACTGCAACATTCCTCTTTGACCGTCATTGACTTTTGGTTTGTCTAGGGCAGCTTCCCACACAACTGTACCAACTTTCAAAACTAGTTTTTTTGTATTCGTTGCTTTGGACTAACGCTTGTTATTTCCAAAATATTACATTTATTTTCCACTTCCAAATTTAACGTTTCGGAAACGAGTAGAACCATGTTTGTGACCGCGGTAGAAGTCGTGGTTAATTTTAAGGAAACAACCCTTCTCCGTAACGAGCCTTATTTTCCTTTTTGGTCCATGGCCTAGACCTTACGTAAATTTTTTTCCCGCCCTTACTGAACGTGGTTTATGATACAGCCTATAGGTCTCCTATAGCGGCTAGCGAAGTTCCACGTGGGTTCGACGACGTGGTTCTTAGGTCCCATTTGGGGGACCAAGGTGTAGGACCAATCTGTGGTATGCTCTTGGTAAATTGTTTACGTTAGTAAAAATATAGGTTGTGAATTTGAAACTCATTAATTTTCTTACTTATACTTTACAAGAATAAAATAATTTTTTCTTCTACTAATACTGCTAGCAGTTTTATTTCATTTATATTTCTTAAATCATTCTCACTCTCTCTCTCGCTCGCTCTCTCTGTATCTCTCCTTTTCCTTTTGAACAAATAGCATCTATATATGTGTAACATTATTTTAAGCAAATGTTACATATTAAAGCAGATTCAGAAAACAAGCCGAGACATTAATTTAAAAATTTAAAACAAAATTGTAAATTATAAAATAAATTATACTGGTGAGATATGCCATCCATAAACCTGCTTTAGAAAGATGCGCCGAAATGTTGTACAGAAGTTAAAAAATACGCGTGGTAGGTCTGATCTCGCTCTCTCTGGTTGGACGTAGACGCAAACGGACGTCGCAAGATGGAGCGAGCAGAATGGATTTTTTGATTTTTACAGTTTTAATTATGTGAAGGAAACACTTATTATTTTATTTTGTTCCACGAAATGTTGCTACACTAACATTCAACACCGGGCGAGGTTGTCAATCAACTCAAATCCAAAATGAATGAAGCTAAATTTAAATGTACTTTAATTTATGTAGAAGCAATCTCTTGTGAATATCATATGCCATGCCATGGATTTTAAAATAATGTAAAGTTTTCATAAATTCATGATATTTTAAAAGAATGTAAAGCCAGACATAAAATAGTGTAAACGTTTCAGATGTATTTTATGTTTATTGTATTTTATCGAATTATTTAAATTTAAATTTTGTTGGTAAAATTATTTATTGAATGCACCATTCTTAAATTCAGTTAATTTCTTGACATTGCAGGTCAAATAACTAATTATGTAACGAATAACTGCAATATTTAACATCCTAATTTCTTAAGGATTATTATCTAATAATTTACGTTACATATGGAGTACTTTACAACTTCCATTCTAGAATTTAATTTAGAGACGTTGCATGTAGCTTTAATGAATGTACTAGTTATTAATTTTGTGTTGGCAAAGTGAAACCCGATGCATCCCAACTTGAGGCAGTCTAATATATAATTACATATTCAGGAGAAACTTAGCAAAGGAAAATATCATTTAAAAAACAATGAGTCTTGATAAGCTAAAAACGCTTTCACTCGTCGTGTTTTAAAGTTATAGGTTTTAAGCTATACACTTATTATTAAATTATTGTAATGTTTGAACACAACGTATTTTGTTCTAAATACTCTAGGCTTCGTAAACGATAACACTCAAACAGGTTAATCGCTGTAAAATTACAAACAAAAAAAACACACAAACGGCAAACAGTTACTGATTGAATTATATAAAAGGAAAACCATTTTATGTCACACGTTATAATAGTAACCCTTATAACACAGTAGCCAATATTAATATAGATAAGAGAAGAAGAATTAAGTTAACACTAATTTAGATACATAGTCAAAAGTTAAACGAATTATGGAGAAAAATAGATTTTTTTTAAAATTCACAGTAGCCAATATTAATATAGATAAGAAAAGAAGAATTAAGTTAACACTAATTTAGATACATAGTCAAAAGTTAAACGAATTATGGAGAAAAATAGATTTTTTTAAAATTCACAGTAGCCAATATTAATATAGATAAGAAAAGAAGAATTAAGTTAACACTAATTTAGATACATAGTCAAACGTTAAACGAATTATGGAGAAAAATAGATTTTTTTTAAAATTCACAGTAGCCAATATTAATATAGATAAGAAAAGAAGAATTAAGTTAACACTAATTTAGATACATAGTCAAAAGTTAAACGAATTATGGAGAAAAATAGATTTTTTTAAAATTCACAGTAGCCAATATTAATATAGATAAGAAAAGAAGAATTAAGTTAACACTAATTTAGATACATAGTCAAAAAGTTAAACGAATTATGGAGAAAAATAGATTTTTTTTAAAATTCACAGTAGCCAATATTAATATAGATAAGAAAAGAAGAATTAAGTTAACACTAATTTAGATACATAGTCAAAAGTTAAACGAATTATGGAGAAAAATAGATTTTTTTAAAATTCACAGTAGCCAATATTAATATAGATAAGAAAAGAAGAATTAAGTTAACACTAATTTAGATACATAGTCAAACGTTAAACGAATTATGGAGAAAAATAGATTTTTTTTAAAATTCACAGTAGCCAATATTAATATAGATAAGAAAAGAAGAATTAAGTTAACACTAATTTAGATACATAGTCAAAAGTTAAACGAATTATGGAGAAAAATAGATTTTTTTAAAATTCACAGTAGCCAATATTAATATAGATAAGAAAAGAAGAATTAAGTTAACACTAATTTAGATACATAGTCAAAAGTTAAACGAATTATGGAGAAAAATAGATTTTTTTTAAAATTCACAGTAGCCAGTATTAATATAGATAAGAAAAGAAGAATTAAGTTAACACTAATTTAGATACATAGTCAAAAGTTAAACGAATTATGGAGAAAAATAGATTTTTTTAAAATTCACAGTAGCCAATATTAATATAGATAAGAAAAGAAGAATTAAGATAACACTAATTTAGATACATAGTCAAAAGTTAAACGAATTATGGAGAAAAATAGATTTTTTTAAAATTCACAGTAGCCAATATTAATATAGATAAGAAAAGAAGAATTAAGTTGACACTAATTTAGATACATAGTCAAAAGTTAAACGAATTGTGAAGAAAAATAGATTTAATAAAAAATTCTTTTATTAACATATTGGAAACAAGAAATAAGCAGTTACTAATGGATGTAAAACTGTTACACTCGCGAACATAAGGACGAACAATTGTTGATAATATTACATTGTCACTAAAATTTATTTTGGTTTGGTTTTCTAATACATAATTGGACGGTCACCAAAGAGAGAAGATATATTTTTTATTAATGAGAGACGCTACTTTTGGCGCCCACATTTCAGACTGAGCCCGTGTTCTTAAATACCATCGGATTTGAAACAGAAAGGTTATAAATTATAAGGGCTAGAAGCCACCAGAATTAGATGCAAGACATAATGTAGTAGTGACGCCAACATAAATTTTCGAGGTGTGAAAGAAAGTTGAAATTTAATTACAATATACGCGCAATGCATTTTAGTTTACGAGGCGCTTACGTCAAGGGGTTTCTTGCGTGTTACAAGTACTAAATGTAAAATAGCAAATCTCTGTCGTCTGTTAAAAAGTTTTGTATCGTTTAAACTTTCTACAAAAGAACAAGAAGCAGTTTTATTCAAGCAAGAGTTTGTTTATCCAAAAGTGTGCGGTTTGTTGCTGTTAGAAAAATATATTGCTTTCACGTTTTAACGCCTCTTTTCCCACCTTCGTAAAGCGAAAGAAAATTAATGTGATGTGAGGTTTTCTAAGACAATGAATGATCAATTAAAAAAAAAATAGACATAGAATGTTGTTGTAAAAAACTATTTTAAACTATGACAATGCGTTGAAAATAGTTTAAAGAAAGGTATGCTAAAATAAAATTTCAAATTTAGAACACCTATAAAATTCTGAAAAATACATGACTAAAAAGACTACATACCATAGAAGAATGACAAGGAATGAAACCCATTGTAGAAAATTATACGTCAGCAAAGATCCTTCTGGTTTACCACACCCGAATGTTCAAGACGTACGTTACCTGAGAAGGGGAAGGACGTGGTGGAGCGGAGGATAACCAGTATAAATAGTCTACGTGCTATTGAAATGCTAAACAATTTTTCTAAATTATTTTGTAATTTTCAGTTTCTCAATTATTAACGGCAATATTCCCCTTGAAAACAACTTTAAAATTTTCAAAGTTAAATAGCAGACACTTTAGCCTCCTATTTAAGCCTCCAATTTTGATTAGCAATGCTGCTCACACCTGCTATGTTTCGCCCAACTCTCTGCATGCCCTAAATTTTCTATATATATATATATATATATATATATATATATATATATATATATATATATATATATATACACTTTTAATCCTTAAACTACTTTCTACAAGAGAGCATGGCTGTGGCAGTTACCTTAAAGTCTGATTGGGAGTCGGTCTACCTCGATAAAATACCTTTTACACTTAAGCTATATCAGTTACTCTTTTCTAGACAACTCCCAACGCTGTGAAAATTTAGGTTGCATTCTGTTCCAACAAACCAACCAATGTTCAAATTTTTTGTAGCTTGGTCATTAGGTAAGCTTGCCCTCCGGTGGGATGAACACATACCTGGTCCTAACTAACAAGCAGGAATAGCTAACGGAACGTAAAACCAAATCATAGAAATGTTTCTACTGTTTCCAAATGGTTCTACAGAAGTGGTCTAAGCCGTAGCCTCAGTTTAGAGCACTCCTCCCTTCCTAGTGTTGAACCGGTTGCTGATCCAAGCCATATAATAAGCTCTAAACATGCTGATGCTAGGGAATCTTTGCATCAATCTCTCGTGATTGGAATGACTTTAGTCACCCAAGTGCAGGAGTCACGACATTAAAGTGGGAGTTGGTGGTTAGCCCGGGCTACACCCTTTTCACACTATAGTCCATCTTGTGCTCTTGCTTGAAGTAATATAGGTTCCCTTCTTCTCAAAATTTTATCTTTTTTTCACTAAAACCTAAAATCGTTCTCAATCCTTTTGTTACACATTTTGGATCGAGGATACTCTTTACTATCTTTTGCTTTTCACCATATTACTAATCTCAATTTTTTCTTAGCAACTGGTATCACATCCTTGATCAAGTATGCTCTTCGCTATCTTTTGCTTTTCACCATATTTCTCTTCTCAATTCTTTCGTGGAAAACTGGTATCACATTTTATATCGAGGATACTCTTCGCTATCTTCTACTTTTCACCATATTTTTATTCTCAGTTCTTTCGGGGCAAATTTGTAAAACATCCTGAATCGAGAAAATTCTTCGCTATCTTCTGTTTTTCACCATATTTTTATTATATTTTTTTTGCAAAATAGTATCACATTTTGGACCGAGACAACACTTCGCTATCTTCTTCTTTTTTACCATATTTTTATTATCATTTTTTTGTTGTTGTTGCAAACTAGTATCACAACATCGACCGAGACAATTCTTTGCTATCTTCTGCTTTTAACCATATTTTTAATCTCAATTCTTTCCTAATGTTGATCTTATATTTGTATTAAGGAAACATTTTAAATGATATAATGGTGTTCATAAGTTTTACCGAGTTTCCTTTGTTATTCCTCGCTTGATCTGTGTATCAGTATGAGTCTTTGTAATAGATGAAAGCGGTTGTAAAACACTTTTCTTGACAGTTTCCACGTTCAACCATTTAGTATTTTTTGTAAATTTACGACAAAATTAATTGTTTATTGGGATTAACGACGTAGCACGTTACCCACAAGTGTTTATTGGGCCTGTAAAAATAACTCCAGACTAAAGGATTTACATTTGATATAAGGAAATTATTTTTTGTCTTACTTTTCTAGAACCTAACGATATATTAACATTGTTTTTTTTGTGTTACAGGTACTTGGCGTTATTTTGGCACTCGTACAGTAAGTAGGGGTTATTTACCATGGGAGTAACGTTCTTGATAAACGAAAGATTGGCGAGCGAGAGAAATGGATAAGAGAGGGGAAAATGTGAGATTACCTCCATAAAACGTATTGGAAGGGAAGCAGGGGAGGGGGTGGAAAACATAGTTGAGTGAGCACTCACTCACTTCTTAAACAGAATTCGCTCCAACAGTTTCCACAGGAATGCCTCAAGTAATAAAATTGAATATTGATCGCCGATTGCCAAACATATTCAACGACCAATTTTGGCGAAATTAACCGCGTATTTAATTTTCTCCCTTGTTGCTTATTTTAAATGGTTTTCCGAGCGCGTTAGGCTTGTTCGATGAGTACCTAATGGATGTTCGGTGAATGAAATGAAGGTTCCTAAACGTGTTTACTCTCATAACAATACGAGATTTTTATGCAAACGTCGTCACTCCCTTTGCCCTTTAAGGGGTGCTCATCTCTTGTGGGGACGTCGGACGATTTTAATGTTTTCACTAGACATTGTACAAATAGTTGAAACTTGTATCTAGTTAATAATGACAGTTTAAAAGCAAATCAAAATAACCCTTAGAAGGGTTGCTAAGCTTTAAAGTACTTTACACTCTGAATAAGATTGGTTGAGCCTTGGAGCCAGGTCTACTTTTCGCCAGCCCCTATAAACTCTCCCCTCTCCAGGACCGGCCTGCAGCTATTTTGCCAATGAATCACCTAATGGTTATCGTAAAGGATATATATATATATATATATATATATATATATATATATATATATGTGTGTGTGTGTGTGTGTGTGTGTGTGTGTGTGTGTGTGTGTGTGTGTGTGTGTGTGTGTGTGTGTGTGTGTGTGTGTGTGTGTGTATGTATATGTATATATATATATACATATAATGTGATTATATTCAAGAGTTATTTGAAACGTAATCAAAACGTTATGGAAGGAGATACCAAGCTTGTCAACACATTTAATATAATTCTAGCTACATATAATACTCATGCTAATAGCACACATTTCTTAATTAGCAGATAATAAAAGTTAATATTATAACATAATATAGTCGTAGTAGCCTATCAGTTTTCATAACGATTTTAGTAGGTTTAAAATAACCGTTGAAAATAATCATACGATATTTTATATAAAAAAAAGTAAGATATCTTTTTAGTTAGATAACCAGTAGATGACTCATTAGCGTAATAGCTACAGGCCGGTCCTGAGTCGGAAAGAGTTTATTGGAGGTGGCCGGAGAAAACCCCCCAAGGCTCCAGGGCTCAGGCCTAATCACAGCATATATTCATAGCCCAATTTTTCCTAGATGATACTAAAGAAATGCCTTAAAACTTTGTAAAAAAATAACTCTAACATATTTAAACAAAATAATGAACCGAAATAAATCTGCTAACCAAGCTATATATATATCTATTGAAATATTTTTTGTATTAGTAATGCCTAAAGTAGCCTATAAATATAGATTGAGAGTAGTTAATGTCGTGTATGTGCAATGGAGAGAAAAAGATAATTTCTATTTCAACTTTTCCACTATTTCATCTTTGGATCTTTAGTTCCTTATTTATAAAAACTTTATTAAACATAATAAAAACCATGTTTTAAAACCTTTTTTTTGTATAGACTCTCTGCTATATTTGAATTGTTATTCTACTGCATTATCAACAGTAAACTAACCTTGTTATCTGTCGATTTCAACAATGAAAACCATATTGAAGAACGTAACACCAACAAACCGATACGATCTGGTTAATTAGAGCTTAGCTAGTGAAAACTATTCACAAAGGTAAACGTTAAAATAGTGAAATCAAAATCTCACCAAAAATTAGTTTTTAGTATTTTGTTTTTAAAGTTTTTAATAAGTGTTTGTTTGCTTATTAAAAACTAATTTTTGGTGAGATTTGGAGTTCGCTATTTTAACTTTTATTTTTGTAAACAGAAACTAATTGCTAAAGTTTTACCACGGTGTGTCCGCATGTGTTATTATGAGTAAAATATCTTTTAAACTAGGAAATGAAAATTGAACTTTTACACATGTAGGTTTCTATAAAGTTCAATTTTAGTTCAAATTAAGTAGATACTTTCAGGTTAATTAGTTTATTAACAGATCTGTTAAAAATAAACTACATTTTGGAAATATTAAAGTAATTTGATTTATTTTCAGTAGGAATGTGCAGCTAAGTATTTAACATACTTTTTTTCTATATCTATATAAGACATAAAAATATATGACGCAGTATTATTGTAATACCTTTTAACTGACGAAATCTTAATGACAGTTCAGGGCTAAATATTCAAGTTCTGTTATAGGTTACTATGCTATAATTTTCCATGCTGCATTTTCTTAGATATGATGATTGTAACCTTTTGATGATGCTAACTGTGTTGGCGAAACGTACAAAGTTGCGTAAATATTTATTAAAGCTGCGTTAATGTTTATTAAAGTTGCATTAAGGTATATTAACTTACATCAAAGTTGCGTAGCAAAGGTTATTGTTGTTTATTAATTATAATTACGCTACGGTGACCCTTATAGGTTTTTCTTTACACCCTAAAAACGTCAAAGAGGAAAGGGTCGGATCCCCGTAGACTACTAGGGATGTCAGTTTGGTCAGAGACACTTGCCGCACTTCAACTTCACTACAAACTCGTTGACAGAAATTTTTTAAAAATTGAACATCTTATTTCTGACAAATTTTGAAAATGTTTACTCATTTTGTTCAATGTTAAATAAAAGGCAAGGTATTAATCAATAATGACTTGTTTCTAAATAGCCATTTTTGTTTACAGATAGATTTTATTTTACTGTTTACCAATCTTTCTTTTAATCCGGATATTTAGTGGAGCGTTGTAAGCACTTACAACTATTCAGGTATCTCATTTGAGTAGGCGAAGGAGGTGTCCTATTTATTCAGTAAAAGCATCTAGGCGGTTATTAAAAAAGTAAATTACAGACATTATCAACTATATTCTTAGATGTTGTATATGGTTCGGCCTTTAGTTTCAATTTCAGCAATACTTTTCATAAATATACAACCTACTATAAATATAAACTCGCTTTTGATGCGTTTCAGGAAATGCACCAACTATTATTGGCGAACGTGTGCTGTAGAATAACGAAACGAAACAGATTCTCGCACGTACGCACATACTTTCTCGTGCCACCGGCGGCGGGTACAGCAAACGGGCATTCCTGGATCGCTATTAATTTATTGTTTGAAATACGTTTAATTGTCTCTTTTGTCGGATTTTTCGTACGTAATTTTGAAGCCTTGAATTTCGCGTCGGTATATAAACGCCCCCAACGCCTGCCTAGTGTGAACATAAACATGTTCTAGCCTCAATAGCACGTCGATGAGTGTCAACTCGATGAACTGTAAACTTTAGTGGGTAAGCAACTTTGCGCGACTAACATTTTTCCTTGAAATGAGATTTATTTTTTCAAATAATTTAAATGAAACATTAATAATTTTTTAATCGCTTAAACAATAGTTTATGACTATCAGAACTTTAAATTTCGTAAATTTGTTAAAACTTACTGAGACATTAAACAAAGATCGCAGCTTTAAACAAAGAGTCGCGGAACACAAAAAGAACACCAACTCAACAATTTTCAATCACATAAAAGATACAAGACACACATACACTGACATTTACCATAACGTAGAAGTCCTACACACCAACAAAAAAGGACCATATCTCAAGACACTAGAACAATATGAAATTTACAGACACACAAAAACAAAAAGTACAAACATACTAAACGAACAAACTCAATACAAATCACACATACTCTTTGATACTATCGAAAACCAACATTTAAAACCGTCACCGCTTGACCCGACATCTCCAAACAGAAGACACTGATGAAGATCACCACATAGCGATCGAAAACGTTCTGTCTCAGTAAGTTTTACCAAATTTACGAAATTTAAAGTTCGGATAGTCACAAACTATTGTTTAAGTGATTAATAAGATTCACCGAACGTAATGGACTAACAAAATCCAAGAAGATGTTTTTATAATATGACTGTGAATAAATATTTTAAAACTTATTATTGTCTAAATTATTTCTGACAGCAACTTTATTCAGGAGTATAAAATATTTGAACCTGTATTCAGTATCTTTTTTGTCCGGGAAGTTCTTGCATGTGAGAATCGTCGTCTGTTTCTCAAGTAAGCTCTTCTCTCATTGTTTTTTTGGCTTCCGATTATGATTAGCTGGCCGATTAAGCTTCTATTGACGAGCATGCTCTCGCTGTTTTTACTACTCTATCTATAATCATTCTGCTCATGTCGAATTTCTACTCCCGACTTCTTTTCGATTCCTATTCATCAACGTTTTCCACCTCACATCTCTGTCATATATATATATATATATATATATATATATATATATATATATATATATATATATATATGGTTCTAGCTTTGACCCTAATTGTTCTTCTACGGATTCGCATTTCTATTATTTCCAGTATTCTCTTTGTCTTTGCAGTGTCAGGTCATGTTTTCCACGCTTATGTCATTTTTCCGTCTTTTGAACAACCTTGTAAATTCTGTTTTCCATTTCCCTAAATATTCAGATCTGAAGAAGAAAATTAGTTACGTAAGTATTTAGAAAAAAACAAGTAATTTATAAGGAAGAAAATTATGTAGCATTTTAATTGTTATCAATTTCAAATTCCACGACAATTTCTAAAATTATATTTTACTTGAAAGTAAAATAAACTCATTACCATACGTATGACAGTTTTAATCATATACCCTTGATAAATTAAAAAGGTACACAATTTTAAATTTTAGGAAATTTAATTTTGTAACAACGCGAATAGATACATTTAAAAATATAGTAATGATACACTATAGATATCTTACTCTATATATTCCTAAATTTTAATTTCAAATTTTCAAAATTTGTTAAAAAATGCAGTTTAACAAGAACTATCGCGTCTTTTAAGCTGTTCCAGAGAAAACAAAGTGCGGTTTGCTATTTATAATTTAAACCTCCAGCGCTAGAACCACTCCCTAAATTCCTAGGTCATGTCAGTTGGAAAGACGGGACTAGCGCCACATTTTCTACCCAATACCTATTCCTGGCACTGGAAACCAGGATTGCGTATCTAAAGTCCTCGAACTTTGAGGGTTCGAACCCTGATCGACTGATGGAGAAGAGATTAATTATTTAAATATTTCATTTTAATTCTTAAATATTATAACGCAATTTGAAAACCAAAATACAAACTTCGTTGAAAGGAGTTTTGACGTACTATTGAATTCAGCGACATCTGGTAGCAAGACGTTAAACCATGCTCTCAGTCTTTATTATTTTCATTTATATTAAGTCCAGTTCTTTGTTCTAGTTTGTTTTAACTTTGCTTTTCTATATATAAATGGTCAGTGAAATATTGTTTGCGTGGTTGTGACAGTGTTTAAACGGCTTCTGTTCTGCATGAAGTATTTCTTCCAGAAGTAGTATTAATTTTTAATCCGATAAATCGCATGTCAGAAAATTTTTCCATTTGGTTTAAGATGATAATTGTCAAAATCTTTCTGTAAAAGCGAGCTATGATTTTTTTTTTTTTTTAATAATGTTGACTTTTATTGATTTAAACGAAATAAATTGTTACAAACACTTTAAATTTAAAAGAAATAATACAAAATTCCACTTTTTAAAAATTTACCAAAAACTAAAATTTTCCTGCTTTTTAAAATCTCTATTTGCTCCGCAGCGTTCAAGCAAGTAGGACGTAAGACGCTTGGGTGCAAGGTTATTTTAATTAAAACTTTGCTGAAGTCTTGCTTGACTCAGTGCTTCTTAAGATGAACTAATTGCAAAATTCTATAGCCTACCTACACCGGTTTATGTTCCTTCCAATGTTGGTTTTAATAACTCTTTTGTATGAGTAGCGGTTGAGTTTCTTTTAATTATTAGTTAAGTCGAACCGTTAATTAGACGTATTCTTAATGAACTCTGATTATTACAGGTATTTCTCGCTATATTTTATTGCTCTACTCTTAACGTATCTGATTCTATTGTGCCTTTTATATCATTGCTTTTCTCAAACGTTTTACCTCTTATATATATATATATATATATATATATATAAAGAATAAAAGTCAAAATACAAATACAAGAATTATAATGGAATTTACAATTCAAAGCTTTTGTATTTTGACTTTTGTTCTTTATTAATACACAAGAATACATATTGCGATATATATATATATATATATATATATATATATATATATATATATATATATATGTTGGGAAAATCTAACTCTACAATCAATAAACAAATTTGCTTTTTGTTGCTGGGAATTGATAGGAGAGACTTGAAACGTATACAGTAGGTTATGTAAAAAAAATGTTCATGAAACTCTAAATGGCCGATATTATTAATATGAAAGAAAAATATTGTAATGCGTATGAAAATAATACTATCAATTCCGGAAATTTCGCTCCTACCAAAATTTACAAATTTAATGACCTTTTTATTTTGGTTCAATATGTTTTATTATATTTTCCTGCCTTTTAACTTTATCTACCATAATGCAACATATCTCGCCCACATCGCTACCTTAATGACATAAAATATATAAAAATTCTTGAATTTTGTAGCCCATTACGTTCGGTGAATCTTAATTAATCACTTAAACAACAGCTTATGACTATACGAACTTTAAACTTTGTAAATTTGTTAAAACTGACTGAAACAGAACGTTTTCGATCGCTATGTGGCGATCTTCATCTGTGTCTTCTCTAGTTTAAGTGATTAATATAAAAACTGCTGTGCCCCCATGCCCACTTGTACCTGTGTACCTTTACTGGTAATAGTTTTAATGATTGTTTGTATATCGTTTGAATTATCCTGTATTATCAACCATCCCAATTGTCTAACAGTTCCACTTATGCTTTGGGCTCTCTGAACCACTCGGCGGCCCAACAAAACATTTTTGTTCACCGTATATGTATATATATATATATAAATAATTTTTGTTTCCAAAATGGTTTAACATTATGTTGCTTCCTCTACAGTTTATCACTATAAAACCATTAAATTGTTTTGATTTAATAGAAATATATTTTTTAACAACAAAACACTGCACTCTGTGAGGTGATTCAGAAAATGTTTTGTTCAAATATTGTGTGAATTTTGTTGTTCATGATGGTCAAATATTACATTTGAACTCAGAAAAATACCACATTTTGAAGCTATAATAATGTAAATTTGTAAGAGAAGTTTCTGAGACGTAAAGTTTTTTATCATATTCATCAGTGTTGGTCTTAGGGGATTTTAAATGAACAAACCCAATCCAGATCGATACACATTTTGAACACATATAACAATACCTCTAAAACCGCTGCCATCCATATACTGATGAATAACCTCCGTAACGATAGATAACGTTGAGTAATTTTTTTCGCAAAAATAATAATGTGTTAGAGAAATTGTAACTTTACTAAGTTTTAACAGCGAATATTGTCTTTGACAGATGGCTTAGGCTTAGGCCTATTGGGGTAAACATATAACCTATCGGATGTAAAATATAATCTAATTGGATTGTTACCTACTTCATAGTAAACATTGGTTAGCTGTGCTTATTGGGAATGGCTTTTGTGTACAACAGGCCAACTACACTACACAATGACGGCCATTTCCGATTTCCCAACTTCAATAGGCCCATCTCACTCCATTCGGGAGCTAATGCGCACTTTCCAGCTCTGACCCTAGGGCATTGTCCAGCTTTCTAGACCTGGCATTGTCTAAGCACGATCTTCTTTCACAGATAGTCGATGAAACAAATTAGTGTGCGCGCAAAGAACGGCCAGCAGCAGATAATACCTTTTGTTGATTTGCATTTTGTCATATAACGGTAACTTGATTAAGTATTGTGTTTATTAATTTAAATAAAAATCTCTATACCGCAAGTAAATTTTCGTTAAATTAACACTTTATGTGCATTACGATTACACAGCAATCATCCTCAGAGGTAATTTACAAAATTACTACCGCAAAAGTAGTTTTGTGTATGTGTTAGGGGTTTAAATTGTCTAACATACTTCATTACGTCTAATACAATATGATTATTTCTCAAATAAGAAAAAGTCTTATGAATGAAAATTCCCAATATTATTTAACAAAATGTTTTTAATAGTGTTTTAAAAAGTATGTTTTGATAAGTCAATAAAGCCTTCTATGTTTCAATTAGCAGACAAATTCCGTTATTTAACTAAATTGTAGTAATTACAAAGCACTCCGTTATCCTCTCGGAACTTTGTACACTGTTTAGGGAGTAAGACACCTATCTTCACCCTGTTTGAAAGGAGGCCCTCTTTATGTAAACTACCGATGATCATGAGATATCCTAACTCTACCCCTATACCTGTGTCAGTTTGTCCTTCCTAATGCCAACTGCACTAAATCAGCCAGGTGGCTTTTTTGGTGCTTTGACACGTCTATAACCTGCCTCGCGAGGTATAATCGAAAGACGTTAAACAGTGTTGCCTGGTTTGAGCGTCAGTCCGTGACTCACCTCTCGTCCATATGGCAACGATGCATTTTTCGCCACCCGCTTGATTTCTTGCAGCTGACTATAGACCTGCCTAATTTTAACTACCCTTCATTTTCTTCTTCTTAGAAAAGTTAACGTTTCTTTAATACCCCAGTAGAGAGTAGATTAATTTCAAATAAACGACCCTGCATGGGGAGTAATGACCTCGCCTACATCCTCTTCCAAGTGTATTTATTTTTCTACTACTTCAAAGTGCTTTCATTTCCTACGTAGAGGTCATAATAGATTAACTGATTGCCTTTAAACAAATAATAAAGTACAAAATACTGTATAAAGTGTGGACCACTCACTTGGCCTTGCATGTACTACCACTTCTGAAAACATGTTACATATCGAGAATGTTTGATACATTAACAGCTTCTGCATCCGATATGTCTACACATGTTTCTAGAATTTTTGATATTGCAGACCGAAGCTAATTTATGTAATATCGACCGTCTCATGCAATTAAGTGTTTTGACAGTCTTTATCATAATTCCAGGAAAGTAATTACACTCACCCTCGAATCCCTGTCTCGCTTATTGCGATCTCTCAAGGCCTAGTGCACGGTTACGTGGTCAACAGTTAGTTTCAATCCACACGACTTCACTTTGACGTTGGTAGGGTAATAGAGTGAATAGGTCTTTTTTAACCTTATTTGGTAAATTATTCATGTCGTAGTTAGACATTCAAAGAGCATTATGCTGGTGTAATTACTTGTCTATATTATGAATACAATTTTTTTTTTGTACTTTAACAAAATGCCTTTCAGGCTACGACCTTTTCTTGTAAAAGTTGTTTATTTAAATATAAACAAATTAAAGCTATCACCTATATAGATTTTTTCGTTTTGATCATTTTTATTTAGAGTGTTTTATAATACCTAACGGAATGATTGTTTTACATATGATTATTCTGGGGAATTTCCTTTAAATGATTGCGCCTAGGAAACGTTAAACACAGCTTTTGCTCGTACGTAAAACACCGATAGAGGGCGGTGTTTTTTAATCCGCATGGGGTTTTCCTATTAACAACATATTGTTTTATCTATAATCGATTATATTTACATTAAAGCTTTTCATTAAAATCAAATACTGTACATGAGAATCGATTTTAATCTATTTTCTACTCATTGGTTCTCCCTATTTTATTTCCTCTATATTTACAAATACATTTGCTTCTGTCAGAAATCAAGAAAAACTCATTTCTATAATTTTCATAATTGTTTAAAGAAAACTCTCTTATTTAATTCAGTTTTTAAAGGCAAATTTTAAATTTAGTAATAATATAATTTTGTTAAACTATTTAAGGTGTTAAAATCCGTAGAGGTGTTTCCTTTTTAACAATATATTGTTTTTCTATAATCAACTATGATTGCATTACAGCTTTTCATAAAAATCAAATACTTTAAAAGAGAATAATTTTTTATATATTTTCTACTCATTGGTTCTTCCAATTTTATTTTCTTTATATTTACAAATAGATTTGCTTCTGTCAGAAAACAAGAAAAACTCATTTCTATAATTTTCATAATTGTTTTAATAAACTCTCTTATTTAATTCAGTTTTTAAAGGCAAATTTTAAATTTAGTAATAATTTAATTTTGTTAAACTATTTAAGGTTTTAAAATCCGTAGAGGAGTTTCCTTTTTAACAATATATTGTTTTTCTATAATCAACTATAATTGCATTATAGCTTTTCATAAAAAAAAATTTACAAAGCAATTAATTTTTATCTATATTCTATTTATTTTTTGTTCTTATTTTATTTTCGCTATTTTGTAAATAAATTTGCTTCAATCAGATATCAAGAAAACTCTATTTCTATAATTTTCATAGTTGTTTTAATAACTTTTGACTTTTAATTCAGTTTTAAAGCCAAATATTAAAATTATTAACAATTTAATTTTGTTAAACTATTTAGGGTTTTAAAATCTGCAGGGGTGATTTTCAACAATATATTGTTTTCTATAAAATCGTTTATGATTGCAATAAATTTCTTGAAACTTTAAAACGTCCCTTTTTAAGAAATAAGCTCCATTTATTTTTCAAGAAATTCTTTTTATATCTTGAAACTTTTTTTTTCAAAAAAGGGTAATTAACTTCCATAAACGTATGATATAGAACCGTCCATAGATTCGCATGGTGGTGGAAGAATTTTTGTTATTGTTTGTATTATGGGAGTAATCGCAATAATAAAAGCTTTTTCCTACAAATATATATATATATATATATATATATATATATATATATATATATATATATATATATACATAATAAGAATCATATAATATAATATAGTTCATGGATTTTTTGATTGCTTCATGGGTAGTTTGCTTTACAGAGAATTCCATTCCAACTAAACGCAGTCGATATAAAGGCTTACAAAATAACAAATAATGAGTTTGTTAGTAAAGACAGTTTTGTAAGTCAATTTCACAAGGGAATGGAAGTAATTGGATCGGTCTACATTTCATCTTTGATCCCCCAGCTTAAGAACAGTTCCCATGGGATGTCCAAGCGGTTGTTTCCTGATAAAGTTTTATCCCGGCGATTTACCGGGCAATTATTCCCCTTCGCCGTCCAGGGCTTGGAAACAATTTGTTCTACCCGAGAAAAAAACGAACCATGAAATGATCAATACTCAGGTGTTTTTGTGTCACGTTTGAGAAATGCTACGGAACGTGAAAACACCAAGTCCGCGCCAATGGGACGACGTTTCTTTCTTGAAACAGAAATCAAGCGTGTAATAACCCTTAAAAATTTGAACCAATCACGGGCGAGTTGTTTGTCACACCGCGCAGTCACATTTGTCGTTGTACGATCTTTAGTCTAACAATCAATAAACACTGGGAAAGTATGTACGCTGTCGGCGAGACATCCGACACTCCATAATCGTTGTCTATCGCAGACAAAGGCATTTCTGACTCTCTTAGCCCGCAAGAATGTAAAAAATATGAGTTAATATCTACATTAAAAAATTTGCTTGAAACCTATTTCTGAATAGAACACGGCAAAAAACAGAAAAACAAGACTAGTAAATAATCTCTGAGCTTTGTTGTAAATATATTTATCTACTTTTTTATATAATATATATTGTCATCATAACGCTAAAAGAAACCTTTTGAAAGAGTTTTCTGCATTCCAATATTTTTACAACTACAGAATAGAACTAATAAAAAATCTATAAGCGATATTTTTGAAAAATAAAAATTAGGTTTCGTGGCGAAAGCATCAGCAAAAGTTTGCCCCTTAAAGTTTTAAATTTTGACAGAATGTTCAAGAAAATTAATCGATTTCAATACGTTTAGAAGCATAAACCTCAAAACATCTACTCGCATTAACAGCTGGCATTTCAGGACGTTATTTAACACTAAATATAGGACATTTAATTAGTCGAATACAAACCATTTATTTCATTGAACATTTTTTTCATTTAATGTACTAAAAATGGCATTATGTATACTAATACAAAGCATTTAACATGCTGAATATAAAATATTTAATACACTGAACATGTGTTATATAATGCACTGAATATGGAAATTTCTTTACACTAATATAAATCATTGAATGCACTGCACACATAACATTTGATTCCCTGAACATTATTTATATAATGTACTAAACATAGAAAAAACACGAATCCAAAACATTTAATACACTGAATACATTACATTTTGTGCACTCAACATTTGTTACTTAATGCACTGAACATGTAAATTCAAGACACTAATATAAAGTAATTAACGCACTTTATACATACCATTTAATTAGTGAACATAGAAAATTCAAAACACGAATGCAAAAACATTTAATGCACTGAATACGTAACATTTAATGCACTCATCATTTGTTATATATAGCACCGAAAATATAAAATTAAATACATGATTGTGGAGAACGTAATACACTGAATGCACAGTAATTAATTCTACTGCATATTTATCACTTCATGCACTGAATACGGAACATTCAATGTAATATATATATATATATATATATATATATATATATATGTATGTATGTATGTATGTATGCAATTCAACTGTATGTTCATGCTGTCAACTGTTACCATTTAATTCACTGAATAAGTAACACTTAATTCACTGAATACATAATATTTCATGCACTGAACAATTAACATTTATCGCACTCAATACGGAATGCACTTAACGCAAACAACGTAATTTATTGAACAAGTAACATGTAATGGACGAATACAGGTCGTTTGATGAACTGAATTGAATACCAAGAACTTAGTTTCTTTATTAAATAGCATTTAATGCACTGGACATTTATTGCACTGAACTTTTAAAAACAATAATTAACTGTTTTGTGGACAGTGTTGAAACTAATTCATTAAGTCGATGTGTTATAAATCTGTGGAAGGTTTTTGAAATGTGGATTAGCAGAGACGAGTGACTCGCTAAATGGATATAAATAATGTTTTTTGCAAAAATAGGTGAACTGTTTCTGAATAGTTTAGAAGCTACTGAGTGATTAAGTAAAAAAAAGAGTTGTTTAATAGTGTAGCGTTTAATGTTAGAAATAAAATAACGTTTCTTGCCAATAAATAAATGAACGAAAACCAATAATTGTTTAACATCATAATTAAAGAAAAAAATTTCGAAGTAGAAAAACTTATCATTTAAATCTTTGAAAACAATTGCCTCAATGTTATATTTGTTAATAAATAATGGGAATTCAAAAGCAAAGTAGGTTCAAGACTTGCCTGACGAGACGTAACAAGCGAAACAAGACATCTCGCGAGTCAATCAAGGGAACACAGGCCCACAGTGATTGTCAGTCAGTGGGGAACATCGCAGCGCCCTGGCCTACCTGCAAATCCCTGACAATAACGTCACCAAAGCAAAACTTTGTGCAAACAAATTGAACGATTTTAAAAAACTCTATTCATTGACGTATTCTATTTGAATGGGGATGAAATTAGAAATACGTCAAGGATATCAGCTTTTCTAAAGACGATTACTTGTGCTATTTGACATTTCTCTAATGAAGTCAAGCTTTGGTTATTATGTTTACAGGTATGTAGTACCTCAAACTAATATATAATAATTCCTTCATCCATGCAGTGGGGAGGAAGTCCTCTCTTGTTTACAGGTATGTAGTACCTCAAACTAATATATAATAATTCCTTCATCCATGCAATGGGGAGGAAGTCCTCTCTAGTACAAACTTATCATTAATTTTATGATACGAAATTTTTAAGGTAGTTACTTTTTTTTATAAAGGAACCTTTAAAAAAAATTTTTTTTAATAAACGAAACATTTCTTAAAAAATTTTTTTTGAAGATATTTAATGTAATTTTAATCGATTTTAGACAAAATAACACACATGCACACGCGCGCATACATTTCTCTTTCTCTCTCTCTCTCTCTCTCTCTCTCTCTCTCTCTCTCTCACACACACACACACACGTCCACGAAAATTGATTCTTTCGTAAAGGATTTAATTTTAAGGAAGAGCTTTTGTTTTCTATTTTAAGATGCACGTTGCAACACTATTATAGCAAGAGGTGTGTTGATGGAATGTGATACAGACAGGACAACACAAGCACATAAACATTCTGAACCAAAATGTAATTACAATTTACTTTAAAAAAGAATAATGTCAGATTTTTAAAAAACTCTTTTGAACCACTTTTCATTAAAGAAAAGCCTGATAAAACAATTTCTATAATATACTTTCCCTTTGAACAGAGTTTATTTTGTCATTTGAACAAGATAATAACTTTCTTTTGTTTGAGTTGTGACAATTCTAGAAACAGACAAAAGCATACAAATAATTGCGTTACACATTTTTAATCGGATTTCTCCCGGCTTAGCACGCTTTTATAAAATTGCATTTTACGACTTCTGTCTCAATAATTTTGTTTATGACAAACTTTTAAAGAAATTTCTAAACATTAGAAAATATACATCTGCCTAAAATATAAGACATGTGTTTCATTTGTTCAGTATATTCACTATATTGTAGTTTCACATCGAGATGTATTAAGAGTAACTGGTGAATGAAACTCATTGCGATAGGTGTTGATGTATCGATACTTTTATCGAAATCGATCTTCCGTGATGTAAAGAATGGCAGGAAAACTGTATTTACGGCAAAACCCTCCTGACAGATCGTTTTCGGATTGTCCCACGAGGTTCTTTATATCAGTTTCTGGATTACGCTTGGTACAGAATCCATCTTGTTCGTAACAACTGTTGCAAGTCTAGCCTAAAGGTTGGCTTGTTGCTTGAAATGAGGGGAATCGAATGTACAAATTTAGAAGTAAAATGACTTAAACTGAGTTTAACGTATATCAACATACTATAGTATGTGATATTTCATAAGTGTATTAGAAGTGTACAGGGTGGCGCATATAAAAGTAGCCCTGTAACTTAGCTGAGATTGTATAATGTTTATGCCGAATCAAGGGAAATTCCCCCTATTTTTCCCTTACCGTGTACAACCTGCAAATATGAAGGTCATAATAACTTAAAAAACCCGCCGTATGTAGACTGGCTACTTGGCACAATGCAGCCATATTCAGTGGAATAGAGAGTTTTTATTGTAGAGTGCTGTGTCCGAAGCGGTTTCATTAATGAAACGCGTGAGAAGTTTCGTGAGAAATACCCAGAGAGTACTATTCCTAGCGAGAGGATGGTTCAAGTGTTGTTACAAAAATGGTGTAGTACGAGCACAATCTTAAATACATCGAGAAATAAGCCCAAATTAGTTCGAACGTCTGTAGTTGCTGCTAACATCGCAGCTCGTATAGAACAAAGCTCGTAAGTCGACTAGGCATTTATCACATCAAGTTGGTGTGTAACGCAGATCTTCCCAAAGGGCTCTACACGCTCTTTATTGTGTTTGTAAATTGTTACAATATTCCAAAATATGTCTTAGATAAACAGATTTCATTTAAGTTGTATTGCATTTATACGGGGCTAGTTTTATGTGCGCCACCCTGTACTAACTGCTACATAGCATTTATATCTCATCTGTTATCCCAGATATTTTCTTCATATGAGTATTATTTATTTAAGCTATTATTTTGAACTGGGTCGACGTCAATTCCTTAAAGCAACTTTTAAGTCTTACATTCAGTAATATTTTTATAGTTTTGTTTTTAAAGTTTAAAACTAAGAAAACTTTATACAAATAACTTTCTTCAAACTTTAACCGGTCATCTTCCTCTTTGCTAACAATCCACAACAAAATATTTGTCGATGTCTTTTGTTACTGAAATATTATTCCGAATGGTTTTGTTTGCAGAATGAACAAGTGTGGACTTACTGCCATCTTCCTCTTTGCTAACAATCCACAACAAAATAATTGTCGATGTCTTTTGTTACTGAAATATTATTCCGAATGGTTTTGTTTGCAGAAAGAACAAGTGTGGACTTACTGCCATCTTCCTCTTTGCTAACAATCCACAACAAAATAATTGTCGATGTCTTTTGTTACTGAAATATTATTCCGAATGGTTTTGTTTGCAGAAAGAACAAGTGTGGACTTACTGCCATCTTCCTCTTTGCTAACAATCCACAACAAAATATTTGTCGATGTCTTTTGTTACTGAAATATTATTCCGAATGGTTTTGTTTGCAGAATGAACAAGTGTGGACTTACTGCCATCTTCCTCTTTGCTAACAATCCACAACAAAATAATTGTCGATTTCTTTTGTTACTGAAATATTATTCCGAATGGTTTTGTTTGCAGAAAGAACAAGTGTGGACTTACTGCCATCTTCCTCTTTGCTAACAATCCACAACAAAATAATTGTCGATGTCTTTTGTTATTGAAATATTATTCCGAATGGTTTTGTTTGCAGAAAGAACAAGTGTGGACTTACTGCCATCTTCCTCTTTGCTAACAATCCACAACAAAATAATTGTCGATTTCTTTTGTTACTGAAATATTATTCCGAATGGTTTTGTTTGCAGAAAGAACAAGTGTGGACTTACTGCCATCTTCCTCTTTGCTAACAATCCACAACAAAATAATTGTCGATTTCTTTTGTTACTGAAATATTATTCCAAATGGTTTTGTTTGCAGAAAGAACAAGTGTGGACTTACTGCCATCTTCCTCTTTGCTAACAATCCACAACAAAATAATTGTCGATTTCTTTTGTTACTGAAATATTATTCCGAATGGTTTTGTTTGCAGAAAGAACAAGTGTGGACTTACTGCCATCTTCCTCTTTGCTAACAATCCACAACAAAATAATTGTCGATGTCTTTTGTTACTGAAATATTATTCCGAATGGTTTTGTTTGCAGAAAGAACAAGTGTGGACTTACTGCCATCTTCCTCTTTGCTAACAATCCACAACAAAATAATTGTCGATTTCTTTTGTTACTGAAATATTATTCCGAATGGTTTTGTTTGCAGAAAGAACAAGTGTGGACTTACTGCCATCTTCCTCTTTGCTAACAATCCACAACAAAATAATTGTCGATGTCTTTTGTTAATGAAATATTATTCCGAATGGTTTTGTTTGCAGAAAGAACAAGTGTGGACTTACTGCCATCTTCCTCTTTGCTAACAATCCACAACAAAATATTTGTCGATGTCTTTTGTTAATGAAATATTATTCCGAATGGTTTTGTTTGCAGAAAGAACAAGTGTGGACTTACTGCCATCTTCCTCTTTGCTAACAATCCACAACAAAATATTTGTCGATGTCTTTTGCTACTGAAATATTATTCCGAATGGTTTTGTTTGTAGAATGAACAAGTGTGGACTTACTGCCATCTTCCTCTTTGCTAACAATCCACAACAAAATAATTGTCGATGTCTTTTGTTACTGAAATATTATTCCGAATGGTTTTGTTTGCAGAAAGAACAAGTGTGGACTTACTGCCATCTTTCTCTTTGCTAACAATCCACAACAAAATAATTGTCGATTTCTTTTGTTACTGAAATATTATTCCGAATGGTTTTGTTTGCAGAAAGAACAAGTGTGGACTTACTGCCATCTTCCTCTTTGCTAACAATCCACAACAAAATAATTGTCGATTTCTTTTGTTACTGAAATATTATTCCGAATGGTTTTGTTTGCAGAAAGAACAAGTGTGGACTTACTATAACAGGATATATTTTAATTAAGTCTATCACCAACCCATATATTTATTGTCTCAGCCATACTCATAATTGACGATGATTCTGTAATTGAAATTTGTATATGAAAATAATTAATATTTGGATTTGGTAATCTTAAATAATTAACTATTATCTTTGTCCTAAACTGAGCTCGAATATAAATTTGTAATACTTGTCTATGGATAATTCTTTTCACACATTTATAAGAATAAAATAATTTATAGATTAATATTCTAATTTAAGAAACCCATATCGTTTCGTAGTGAAGAATTGTTTTGTTATGTATAAAGTTGAAACCTCATAATAAATAATTTATTTTATTGTACAAGTATTTGATTCTATGATTATAAAATGAAAACGTATTAATGAAGAATTTGTTTTATTATAAATGTTCTTGTTTTTATAATTATAAAACTAAAACTTTTTAATGACGAATTGGTTTTATTGTAAATGTTCTTGTTTTTATAAGTATAAAACTAAAACTTTTTAATGACGAATTGGTTTTATTGTAAATGTTCTTGTTTTTATAATTATAAAACTAACATTTTTAAATGAAGAATTTGTTTTATTATAAATGTTCTTATTTTTATAATTATAAAACTAAAACTTTTTAATGACGAATTGGTTTTATTGTAAATGTTCTTGTTTTTATAATTATAAAACTAAAACTTTTTAATGGCGAATTGGTTTTATTGTAAATGTTCTTCTTTTTATAATTATAAAACTAAAACTTTTTAATGACGAATTGGTTTTATTGTAAATGTTCTTGTTTTTATAATAATAAAACTAAAACTTTTTAATGACGAATTGGTTTTATTATAAATGTTCTTATTTTTATAATTATAAAACTAAAACTTTTTAATGACGAATTGGTTTTATTATAAATGTTCTTGTTTTTATAATTATAAAACTAAAACTTTTTAATGACGAATTGGTTTTATTATAAATGTTCTTGTTTTTATAATTATAAAACTAAAACTTTTTAATGACGAATTGGTTTTATTATAAATGTTCTTATTTTTATAATTATAAAACTAAAACTTTTTAATGACGAATTGGTTTTATTATAAATGTTCTTGTTTTTATAATTATAAAACTAAAACTTTTTAATGACGAATTGGTTTTATTATAAATGTTCTTATTTTTATAATTATAAAACTAAAACTTTTTAATGACGAATTGGTTTTATTATAAATGTTCTTGTTTTTATAATTATAAAACTAAAACTTTTTAATGATGAATTGGTTTTATTGTAAATGTTCTTGTTTTTATAATTATAAAACTAAAACTTGTTAATGACGAATTGGTTTTATTATAAATGTTTTTTCTAATATTATTGTGAAATTAAAACTTTTTAACGAATAACATGTTTTATTTTATTATTTTTGTTTTCTTTATTGAAAAACTATAACATTTTAATAAAGAATTTCTTTTACTATAAAAGTTTTTATTTTTATTCTTATAAAAAGTAAAACTTTTTAAGGAAGAATTTGTTTTACTATAAACCTTTCTGTTTAAAAAGTAAAACCTTTATTATAGAATTTGTTGTTTTTATGGTTATAAATGTAAAACCACAAAGAGTCTGGCATCGTTTACTATTCAGCAAAATACTAGCCAGTAAGTCCGTTAATAGGAAAAGTGCCAATAAAAATATTTAAATACTTTCAGATACAAATCAGTAGCTGGCCGACGCTAAGCAATAGAGGATACGATAAACGAATGTCTAATAAGCCGTGTGTATTGTTTGAGTAACGGAAATATCACTCCATCTTATCACACTGGAAACATCTAGTCAACACTGTTATATCAGATGCCGATGTCGGTGTTTTTGTAACTGGCTTATCCTTTGTACCGGGAATTTGTCGTTTTCTCTATCATCGCTTTCATTCCTGAACATTATTTTCTCAAACTTTCATTCTAATTGCTCCTAATTTGATTTAAACGAATTATTTTTGCTGTTGAACAATTCCTACCGATGCGGTGTTTCTTCAGCGATCGTTACGTCAGTTCGGAACTTTTATTAACAATTCCTTGCCCGCTTGCAAAAAACTAAATTTCTTTGCCGATATCAGCATTGTTTATCCACACTATGCATTAATTTTATTTAAATTCACTTTCCTAAAACTAATAATAGTGATAATATTTCTAATAGTTTGAATTTTAAACCCATTTATTATATTTTCAATATACTTTCAAATGGATACGCGTATTTTTTAACAAGAAATAAATTTACGTAAAATATATGTATAATGTTTTAAAACGAAGTTTTTGAACCTCTTATTATATTCAATCTAAGGGAAAAGGTCTTGTCTTTCAGACAATCAAGACATCCTTTGGAAGGGTGGTGACTATATTAAAATATTCCGGGATGTAGAGATCAATTGAAACTATCAGTGGGGGTAAGGAGAATGAATTTAAATAGCTACAATAATGGGAGTGAAGTGGGAGTGTATTTAAATAATTTACCACGGTAGGGAGAGGAAAGTGTGTATATTTAAATAACTACCACAATGAGGGTAGAGCGAGAGTGTACTGTATTTATATACGACGAGGGATGTGGTGGGTGTGTAATTTAATTATTACCATGATTGTGGTAAGGTGATTGTGCATTTTAACCTGACGGGGGTGGAGTGAGTGTCGGTTGAAATTACTACCACAGTTGAGTGTGTATTTAAATAACTCCCACAATCGTAGAAAGATTAATATATATTTAAACTTACTTTGAACAAATGAATTATATATATATATATATAGTAAGTAAGCCTTTTGACCTTACTAGCATTGCGGGAGTTATTTAAATACACAATCAACTGTGGTAGTAATTAAACCGACACTCACTCAACCCCTTGTGGTTAATATGCACAATCACCTTACCAAAATTGTGGCAGTAATTAAGTATATATATATATATATATATATATATATATATATATATATATATATATATATATACAATTAAACAACACTTTCATGAACAAATAATATATTTTATTTTTCTTAATACATTGAAGCTTTTCGCTGATTGACAGTATCAGCATTATCAAAATTTTCAAAGTACCTTATAGTTCTATGACTGCATCTATGACAGTCCAGATGTAGTCATAGAACTATAAGGTATTTTGCAAATTTTGATAATGCTGATACTGCCAATCAGCGAAAAGCTTCAATATATTAAGAAAAATAAAAAAAATTCTTGTTTATGAAAGTGTCGTTTAATTGTGTATATATGAAACAAGAATATATATAAATAATGGAATATCTATAATGGGAGTGGAATAACGTTGCATTTATATCTGTACTACAATAGGGAAGCAGGAGGTGAGTGTAATTTTAAATAACTCCAACAATTAAATGAGTCAAATTTATGAATAAGTATCAAATAATGTATTGAAGGAGGTTGTATTTGAATAACTACCAGGTGGCATATCGAGAGAGATGTACTTCTTATACAGGATGGTTTGCTGTAAACCAGAGTCATAATTTGAGAGACGTTATTAAAGCATATTTTAAACTTTATTTGACCTTTCAGTCACCAGTATTCACACGCCCACGCACACACACGAGCGCGCGCGCGCGCGCGCACACACACACACACACACACACACACACACACACACACACACACACAACTAATACCCCATGTAAAAAAATATTTAAATTTTTTAAGAAATCATACAAATTGAATTTTGTTTTTCTTGCTATATGACAATTAATTATGTATGACAATTAATTAATGTAGTTGAATGACAATAGCAGAGATTTGTCACAGGTTTTCACAAGGCGACCGCCGTCGTCCTTTCCATTAAGGGCGGTATTGTCTCCTAGAGCGTGTCGTTGGGCCGACGGAGCCCATTACTGTTATGAAGAACTGCATTACATAGATTACAAGGTCTTGAGAGATCAATGGCGAATGGCGGTGCGCGACTATCTGCTATTCCGGACCCATGTCACGCGGACGATGTATCATTACGTCGCTGCCGCTGCCGGTGGGAAAAACAGAAATTGACTTACATCGTCCGCCGATTGTCACCAACTAACCACAATTGATTTTATGGCGTCACATTTTTTCTCTCGTTACACGGTCTTCAGACGGCCATAAATAAAGTCGAATTTGTTGATTGTTGGTAACTATGTGTGTTTGGTATTTTTAAAACTGATG